>CAJQZP010001449.1:10105000-10705000 GCA_907164705.1 Parnassius apollo | reverse complement strand
CACAATAACACTGGACTACTGCTATACCAGTCCCTCTTGCTTCCTAAAGTTTTCATTTATTTTAATTATCAAACAGGTTGTACGAGGTTACTTCGTCAATTAATACAAAGTTATTTACTCTACGGACGCTGTGCAACGAAGATTTTTTTCTTGTACTCACAGGCAATTTTTTATATAGAATAAAGGTGACAAGTGAGCAAACAGTACACCTGATGGTTTCTTTGATTCTGAATCAAAATGCCCCTATATGTCACCCCTAGAGATTAAGATAGAATGTCTCGTTTCCAGTAAAATGGGTCTCCGGTTCTCTACACTCGCCATATGAAACACATCAGTGTTAAGCTACTATTTTACACTGTATTCTGTGAGATCGTGGTCTTTCCACAATTGAGCCGACCTATTTGTACTACAGCAATCCCTACCTCCTATTATACTAGACTACACTCTAACAGTAACAAGGTTAAAAAACTGGGGTTGTATCACAATCCTGTATGTCTTGGACCTGACAGGTTAATGAGGTTAGTAGAAAATGCTTTACGTAGATTACAGTCTCACAGTTACTCAAAGTAACTAAAGTTACGCTCGCCTAGTCTCTACTTCTTGACATTACCGAGGAGCAGCTTAATAAGCTTGAGTGAATTCAAAATTTATGTATTAGATTTATATTTGGGCTTCACAAATACGATCACACCTCTGAAATTCACATATTCATAGTCACAGTACTCACAGTACTCACATTCTCTACGCATTGTATGGCGTGCTGTTTAATTCTTTCACTCCTATATTATTTAAAAGACCGGTTTCGTTGTCCTTCCCTTATCTTTACTAAGCTAAATCGGTTCCTTCGATCCTCTGTTAATCTTTCTCCCTCTACTCCTTTGTATTCTTACTCCTTTTTAAGAAATCCTTTACTGTAATTGCTGTGCGTTTGTAGAACTCTTTAACCCTCCACATTCGTCGTGCTAAATCTCTTCACACTTTCAAAAGTTTTGTTAAATCGTATTACTTAGAACGCTATTAGATAAATTACTTTTCCTTTTTTCGTACTTTTTTTCATTTAATCCATTACCTTTATCATATTATATATAACTTTGACTAATCTTTTTTATATGTATTTTTATAATTTTTTTTTCTACGCCACCCACTATTTTAACTAATGTTTGCATCAGTTCTCGATGCCAAGGTTGTCTAGAAGAGATCAATTTCAAAGAGTGATAAGCTGATAAGACCACCTGTTATACATGTTCTACTTTAGATTTAAATGTATTCTTTATTTTGTAATTTGGTGTTCAATAAAGAGTAAATAAATAAATAAAATGAAATAATAGTAAGTATATAATATAGCTGCCGCATGACTGTATCACGTTAAACGTGGCAGCTACGCCCTATTCGATCATTTTTTAGAAATTGACGACATGTCGCCGCCACGAGCATAAACCTTAAAGCGAGCATGACAAACTCGAGTCTACAATTCATTCATTCATTCACCACTGCCTTGCTAAGGTCAATTGCTGAACAGGCTCTTTTTATTTCCATTCTATCTTAGTCCTCACGGGTGACAACGCATCTCCATTTTGAATCTTAATCGAAGATAGATTTTTTTTTATAGGATAGGGTGACAATCGAGCACACAGTCCACCTGATGGTAAGTGGTTGCTGTGGCCCATAGACATCTACATCTATCCTCGATTACGAATCAAAATGCAGATGTGTTGACACCCGTGAGGACTAAGATGGAATGCCTCGTTTCCAGTAAAATGGGTCTCCGGTTCTCTACACTCACCATACGAAATACAGCAGCATTAAGCTACTATTTCACGCTGGTATTCTGTGAGAGCGTGGTCCTTCCCCGGTCGAGCCGACCCATTCGTGCTACAACTATACATCTAATATAACTGCAGCATGGCTCTACCACGTCACAAGATTTAGATGTGTATGGGCGATTGCCTCTACTTACCATCAGGTGGACTGTGTGCCCGCATGTCATCCTTTTTCTGTATAAAAAACACGTATCGTACTTGTGAATGCAAGTGCCTGGTGGTTGTGGACAGGTGTTGGACGCATGTTAGGTTTCCATTATTCCGTCGTAGGTTTAAATAGCATTCGGGCATGACGGTTTACTTCGTTGATGTTCGTTATTTTAAATACGAGTATATTCGTTGAATATTTAATTCAGTTGGTCATCCATAACTAGCATTTAAAAAAATTGTAATAGTATTGCTGACCATTCAACAGAATGCATAAATCCGGAAATATGATTATTTTAGACTATAATCTGAGACTTATACGTGGTAAAGCCATGTTGCAGTTATATTAATGGTATAGTTGTAGCACGAATGGGTCGGCTCTACCGGGGAAGGAAAACGCTCTAACAGAATACTAGCGTAAAATAGTAGCTTAACGCTGCTGTGTTTCGTATGGTAAAATGTAGAGAGTTTTACTGGAAAGTTTGATTCGTAATCGAGGATAGATGTAGATGTATATGGGCCACAGCAACCACTTACCATCAGGTGTACTGTATGCTCGTTTGACACCCTATCCTATAAAAAGAACTTAAAAACTATCGCTCATAATTCAGACAAAATTGACAGTAATAAATAGATGGCAGCTAATTAAAGTCCACTGCTGAGTATAGGCTTCCCCGTAGATTACTTAAAAGTAGAGTAGCCACGCTTCGCAACCGCATTAGCAACCATAGTTTATTTTTTCTAGTTGCTATTAGGAAGACGCTGCTGCTCATTACAAGTTTGTTATCTTCTGTCGCCGTTACGACATCCACAGGATCACGGAATATATAAAAAAACAAATACATTGTAGCTCACTAAAGTCCACTGCTGAGTATAGGCCTCCCCCGTAGATTACTTAAAAGTAGAGTAGCCACGCTTCGCAACCGCGTTAGCAACCACAGTTTATTTTTTCAAGTTGTTATTAGGAAGACGCTGCTGCTCATTACAAGTTTGTTATCTTCTGTCGCCGTTACGACATCCACAGGATCACGGAATATATAAAAAAACAAATACATTGTAGCTCACTAAAGTCCACTGCTGAGTATAGGCCTCCCCGTAGATTACTTAAAAGTAGAGTAGCCACGCTTCGCAACCGCGTTAGCAACCACAGTTTATTTTTTCAAGTTGTTATTAGGAAGACGCTGCTGCTCATTACAAGTTTGTTATCTTCTGTCGCCGTTACGACATCCACAGGATCACGGAATATATAAAAAAACAAATACATTGTAGCTCACTAAAGTCCACTGCTGAGTATAGGCCTCCCCCGTAGATTACTTAAAAGTAGAGTAGCCACGCTTCGCAACCGCGTTAGCAACCACAGTTTATTTTTTCTAGTTGTTATTAGGAAGACGCTGCTGCTCGTTACAAGTTTGTTATCTTCTGTCGCCGTTACGACATCCACAGGATCACGGAATATATAAAAAAACAAATACATTGTAGCTCACTAAAGTCCACTGCTGAGTATAGGCCTCCCCGTAGATTACTTAAAAGTAGAGTAGCCACGCTTCGCAACCGCATTAGCAACCACAGTTTATTTTTTCAAGTTGTTATTAGGAAGACGCTGCTGCTCATTACAAGTTTGTTATCTTCTGTCGCCGTTACGACATCCACAGGATCACGGAATATATAAAAAAACAAATACATTGTAGCTCACTAAAGTCCACTGCTGAGTATAGGCCTCCCCCGTAGATTACTTAAAAGTAGAGTAGCCACGCTTCGCAACCGCGTTAGCAACCACAGTTTATTTTTTCAAGTTGTTATTAGGAAGACGCTGCTGCTCATTACAAGTTTGTTATCTTCTGTCGCCGTTACGACATCCACAGGATCACGGAATATATAAAAAAACAAATACATTGTAGCTCACTAAAGTCCACTGCTGAGTATAGGCCTCCCCGTAGATTACTTAAAAGTAGAGTAGCCACGCTTCGCAACCGCGTTAGCAACCACAGTTTATTTTTTCAAGTTGTTATTAGGAAGACGCTGCTGCTCATTACAAGTTTGTTATCTTCTGTCGCCGTTACGACATCCACAGGATCACGGAATATATAAAAAAACAAATACATTGTAGCTCACTAAAGTCCACTGCTGAGTATAGGCCTCCCCGTAGATTACTTAAAAGTAGAGTAGCCACGCTTCGCAACCGCATTAGCAACCACAGTTTATTTTTTCAAGTTGTTATTAGGAAGACGCTGCTGCTCATTACAAGTTTGTTATCTTCTGTCGCCGTTACGACATCCACAGGATCACGGAATATATAAAAAAACAAATACATTGTAGCTCACTAAAGTCCACTGCTGAGTATAGGCCTCCCCCGTAGATTACTTAAAAGTAGAGTAGCCACGCTTCGCAACCGCGTTAGCAACCACAGTTTATTTTTTCAAGTTGTTATTAGGAAGACGCTGCTGCTCATTACAAGTTTGTTATCTTCTGTCGCCGTTACGACATCCACAGGATCACGGAATATATAAAAAAACAAATACATTGTAGCTCACTAAAGTCCACTGCTGAGTATAGGCCTCCCCGTAGATTACTTAAAAGTAGAGTAGCCACGCTTCGCAACCGCGTTAGCAACCACAGTTTATTTTTTTCAAGTTGTTATTAGGAAGACGCTGCTGCTCATTACAAGTTTGTTATCTTCTGTCGCCGTTACGACATCCACAGGATCACGGAATATATAAAAAAACAAATACATTGTAGCTCACTAAAGTCCACTGCTGAGTATAGGCCTCCCCGTAGATTACTTAAAAGTAGAGTAGCCACGCTTCGCAACCGCGTTAGCAACCACAGTTTATTTTTTCAAGTTGTTATTAGGAAGACGCTGCTGCTCATTACAAGTTTGTTATCTTCTGTCGCCGTTACGACATCCACAGGATCACGGAATATATAAAAAAACAAATACATTGTAGCTCACTAAAGTCCACTGCTGAGTATAGGCCTCCCCGTAGATTACTTAAAAGTAGAGTAGCCACGCTTCGCAACCGCATTAGCAACCACAGTTTATTTTTTCAAGTTGTTATTAGGAAGACGCTGCTGCTCATTACAAGTTTGTTATCTTCTGTCGCCGTTACGACATCCACAGGATCACGGAATATATAAAAAAACAAATACATTGTAGCTCACTAAAGTCCACTGCTGAGTATAGGCCTCCCCGTAGATTACTTAAAAGTAGAGTAGCCACGCTTCGCAACCGCGTTAGCAACCACAGTTTATTTTTTCAAGTTGTTATTAGGAAGACGCTGCTGCTCATTACAAGTTTGTTATCTTCTGTCGCCGTTACGACATCCACAGGATCACGGAATATATAAAAAAACAAATACATTGTAGCTCACTAAAGTCCACTGCTGAGTATAGGCCTCCCCGTAGATTACTTAAAAGTAGAGTAGCCACGCTTCGCAACCGCGTTAGCAACCACAGTTTATTTTTTCAAGTTGTTATTAGGAAGACGCTGCTGCTCATTACAAGTTTGTTATCTTCTGTCGCCGTTACGACATCCACAGGATCACGGAATATATAAAAAAACAAATACATTGTAGCTCACTAAAGTCCACTGCTGAGTATAGGCCTCCCCGTAGATTACTTAAAAGTAGAGTAGCCACGCTTCGCAACCGCATTAGCAACCACAGTTTATTTTTTCAAGTTGTTATTAGGAAGACGCTGCTGCTCATTACAAGTTTGTTATCTTCTGTCGCCGTTACGACATCCACAGGATCACGGAATATATAAAAAAACAAATACATTGTAGCTCACTAAAGTCCACTGCTGAGTATAGGCCTCCCCCGTAGATTACTTAAAAGTAGAGTAGCCACGCTTCGCAACCGCATTAGCAACCACAGTTTATTTTTTCAAGTTGTTATTAGGAAGACGCTGCTGCTCATTACAAGTTTGTTATCTTCTGTCGCCGTTACGACATCCACAGGATCACGGAATATATAAAAAAACAAATACATTGTAGCTCACTAAAGTCCACTGCTGAGTATAGGCCTCCCCATAAATTTCTTAAAAGTAGAGTAGCCACGCTTCGCAACCGCGTTAGCAACCACAGTTTATTTTTTCTAGTTGCTATTAGGAAGACGCTGCTGCTCGTTACAGGTTTGTTATCTTCTGTCGCCGTTACGATATCTACAGGACCACGGAATATAAAAAAAAACAAATACATGTTAGCTCATTAAAGTCCACTGCTGAGTATAGGCCTCCCCACAGATTACTTAAAAGTAGAGTAGCCACGCTTCGCAACCGCGTTAGCATCCACAGTTTATTTTTTATAGTTATTATTAGGAAGACGCTGCTGCTCATTACAGATTTGTTATCTTCTGTTGCCGTTACGACATCCACGGAACCACGGAATATAAAAAAAATACATGGAAGCTCATTAAAGTCCACTGCTGAGTATAGGCCTCCCCGTAGATTACTTAAAATTAGAGTAGCCACGCTTCGCAACCGCGTTAGCAACCACAGTTTATTTTTTATAGTTATTATTAGGAAGACGCTGCTGCTCATTACAGATTTGTTATCTTTTGTTGCCGTTACGACATCCACGGAACCACGGAATATAAAAAAATACATGGAAGCTCATTAAAGTCCACTGCTGAGTATAGGCCTCCCCGTAGATTACTTAAAAGTAGAGTAGCCACGCTTCGCAACCGCATTAGCAACCATAGTTTATTTTTTATAGTTGTAATTAGGAAGACGCTGCTGCTCATCTACAAGTTTGTTATTTTCTGTCGCCGTTACGACATCCACGGGACGACATGGGTTTGTGAATATTTTCATACGGACTATTGGGTTTGTGGATATGTTTGTGGATTGTTAGAATCCACGAGACGATATGGGTTTGTGGAAATTTTTATGACACACACGGGACTATATGGGTTTGTGGATATGTTTGTGGATATTGTTACGACATCCACGAGACGATATGGGTTTGTGGAAATTTTTATGACACACACGGGACTATATGGGTTTGTGGATATGTTTGTGGATATTGTTACGACATCCACGAGACGATATGGGTTTGTGGAAATTTTTATGACACACACGGGACTATATGGGTTCGTGGATATGTTTGTGGATATTGTTACGACATCCACGGGACGACATGGGTTTGTGAATATTTTTATGACACACACGGGACTATATGGGTTTGTGGATATGTTTGTGGATATTGTTACGACATCCACGAGACGATATGGGTTTGTGGAAATTTTATGACACACACGGGACTATATGGGTTTGTGGATATGTTTGTGGATATTGTTACGACATCCACGAGACGATATGGGTTTGTGGAAATTTTTATGACACACACGGGACTATATGGGTTTGTGGATATGTTTGTGGATATTGTTACGACATCCACGAGACGATATGGGTTTGTGGAAATTTTTATGACACACACGGGACTATATGGGTTTGTGGATATGTTTGTGGATATTGTTACGACATCCACGGGACGACATGGGTTTGTGAATATTTTTATGACACACACGGGACTATATGGGTTTGTGGATATGTTTGTGGATATTGTTACGACATCCACGAGACGATATGGGTTTGTGAATATTTTTATGACACACACGGGACTATATGGGTTTGTGGATATTGTTACGACATCCACGAGACGATATGGGTTTGTGGAAATTTTTATGACACACACGGGACTATATGGGTTTGTAGATATTGTTACGACATTCATTCAAATTCAAATTCAAATTCAAATTCATTTATTTATTTGTGAATACAGTAAGTTAGGTGTTATAAAAATTTACAGTAGGTACCGTGTATTCTACCACAGTGTGGTGTACAAATATATTTCTTCACGTTATAGCCAATAACAGCAAAATGGAATACTTTTAAAATTGATTGCAAATTATAAAAATACAATAATCATATTTGTAGGTGGTATTAAATATTCACAAAAATGTTATATATTATAAGTGAAAAGCGTCTTGCAATGATACCCATGACACATAACACATTTCGTAATGGCGCCTTTACGTCTATATTGAAAAAGAAATCAAAAATGTCGATGTCATCGGCTCAGACAAAATAAATATTTTGTCTGAGGTCATCGGGTTATCATAATATCATGTCAAATGTATAATATGTGGTATGTCAAATCAAATATAAATATTATACTATTATGTATACCAACAATCATTTAATTCCTATGTCATTAAGGTATTCATTAATAGAATAGTAAGATTTAGTAATTAATAATGTTTTTAATGATTTTTTGAAGCTTTGTATATTATTTATTTTCTTTATGTCATTAGGTATTTTATTATATATAGGTATGGATAGGCAAACACATCACATCCACGGGACGATATGGGTTTGTGGATATTTTTACACCCCCCTTAAACGGTTAATGTTGGCATTAAATAACGACAAACTAATTCGAATGATGCGCATTTTATTAAACAATTTTCTAATAATTATATATATTCGTGTACAAATCTCTAACTTATGCCTTCAAACAATTTTATTATCCACCTACCTACCTAAGCCTTACTTGCTGCCGTGCTGTGTGCTAACGGACTGTTGACCTACTATCCTGCCAACGGCCATCATCACCGTCGGACCTGGGTTATCTTCGGCTCCGTTCACTTGCTGGCTGTCTGCGACCCTCAAATACTTCGCCTGGACTTCGCCTTCTTACGTCAGGCCAGTGATCCCCTTCCTAAAATTTAACTTTTATGTGTTCTTGTGTTCTTTTAAGATAAATAAAATATTATACTATAAATATTGACTATTTTTAAGAACCCATCTTCTTAACCAACCTAACGGTACAGTGATCGATAGATTATTAAAATATTACTTATACAAAAGTTAAATAAGCATCTTTAACAATAATGTCCTCCAGACAAAAATGTAAAATATGGAAAATAAAGCTGTAAATATCCAACTAAATTCAATATATAAAAGTTAATGTTTGTTTGTTCGTATTTTATCGTTCGTCAGATTGCGCTGAAACTTTGGCAACTTATTGCTTGCTCTTCCGCAACGGTCATAGGCATTGTTGGACGAGGTAGATGGCGCTGTTGTAGAATCCAGATATCACTCGTGCAAAGCCGGGGCAGATAGCTAGTCCTTTTAATAAAAAAGAGAGCAGAGATATATATCGAACAGATATGCTTAAAAATATTTCTGGCAACACCTCGATGTCAATTTGTTTGTTACTTATAGATTTTTATAGACTATTCAACGTAAATCATTAAAAAATTATATTGTAACACTATAATATCAAATACATAAACATAAACACTCACGCCTGTCACCCAGAGGGGTAGGCAGAGACTACTGACTCCATTTGGCACGATCCTGACACACCTCTCTCGCCTCCTCTACATCCATATACCAAGTTAAGGGTACTCCTAATTTGGCCCATGTTCAATATATCACCAATTTGGTTGATAAACTTTCGCCTAGGAGTCTAAGACGTCTCTTTCTGACTCTTCCATTCACTTCTGCAACGTAAATTTGTTTTGACACTCTTTCCTTATTCATTCTTTCTACATGACTAAACCACCGAAGCATTCCTTACTTAATCGTGGTGGTCAGAGCATCATCTTGCAAACCACACTCTTCTTTTATCAAATACTTGGCAAATAATGTCCTCAAAGCCAATTTTCAGTCACGACGACCAGTCTCAAAGGAGGCTAACCATGACAGGATTATAGTACACGAACGGTGTGTAAGCGCAGGTGCACTATATTCCCTTCCTTTCATAGTTCGATGAGATGGCAATCTGACACGACCAGAGGGAGATCAGGCAGAATCAATAGCTGTCGTGCTTTCTGAGACGCGAGGGCGATAAACAGTC
Source organism: Parnassius apollo (assembly GCA_907164705.1). Lineage (NCBI taxonomy): Eukaryota > Metazoa > Arthropoda > Insecta > Lepidoptera > Papilionidae > Parnassius > Parnassius apollo. The sequence continues at coordinate 10,695,172 of CAJQZP010001449.1, read as the reverse complement.
AACTTACTGACTCCAGGCTACTATGACAATGTCTTGAGGCTCGTTTCGTTTGATTCGAACCCGGGACCACAGGATCAGTAGTCGTGCTTACGAATACCAACGTGGCAGTTATTTTAACCGAATTATGAGGGTGTAAGAATTATTATTTTTCGTATTTCAATTTCAACTGAAAGCCTTTATTACAAATCCGCCATTCTCTGAAATAAGGGTTAATCGTTTGTAATGTCGTCGCTTAGCAACTGTCAGTTTTATGTATATTTTAATACTACAATTTTTATCTTTAGTTTTAAAACCTTTATTTTATTTACATTAATATATAAAGTAAAAAGCTAAATAAGTAATAATTAATAATATTTGACGTGCTTTGCGCCTACAATGGTGTTAACTGTAAGAAAAATATTACCAAAAAAGCACCGGGTCTGGTATGTAGCAGGTGCAATATTACTGTCCATTCGGATCCGTACTGTGTCAAGCTAATAAACAGATTAATGCTATACGCAATTCACCGAGCATCGAGTGGAGCTGCGAAGAATGTATGAAAAATGTATCCCGTAGGTCTTCGTTTTTCATTCCGGACGGAGAGGCTGATGACGATGACTCCGTCGCTATGAGTTCTTTGAATACCCAAATTGACACCCAGAAGCTTATCAGGGACATCAGCTGGGAGTTAAAGAAAACGTTGCTGGAAGAAATTGGGAATCTAGAAACTTCAATTGATTTCCCGGGTGAGCAGCTGAGTACTATTGACCAAACCCTAAAAACACGATAACAAAATGAAAGAAATAAAAAGAAAATAAAAATCAAGACCTACAAAATAAGAACAAAAATCTTTAACTTAGAGTGAGTATACTAGAATAAGAAATAAAAACGTTTCAGCAGAAATCTTTATCAAATATGGTAGAAATCGCAAGTCTGCTGGAGGCTTCAATCAAAGACGCGTAAAAACGCTAGCTTCAGAACTGAATACTAAGGTGAGCGACATTCAATCTTCGCAACGCTTGTCCAGCTCTAAAGACCGCCCTAGTCCAATCCTTGTTGAGATGAAAACAAAGACAGCTCAAAAACAATGGATTGAAGCTGGTAAACGGAAATGTCTCTCCATGGGAACTATCCTACCAAACTCGCCGAAGGAGAAGTACAAGTAAGAACAGCGAGTGTACATCAGGGAGGCCCTCACCATGCACCTAAAAACTCTATTGTATAACACCGAAGCGAAACTTAGTAAAATTTTGAAATATATTTGGTGTAAGGACGGTAAGGTCTTGTCGGGAAAGGTCCTAATACTAAAATTTACTATATTCGATCAAATAATGATATTGAATTACTCCTAAAACAATTAGATAGTTCTAAAACCTCTTAATCATATTATTTTCTTTGTTTACTATTATCCGAATATACCTACCTATTTACTTACTACTCTTTAAACTTTAATATGACCATAAACATTAAAGAATTTGGTAACTGTAACGATATAAATAACTATTTTCAACAATTACCGCCAAAACGTCATGCATTACTTACTAGCTTACATTTCAATATACGATCACTCATAAAGAATTTTACGAAGCTTCAACAAGTTATTCATAGTTGTAAAAACCCCTTAGACTTGATTATTCTAACCGAAGTTGGCATAACAGATATGATTGTTAACCTTTTTAATTTACCGGGTTATAATATGTACTAGACAAGATTGCCTATATCTTGAAGCGAGCTTCTATTAGAACATTCTACAAGCCGCCGAAGAAGATTAGTCAGTTCCTACCATCCGTCAAGTGTCATATTCCTCTACAAGATGCAGGAGTGTACAAGCTTGATTGTGAATGTGGTCTCTCTTATATAGGACAAACAAAAAGATCAATTAGGACCCGCGTAAAAGAACATATAGCTGATGTGAAGCATCAACGTTCCGAGAAGTCTGCAGTTTGTGATCATATCCTAGACGGACCCAACCATTACATCAGATTTGAAAGACCACAAATCCTCGCGAAAGAACACCGATTCCTACCAAGGATGTTACGTGAGGCTATTGAAATTAAAAAACATCCTAATTTCAATAGAGAAGGAGGCTGGGTACTACCACCTGCTTGGGATCCTATAATCAATAAAATTAAAACTAAACCCAAGCATACCACTGCAAGACCTCAGGACATAGTCAGTTCATTTTGCATAGATCGGACCATAAACAATAATTAAAAAAGCTGAAGGTACTCCGGGTCTAACAATGACATCGGGACGTCAGTCATCTCAGTCCCCCGTGACCATGGGTGCTGGAAAGCGCCCGAAACGTCGGGAATTAATAATAAAAGTAAGTAAAAAGTAAAAATAAACGCGATAAAATCCGTAAAAGTAGTTTTAATCATGTATAGTGTTCGCGTAAATATAAGAAATCATTATATGTACTACCGATTACGATCGGCGGAACGGGGAGGCGGTATCATTGCTTATGAAAAAACCATCTCAAGTTTACACTAACACCACATAAAAGTTTCACGTTCGAAAACATAACGGGTATGTTAAAACTGACCCCGAACGTACTCGTAGATGTAGTTGTATGTGCAATGTATAAACCTCCAAAAAGAAACAAGGATTTGTTTGTAAAGGAGCTTAGCAGGTATATCTCACAACTACGACACTAATAAAAACCTCTTACTAATCGGCGACTCCAACATTGACCTAAAACCATTTCATCTTACAGGGACTCTTACTTGCAAACACTCAGCGAGCGCGGATTAATGTGCGGAATTTCAAACTACACTAGAATTGAAACAAGAAACAACATAGTCACTAAATCTTGCATTGATCACATATTTGCGAGGTTCCCCACATCAGATCCGTACTCGGCTGTGTTGGACGTTGCTTTGGCTGACCATCGGGACATAGTGTTTACGTGCCTTGACGACTCGCCACCTACACGACGCGTGCAGGAAGTAACACAAAAAACTTTTGATCATACCATTTTTAGTAATGCGGTGAGTATTACAGATTGGAAACAGGCAAATGACATGAGTTCGTCAAATGATATACTTTCATTTTTAAAAAAATCGTTCCTAACAGCTATAAAGACTGCGACTATGTATTAGTAGGTCTGTTAAGTATTCTAAAAATCGTAGGAATCTGCCTATAGCTACTTGGATTAATGTTAATGTTATCCGATTAAGTGAAAAAAGGGATTACTTGTTTAAGCTTTAGAAAAATAGCTCTTTTGATCCTAAAATAAGACTAGAATATAATAAAACTAGAAATAAACTCCATAAACTAATAGAATCAAAACGAAACACATACTTAATGAAATACATAATAACTTTAAAGATACTAAAGGCTTTTGACGGACAGGGCCTTACCACCAAAGCGATAGCTAACAATTTCACAAACAGCTTTGAAAAGGCAGTTAAAGACATTGTTCCTCAATGCAGCTTAAAATTAACCAATCCACTAACTTATCGGAGACCGATAGATTCAAGTATTTTGTTCAAAAAAGTTTCTCAGAACAATGTTAACAAAATTATTAAGAGACTGAACTCACATAAGGCTCCTGGACCTGACGGTATTAGAGTAGCTGATCTAAAAATGGTTGATAAATATATATCTTTACCCATTGCCAATTTATTAACTGCAGTCTTGCGTCTGGAGAATATCCCGACGATCTCAAAATAGGCTGTGTGAGACCTGTTTTCAAAAAGGGCAAACACGACGTTTACTCCAACTATCGACCAATCACTCAGCTTTCTAATATTGACAAAATAGTTGAAAAACTTATCTGTGAGCAGATTCATAATTTTTACCGCAAACACGAAGTCATAAACAAAAATCAGTACGGACTTCAAGCGGATAAAATTACTACTGACCTTCTGTGTACGTGTACAGACGAGGTAAACGAGCATTTGAACCTTAAAAAATGTGTACTGGCCTTGTTTATTGATTTTTCTCGTGCCTTCGACACGCTGCAACATCAACTCTTAATCCATAAACTGGATGGTTGTGGTATCCGGAGTCCGTTACTTAATTGATGTAAAAGTTACCTCCAAATTCGTACATTTACGGTTAAATTAAATAACGCGTTCAGTGACCCTAAGAATGTGACAGAAGGCACGGCCCAAGGATCAGTACTTGGCCCGTTGCACTTTTTATCTTATTGCAATGAGATGAATAACTGTCTGAAACACAGTTCCTGTTACCAATTCGCAGATGATATGTGTCTTCTCGTTTCGGGTAAGGATATCTCAAATGCGTGTTATGCACTCCTGGCCGATTTAGACATATTGATACGATGGTGCCATGACGTTGGTCTAGTGTTAAACGCCAGTAAAACCAAACTCATGATTATCAAATCTCCATATATGAGGTATCCTACTCCAAAACCATTAATTGCTCATAATCACGACTGCCTCCATCAACTAGGAACTTGCCAATGCCCTACAATCGAAGTTGTGACCACACAAAAATACCTTGGTCTTGTAATTAACTCAAAGTTTAACTGGAGCTACCACATTGAACATGTAATAAGTTGCGTCAGTTTCTAGCTAATATAAAAATCCTAAAAAATCGCGTACCCTTCTAAGTAAAACTTATGCTTTACAACTCCCTGGTGTAATCTTATATTCAGTATGGCTTGTCGAGCTATAGTCGGACGTACAAATCATATTTAAAACAGATTTATGATCTTCAATTTAGTATTCTCAAAAATATTGTATCCCCTAATATACGTGACGTGTCCTAATTGATGATGATGAAAATTCGATTTTTAAACACTGTAAAATCTTACCAGTTTATGACCAAATTTTAATTTTGCGACAGTTTAAAATCATATATAGAACATCCAGTACGTACGCGCGCTATGACACAAAACCGACTCCAGCACATCACTGCTAATAATGTGTACGGGCAACGGACGGCCGCTTATCAGGTACCGCATTTAATAAATAACTTACCTTTCGATGTACGCGAAAAAATATCACAACAAAACATTAAAACTAAACTCAAAAGCTTTTTCCTATCTAAATTATAATTACATACTATATCTACTTAATAATAATGTACTACCTGCCTAGCTCGTTACTTCTGACATTAACTAAGTTGTTAACTTACCTTTTTAGTATTTATATTCTTGTTATACCTTCTACCTACATATATTCCTAACTATTGAATTAGACTATGTTTTGTACATAATTCGCTTACTTAAATTTAATTATTTAGCATCAAGGCAAACCTCTGTGGTTTTTAGATGTTAATTAAACCTATATCTAAATATAATTTTTCTTAGATCTGATAAATAAATTTAAAAAAAAAATGGATTTTCCGTCAAGTGAAGGACTTTATCAGCTATCAGCATGTGAAGATGAGCATGGTATTTAGAGAAGAATTTAGCATATTCTTCTCTGCACCGCTGTCGGTAATACTGACGCATATAAACGTAGAATTCTAAAACAGTGTCAGAATCATGGGTACTCATATAATACCTCCAAATTTAAAGTAAAACAAGAGAAGTTAAATTGCGGTATATCCTCTACGTCCCACAGCTGAACGCAAGCATTCTCTCATTTTTGATAGGGCTGTGGAGTAAATAGACCGCCGCTTACTTCAGTGTCAGTTGATGAATAGGATATTTTGATAATTGATATATTATATTATATAGATAGGATATTTTAATTCGCAGACATGGGCGTTTCCTCACCATCTTTTCCTTGACCGCGTAGCTCGTGATAAATCAGATTCTTACGTAAACTCGAACTAAAATTAAATCCAAGACCAATAGCATAGGAAAAATCATCGAAAGGCTAAGCGTTATAGTCACCATAGACTAATAATACACTGATAAATTAGCTGACTGTCAAAATATTGCGTCGCGCACGGCTTTGCGTCAGCGCAGATCGACCGGAACGCCCCGCACGTGTTTAACAGAACACGGTGAGCTATGGGAGAGGAGGAAGAGGACAGGGGAGAGGGGGGGGTACGTGACCCACTTCCCCGGCTAATTGTGGGCAAGAGCTCGTTACGGAACAGAGTGTAACCGTCCATCACGCCGCCGTCGAATAGATCGTAACGGTAGTTATATTAGACAGCAACACACCAGACACGGTCATAACGTCGAAAAAACTAACAAAACTCGGAGGAAAAAACTGTATTGAATGTTTTCACGTAAGATTATAAAAGTGGAAACTCTGTTCATTTCTGTAAAATTTGTAAAACATTTTCATTTTCATTCATTCGTCAAAAGTCTACTACTGTACATTGGTCTCCTTCAAAAACTATAGAGGAGTTATTTTACGTAATTGCCACGCTCGGCAAGCGGCTTGGCAACGGTAGTTTTTTTTTAATATTTTGCGTTGTTTTTTTATAGTAGAGGTGGCAAACGAGCATGTGGCTCACCTGATGGTAAGTGACTACCGCCGCTCATGAACAGCTTCAACACCAGGGGAATTGCAGAGGCATTGTTGTCAGGAAGATACCATTTTATCATCCCATGAAAAACATGCGGATTACCAATTAACCTAACTGTATGGATGACTATAGACCTCATGATTTCTCTTATTATGAGTGGGTTTGGTAGGTTAATTTTTTATAATCTATTGCTACAAGCTGAACCTGATGGTGTGTAGCCCACGGTCACCTGCAATCATATCATAAATATAGACATGAATATCTGCTTTTTCGTCTTCTATGCGATTCTATATCATACATCTACCTATCTAATAAATCATAAATTACGATGAAAAGTTGTGAATGTATGCGCCCGAGAATCATCTTGATAAAAAATGAATTGAATTGTGGTGCGGCGGCGGTCTGGCGACTTCAATCAAATACGTCTATTATTTTCGGAATTATACCTATTTGTGTTATATATACGGCCATATTACAGAAAGTAGTTTATTATTAGTCTGAGTTTAAAACATATTTTTTACGAAAGAAGTCCCGTGAAAATACGCGAACTGGAGCCAAGCTGCAGCTATATTCGATATATAGTTGTAGCACTAATGGGTCGGTACGACAGGGGAAAGACCACGCTCTAACAGAATACTAGCTGTGCTGTGTTTCGTATGGTGAGTGTAGAGAACCGGAGACTCTATTTACTGAAAATGAGGCATTCCATCTTAGTTCTCACGGGTGACAACACATTTGTATTGCGATTGGGAGTCGAGGATAGATGTAAATGTCTATAGATGTCTATGGGCCGCAGCATCCACTTACCATCAAGTGGACTGTGTGCTAACACGCCGCAGCTATTGTATGGTTGTAGCACGAATGGGTCGGCGAAGGACCACGCTCTCACAGAACAAAGCGGTTTCATATGGTACTCGTAAGTGTAGTGAACCGCAGACCCGTTTCACTGGAAACGAGGCATTCCATCTTAGTCCTCAGGGGTGACAACGCATCTGCATTTTGATTGTTAATCCGGGCTAATTGTAGATATTTACAGGCCACAGCATGCACTTACCATCAGGTGGACTGTATGTTCGTTTGTAACCATTATTCTATATAAAAAAGACCACACTTTTACAGCACTCTTTCACGGCACAAAAATCAATACATAAAAACTGTTGCAATAAAGCTATTTCTTAGCGTCCACGTTAAATGAAACAGGAGATGGGCAGCAGCATTTTCCTGATAACGATTCAAAATAATTAGAAACTACGGTTGGTCAACCGTTTGCCAGACGTGGCAGGTATGGCAAGATCTCTCCGTGAAGCGATACATGAGGGAGGCTTATATTCAGCAGAGGACTTTTGTAAGCTGTAATAGACGGATGGATAGATGTTTCACGTTATACCTATAAATACCATCAGTTATTGAGAACAATACGCTCTAGTTGTGGACGCATATGTCCCTGTGACAAAATGTGAGATTAGATAACTCAAACCAAGGTCAAATGTGAGATTCGGTTGGTTGAACCAAGTGGACAAACGATATCTCATATCCGATATACCCCAGAACTTTAACTTATGGAACTGAAACGTGGTCTTTCACTACTGGCCGTTTGAGGAAGTTTGCTTTGATCAACGGCGAGGCCTCTGGGATAATATTCGTTTTTTTTTTTAAAATAAAACCAGTTTTTACGGATTCTCGGATTGGAACTTATTTTATATTCTGGACCTTTCGAGCACTTTACAGCACCCATGGTCACGGGGGTACTGAGGCGTTCGACATCTACAATGTCATACCTAACCACGACTATCTCCAGATTAAAATTATTAATCCTTCCTTGTTCCGATCTACGCAGTACGAACTTAAAGCCTTGCAGTTGTATGCTTGCGTTGGAACATAACTTTATTAATTGTAGGATCCCAAGCGGATGGTAGCACCCATTCATATTCTCTTTTGAAATTAGGATGTGTTTTTGATTTCAATAGACACGCGAATCATCTTTGGAAGGAATCGGTGTTCTTTAGAGAGGATTTGTGGTACATCAAACGTGATGTAATGACGGTGACGATCCTGTACGTGTTGCAGACATCTGAGAAACCATTGCATTTTTTTACAAATACGCATCCAGTCCACCTGATCTTGAGTTGATGCTGTGGTTTAGATCTTCGATTTAGAATCAAAATGCAGATGCGTTGTCACCCCTGATGACTAAAATGAAATGCCTCATTTCCAGTAGAAAAGGTTTATGTATTAAGCTTTTTTATGCGGTAGATCTATGCTTCAATTATATTAATAGCATAGTTGCAGTACGAATGGGTCGGCTCGACCGGGGAAGAAACACGCTCTCACAGAAATCACAGAATACCAGCGTGAAATAGTACCCTAATGCTGTTGTGTTTCGTATGATGAGTGTAGAGAATCGAAGACCCTTTTTATTGAAAACGAGGCATTCCATCTTAGTCTTCACGGGTGACAACGCGTCTGCATTTTAATTCGTAATCGAGGATAGATGTAAATGCCTATGGACCACAGCAACCACTTACCATCATCTGGAGCTGTTATTTTACGCCGGTATTCTGTGAGAGCCTATTCTATAGGCCTATACTCGTAGAGTCCTTAACAACAATAAAATAAATAGTATTCATTAAGGGGAAATATATGTCAAATGGCTTAGCAAGATCCTTCGTTATGCCGAAAATATTGCAGCATTAATTTTGAAATAAATATATCGTAAAGTTGAGGATTAATGTTAGTGATTATGTTAGACGAAAACACGATTTCGTAAAATTTTCTCGATAGAAAAAAAAATCCAAAGTTACCTCCAAAATAAACAATAAACCGCTGTTATTCACAAAATACTTTAAATAAGATCATGAAACTTTGCATACTAACTGAACTAACTATAAATCAGTGCTTATGTTATTTACTTTTTTTAAAATACCATTATTTTCACTGTAAAAAGAAATTACCTAAACTATCGGCGTCTTGAGCTTGATTCCTGTCGTTCCGTTAGTATCGCTTAGGCTTTTGAAGGGAGAAGTTGTGTCGCTTACGATCAGAATATACATTACGCAACAGTACGACGTAAAATTAAAATGGGAAATAACCGTGATAAAAATAAGAAGCGGCTGGCTTGGCTTTAAGAAACAGGCATAAATATGATAAACCTAATGAAATAAGTGTCTAACAACCTTTCTACTTACAGTATTAGTGATTACAAATATTTCGGTACATAGCATACGACGCGCGGGGAAGTGGGGGCGAAATTAGAATTTGAGCTGACTTACTCTAACCTCTTAAATATATGTCAAAAAGTATATTTTTATTATTGATTGCAAAGATTATTTTATTTTATTTACTCTCATGGTCTTATTTGTTATAATTTTGTCACTAATTTTAAATTATATAATAAAATTAATAATTAATGAAATGTATTTAAAAAAAATTAAGGAAATGAATGGTTCTATTATAATAATAATTTTGTGAGAGCGTGGTCCTTCCCCCGTTGGGCCGACCCATTAATTGTTACAACTGTATTATAGCTGCAATGTAGCTGTACTACGTCACATTTTTACTTTTTTTACATTATGATCAACAAAAAATAAAACCACTGTTAAACATTTTACATTGTACAGATTAACTTTCTGACACACTTTGTTGATCCAACACTCCATTAGGGGATTATGGAATTACGTACGGATTTCGGGCATCGACTGCTTATAGAGTTTCAGGAAAATCCCATTTAAAATAATCCCATTACAAGCCAGGTCTAATACTAGTGTCCTTCAAAAAATGTTACGTCCGACGGATCAAAATAACAAGCAGTTATAATCGCAAGCGATGTGCTTACTATTTCAGCCTTTTAGAGTCCACTGCTGAACATGGGCCTCTCCTATAGACTGCCTCAAAGGGGAGATAATTGCTATAGTTACCACGTTTGGCAACCGCAGTTTATTTTAATTGTTGTCCTGGTTTGTTTCACACGACACGCATGGAACGACATGGAGTACTTTATATTCTGACACCTCCACTACACACAAGTTTCCCTACGAGGTTTTCCTTCACCTTACCTTAAAATGACTTTCAACAAGTATTAAGTAATATATTGAATAATAATAATCTTGTTATATACTATTCTATTCACCGCCAAGCATGTTTTATAGGAAGGAATTTGAATTTGAAAGGAATTTACGACAACCGCTTGTCTGTTCGTCTCACATGAATGGAACATCAGTGACGAAAAAGTTATAAATCAAAAATATTTAACTGACATCCCGATCATTTTAAATTTTTTCAATGTACATACCACTTTAAAAGCATAATAAATCATGCATAACATGTAAATTTTTATGGGCCTGTAAAATGTAGGACATAACCAATGGGTTAAATTGTCTTTGTTTTATAAATATCGCATATAACATCTATAATGTTTATAAGTAAGATTTTCTTATGTGCTTTGATGTTTGAAATACCAGCCTGTTCACACCTTAGATTACAGTCACCTTAATGGTGTAAGGTATTGTAGGTCTGCATTATTCAAATATTTCGCCATCTGTCGGAATACACAAAAGATTCAAACAATCTTCAGATTCCATAATTTTGGATGTTATTCATCATTCATCATCATTTTAAAGATCACTGCTGAATATAACCCTATAGATTGCCTCACAAGGGGTTATTTGCCATAGTTGCCACGTTTGGCTAACAGGTTGGCAACCGCAGATTATTTTTTTGCTATAAGGAAATCGTTGCACCACCTTCTAGCTTGTTTCCCACTGTCGTATCTTACGAGACACACGGGACGATATAGGGTTGTAGATATTTCAAAGATGATTGATTTCTTGTTACTTTGAACAAAACTTATGTAAGGGATTTAATAGCTTTTAATTTCAAATTTTAACTCCGACGTTCCGAATGCTTAGGAGGATTAGAAAAGGATAGGAAATTATTTGACTTTGTTTGTTTGAAATGGAATATAATTCCTTTGCTTGTTACGCAAATACGGGTTATAACTTAAATTGAAAATTTAAAAATCCCCGAAACATAAAAAGCTGATGATCTTCGAACGGCTGAACCGATATTGATAAAACATGTCTCAGAACCACCGCTATAAAACCGCATTCTAATCGATTCTCCCGTTTAAGAGCTACGGCGGCACAGACAGGCAGCCAGATAAAGAGACACTCATAACGGTCAAACTTATAAAACCCTACTTTTTCGTCGGGGGTTAAAAACACACACACACACACACACACACACACACACACACACACACACACACACACACACACACACAGTCAAATTAATAGATAAAAAAACCAAAAGATTCTTTAACCAAAAGAAAGAGAAGAAAAGGTTCTCCTACTACTCCGAGGTTTTGTAGTCGAATGGCAAAACTGAACTTACCATTTTATAGTTTCGCAGTTGCCATTTATCAGTAACTTACTTTGCCGCTTCAGGTTTTTCGTCATCGCCTTTGTAAGCGTTTTAAGAGGTATGAGTGGAAAAATATTCATAAGTAAGTAAGTAATAATAATGATAATGTCCTCCAGACCGAATTTCGGCCACGGCGGCCTGCCTCAATGGAGGCTAGCTATCGGCGCAGGACAGGATTGTAGCGCCCAAGTTTATGCGCAAGCACAGGTCTACTCTCTATTCCTTAATGCGATGAGACGGTAAACCGACACATCCAGAGAGATATCAGGCGCAGGACCAACGGATTTACGTGCTTTCCGAGGTACGGGGGTGAGACACCACAAACTTCCTGAATCCGGGCAGCTACTGAGAATTTATTGATAGAAAAATTCAATAATTGATTTTTTTTGGCCCGACCGGGATTCCAACCCAGGAGCTCATGATCAACAGTCGCACTACTACAACCACTAGACCAACGAGGCATAAGTAAGTATTAATATTGCATTAAGTAAAATATGGTGGTATCATTAAAATTTTCTGTGCACCCGTATGAGTTGTCACATGTAAAAGAATGCGTTCAATTTTTCTTAGTCTGCGAACAGCTATGCAGGTCTAGAGAGAGAGAGAGACCGGTATCACTGTGACCTAAAAGATGTATTGTGTTTTCTTCTATAGCTATAGTTCACTGCTAAACCTGTCTTCAATGAATAAAAGGAGTTCCTTAGCTGTGAGCAATTTCACTTCTTCTGGGCAGAGTATGCATTCATTATTACGAGGGTGGATTGAAAAGTACTCGGCCTAACACAGATCCATTCAATTCTAAAAATCAAATCTACCCACATTATTTAGTTCAGTTCAGACTAGTTCATTGTGTGAAGTTCGAAACGTGTGCGATAATTAGTTGTGATTTTATAAATTTATTAACAAAGTAATCGGACATAATTTCCGCGAATGGAGCAAATCGAGCAGCGTGCCGTCATTAAGTACCTCCATAAGAAGGGGCTATCATCAAAAGCCATCCATGATGACATGGTCAGTACATTAGGCGATTGTGCTCTGTCATATTCATCCGTCAAAAAATGGATAGCAGAATTTAAGAGATAGAGTGTGGTAGAGAGAGTGTGAAAGATGAACCCCGCTCTGGAAGGCCTTCGACGTCAACTACTGACGAAAATATTAAAAAAAGTACTTGATTTAATAATGGGAGACCGCAGATTAAAAATTAGAGAGATAGCCGAGATTATAGGCATCTCTTATGAACGAACTCAAAACATCATTGTCAACGAGTTGGGTTTCCACAAGGTGTCTGCGAGGTGGGTTCCGCGACTGCTTTCAGTTGAACAAAAAAGGACGCGATTGACTATTTCACGCGACTGTTTGGAGTTATTTGAAGCCGATGCAGATGATTTTTTGAATCGTTTTGTTACTATGGACGAAACATGGGTTCATTACTGTATACCGGAAACAAAACAACAATCAAAACAGTGGAGAAGACCTGGTTCACCACCCCCTAAAAAGGCTAAGTCGATTTTGTCGGCAAATAAGGTGATGGCTTCAGTATTCTGGGACTCGAAAGGTGTGATTATGATTGATTATCTTGAAAGGGGTCAGGCTATAAACTCTGATTACTACTGCACCTTACTACGTCGTTTACGAGAGGAAATAAAAGAAAAACGTCGAGGAATGCTCAGAAGAAAAGTCCTGTTTCATCAAGATAACGCCCGTGTTCACACGTCAGTACAGTCAATGGCTGAAATTCACAACTGTGGCTTTGAACTGTTACCGCATCCGCCGTATTCACCTGATCTGGCACCATCAGACTTCTTTCTGTTCCCTAACCTAAAAAAGCACTTGGGAGGTCAAAGGTTTTCGACAAACGACGAGGTCAAAGCAGCTGTAGATGCATATTTTGACTCTAAGGAAGAATCATTTTTTTTCAACGGTCTAAATGCTTGGAAGGGGAGGTGGCAAAAGTGTATTGAACTTGATGGTGATTATGTAGAAAAATAAAAATATAACTGATTTAGTATGTGTTTATTTTCTTGGTTAGGCCGAGTACTTTTCAATCCACCCTCGTACTTTATATCCCAATTCGAGTTTGTCATGTTTGAGTTTTGAACCGGAGTGTAAAATTTTCCATGTATTCCCAGTATAGCTCATGCTATGCACTCGGATCGCAAATGAACAAACCAGTGCCAGACTAATTTGTTATTTTTAAGTACTAGTTTACCACATGCTCCGCAGTAAATGCAGGTTTTCTCATTAAGTCATCATGAGAGAACCTGCACGTAAATTAAATAGTCGAGAATATGTGAAACCAACTGACAACCAACCACTGAGATAGAACAAGGGACTTTTAAGTAGTTCCAAGAACCATAAGGGTCTATAAAGGAATTGGAAGAGATGATCTGTACTCAGTTGTCCAATTACCCTGGAAAAAGGTGTACGTAGATAATGCCTTGCTGTGACATGCTATTTGTGGCTCCTAGTAAGGAGCCACAAATAGCATCGAAGCAGTTGGTTCGATGTTTCTTGAAAAGGACCACCGTAATCGTATCACGAAGTTAATATATTTCATACATACATACATAAACTCCTGAACCTACCATCTAGGTGAGTAGGCAGAGATTACGGACATCCATTTGGCTTCATTTTGACAAACCTCTATCGCTTTTTTAACATACACTAATGCATTTGGCTCCATTTTGACACACCTCTGTCGCTTTTTTAACATACACTATTGCATTTGGCTCCATTTTGACAAACCTCTGTCGCATTTTAAACATACACTAATGACATAATCTACGCAAAGATGCTACTCAGTATCAGTTTGGCCCACCTTAAATATATCGCCAATTTCTATATAAACTTCAGTCTATGTCGTACATTACCGACTCTGTCATTGACTTCTGCAGCATATGTGTAATTTGACCACGGTCCACTACTAAACATAGATAGATCATAGATTGTCACATAAGGTCATAAGGGGTTACCGCAGTTTAAGGACAGTTTAAGTACTCATTAGAATAAGAAGTATGTACTTAATGATTTCTTATATTTACGCGAACACTATACATTGATTAAAACTACTTTTACGGATTTTATCGCGTTTTATTTATATTAATTTTAATACCCGACGTTTCGGAAGTCTGCAGTTTGCGATCATATTCTAGATGGCCCCAACCATTACATCAGATTTGATAGACCACAAATCCTCGCGAAAGAACATCGATTCCTACCAAGGATGATACGTGAGGCTATTGAAATTAAAAAACATCCTAAATACAAAAGAGAAGAAGGCTGGGTACTACCACCTGCTTGGGATCCTATAATTAATAAAATTAAAACTAAACCCAAGCATACCACTGCAAGACTTCAAAATACAGTTAGTTCATTCTACGTAGATTGGACTAAAAACAATAATTGAAAAGCTGAAGGTACTCCGGGTTAACTTTGACATCGGGACGTCAGTCACCTCAGTCCCCCGTGACCATGGGTGCTGGAAAGCACCCGAAACGTCGGGTATTAAAATTAATATAAATAAAACGCGATAAAATCCGTAAAAGTAGTTTTAATCAGTATGTACCTTAATTCTATATCGCTATACGTTGCTAAGGCGAGTCGTGACGACCGAAGGATCAGACAATCGAATAAAATATCAAAGTACTTATAATAGTAAAAATTCGAGTTTGATCTCTAACAGCACATAAGTTCACTAAATCTGCTCTAATTCTAAATAAAACTAAATCTTATGTAAATATAAGTTTCCGGCAGATGTTGTTCCGCCACATTCCGGGAGTTGACGCGATGAGTTTCACTCCGGATTCACTCCGGACTTTTTACGGTGTATTTTTATTTTTTAATAGGATAGGGTGACAAACGAGCACTTAGTCCACCTGATGGTAAGTGGTTGCTGTGTCCCATAGACTTCTACATCTATCCTCGATTACGAATCAAAATGCAGATGCGTTGTCACCCGTGAGGACTAAGATGGAATGCCTTGTTTGCAGTAAAAAGAGTCTCCGGTTCTTTACACTCTCCATACGAAACACAGCAGCATTAACCTACTATTTTACGCTGGTATTCCGTGAGAGCGCGGTCCTTATCCGGTTCTACAACTATACTACTAAACTGTTAAGTAGAACTTATTTATGACTTCACCAATGCACTACCTGTCGAGTGCAGACTTTGTGACTTTAATTCCTTACACTAAACTGACAATAGATTGAGGATATGAGTCATTTTGGTCTAAGCCATATTGGAGTCCACTTCTGCATATGATCCCCAGGTGTGATAATAAGCGACAAAGAGAAACTGAAAAAGGAGATGCACAGCATCTTCTTCCTTAAATGAAACCAATATTATTAAAAAGCTGCGATTGCCAACCCGCCAGCCGAGCTTGACAACTTTGGGAAAGCCTTTGTTCAGCAGTGGACTCTTGACGGACTGTAATGAAGAAAACACTAAAATAAAAAAGGTTTGAATGAGGATATGTAGATTTATCAAATGTTTTGTTTTAATGAACATTTTCAGCAGCGAATTTATCGCATTGAACAATAAGCACTGGATAGGCACTGATATTGTAGAATTTTTTTTAAATTATTTTACATTAAAATATTATGAAATTGATCTATCCATAAATACTACTAATTTGAAATAAACTTTCGGTATATAAACATAACAACAATCGTAATTCTTACTAATATTAATGGATTACGCTGCAGTTTTTAGAGCAATAATGTTTGTCCATGTTTAAAGTGTCTATTTAAAATAGGTCGTTGGTAGCATCGAAAAATTGACGTAAGAGTTTTTAGGTTATTTTCATTTTATAAAAATATTTTCAATTTAATATAATCTCATTCCTACGTGTGTCAAAATATCAACAAAGAAGGACATTCGAGGAAGCGCTAAGATCTTAAATCAGACAAGTAAAAAGTTGTTACGGACGGTGATTCAGCAGAAACGGTTCGATTTATATTTCATAAACAACACCATAGAACAATTTGTCCATTGAACTAAAGACAATTTTAACGACATTTAATTTTAATAATTGCATAGAAACTTTAAAGAAACGAGAAACATCGAAATACAATGAATGCAAAAATAAACAAATAGAAAAATACCAAAAAATTAACGATCAAATCAAATGCCAAACATCCAAGTCAACGCCAGAACAATAAACAACCGTTGACCACAGACACAAACTATAAACAACGCACTGTCTATAATTTGTCAAAACATACACTGGACGAACCGACAATGAAAGTTTTATTAGCGAAGGGAATGAACTTCGCATTAACTCCGCGAAAAATCCCGTACGAAGAAATTATCTGCAGTGTTGAGGATTGTCTGTTTAAGAATAATATCGGTAAGGAAGATTTGGAGGCCATACGTCAATATATTTCGTCCTTGTTACGTCGTAGTTCAGTGCCGAAACCAAACCTTCCCAAAGACGAATTTACAGCGCTAAATAACTTACGGAACAGACCAGAACTCACGATTCTCCGCGCGGATAAAGGAAATGCTACAGTAGTAATGGACGCGTCGGAATATAATTTTAAAATACAACAACTTTTACGAAACGAATCGACGAAAGTACATATAAAAAGGTCAAAACAGACCCTACAACTAACACGCTTAAAACAACTAGCGATTTAATAAAGAAATACTCCGAAAACTTAAATCTCGACGTGAATTCGCTAATACCATCATGTGCCAAACCACCGAGGTTGTATGGGTTACCGAAGATACACAAACCAAACGCTCCACTACATCCCATAGTGAGCCAGATCGATTCACCAACTTATAAGCTGGCACAATACTTAGCAAAAATACTATCACCACTGAGAGGACATACCAGAGCACACACAAAGGATTCGTACCATTTTGTGAGTGAGATTAAAGACCTACATCTCGCTAACAATGAAACTATGGTCAGTTTTGATGTTCAGTCACTATTTACATGCCTACCTATTGTGGACTGCATCTCAATTGTAACTAGGAAGCTAGAAGAAAATAACATGCCTCAAGAATATGCAATACTACTTGAACATTGCCTCACATCTGGCTATCTATTGTGGAAGGAGGAGTTCTACAAGCAAGTAGATGGTGTGGCTATGGGCTTACCTGTGTCTCCCATAGTCGCCGACATATTCACGGAGGACTTTGAGGAGAAAGCCCTTCTTACTTCTCCTGTAAATCCAAGGTTCTACAAGCGGTACGTAGACGACACTTTCACAATTTTACCATCTGACAAAGTAACTGCATTTTTAGACCACCTTAACTCCATAAACTCTAAAATACAATTCACAATGGAGTTAGAGACAAATAATTCTTTAGCCTTCCTAGATGTTTTAGTCATCCGAAATCCTGATAACACTATTGGTCACACTGTGTATAGGAAAAAGACCCATACCAACCGCTATCTAAATGGTGAATCTCACCATCATCCTTCACAGTTAGCTACCGTGGGTAAATCTTAGTTTCAGAGAGCACGAGGGATCTGTGACAGAAAACAGCTGGCCGCGGAGCTTCAGCACGTCAAGCAAGTATTGCAAGACAACACGCTTCGGGTCCCGCGCCTCGTCACAGTGAACGAGTGAAGCCGGCCACAGTCGAGCGCGCGCCTGCTCTACTACCATATGTCAGAGGAGTCACGGACAAGATTGGCTAAATCTTGAAGCGAGCGTCCATTAAGATATACTACAAGCCGCTGAAGAAGATTAGTCAATTTTTACCATCCATCAAATGTAATATTCCTCTACAAGATGCAGGTGTGTACAAGCCAGATTGTGAATGTGGTCTCTCTTACATAGGTCAAACGATCTATAAAAACCCGCGTGAAGGAACATATAGCTGATATGAAGCACCGACGCTCCGGGAAGTCTGCAGTCTGCGAACATGTTCAAGATCGTTCCCACCATTACATTAGATTTGATAAACTACAAATTCTCGCAAAAGAACACCGATTCCTACCAAGGATGATACGCGAGGCTATTGAAATTAAAAAAACATCCAAATTTCAATATAGAAGATGGTTGGGTGCTACCATCTGCTTGGGATCCTATAATTAACAAAATTAAACCCAAACCCAAGCATACCACTGCAAGACTTCATGATTTTTACTATGACATTGGGACGTCAAACATCTCAGTCCCCCCCGTGACCATGGGCGCTGTAAAGCACTCGAAACGTCGGGATAATAATAAAAATAAATTAAAGTAATTAAACGCGATAAAATCCGTAAATAATAGTTTTATTCAATGTGTAGTGTTCGCGTAAATTTAAGAAATCATTATAAAATATCTCCAAAAACCGGTTTTTGTTTTCAAAAAGGACTTTTGTAGTTAATAGGATCAGTGTAGTCTACCCACAGATTACCTCCTAATAGATTCCGCATACAGGGCCACAAACGCGCGCAACACATACTTGCTGTAGCTAGCATATGAAGTGATGCTAAGAATCCCGATATCATTGTCGACCAAGTATGTGACCCGTAGGCACGTCCAAGTTTTTTAAAATTTTAAAATAATTTTGGCATCCAAAATACATTACAAATGGCTTCCTATGCAGTGAAATGGTGTGGCAAATCAGCTAAGACATCCAGTTATCAAAAGATGGCATAATATTTCATCGGTAAGTAAATTTTATTCTTATCACGTTAACCTATTTCAAATGCACCGGAGTTCAACTTACACTGGATATTAAATGTTGAAAAGTGATATCATTTGAGCACCCGTTGATGTCTTTTTTAAGATGTCCCTTTCACTCATTACGTAAATTAAAAATAGTTGTCTTTGTCTAACGACAGCACGTGTATCGTTTTGTGTTGTGATTTATAAGTCGATATTTGTTTGGTCATCGTTCACTTTTCTTTTGTAGTCATTATTTTATACAAATAGTGGCGTATAATTGTGGTACCTATATGTTATATCGACGCTACATGTCGAGGGGACCAATGGTTGCCCACCAAAAATAGTGTGCTATGCTCAAGACACTTCACAGAAGACAATCTTCATATTATGAAAAACCGTAAAAGGCTGTTGGATTCCGCTATACTATCTCTATACTTGCCAGTTTTAGTATGGAATTTCACATTTTTTAAAAAGTATAATAGCAGTGGTGAAAATTACACAATTAATAGCATTAAGTGGTTGATTGAAACGTGATATTCTAATATTTAATGAATTTACTGTTACTGTGAATTGAATGTTACACGTCGAAATTAAACTATTATTAACGGATTTATAAACCATAAAACAAGTGAAAGTTATAATGTGATTAATGTTATTCTAGTGTTGCATGAACTTCATTAATATCCTATTATTATTAATATTTGACGACTCCGTGGCGTAGTAGCTTAGCAATGAGTTACAGCGCTGGGGGTCGCGGGTTCGAATCCCGCACGGAACAAGTATTTGTACGGCCTACAAGTAATTGTTCCGGGTCTGGATGTTTGTTCTTGTGAAATTTATGTTTGTAAACTGCCCCCACGATACAGGAGAAAATCCTAGTGTGGAGGTAACGTAAAAAAAATTATTATTATTATTATTACATCTAAATTTGAAACACGTAGGTACCGTATGGTTTTTTAATTAATAATACTACTTTTAGGTGCAACACTAAGCAAAATACTGTCACCACCGAAAGGACATATCAGAACACACACAAAGGATTCACACCATTTTGTTAGTGAGATAAAAGACATACATCTCGCTGACAATGAAACTATGGCCTGTTTTGGTGGTCAGTCACTATTCACATGCCTACTTATTGATGACTGCTTCTCAAATGTAACTAGGAAGCTACAAGATAACAACATGCCTGCAGAATATGCAGTATTACTCAAACACTGCTTCACATCTGACTATCTATTGTAGAAGGAAGAGTTCTACAAGCAAATTGATGGTGTAGCGATGGGCTCACCTGTATTTCCTATAGTCGCCGACATATATCATGGAGGATTTTATGGAGAAACCCTTCTTACTGCTCCTATAAATCCAAGATTCTACAATCGGTACGTAGACGACACTTACAAAATTTTAACTTCTGACAAAGCAACTGCAGTTTTAGACCACCTTAACTCCATAGACTACAAAATACAAATCACGATGGAGTTAGAAGCAAATAATACTTTAGCTTTCCTAGATGTTTTAGTCATCCATAATCCCGAAAACACTATTGGTCATACTATGTTTAGGAAAAAGGCCTATACCAACGGATATTTAAATGGTGAATCTCACCATCATTCTTCATAGTTTGCTACTGTGGGTAAATATTTGTTTCAGAGAGCACAAGGGATCTATGACAGAATACATCTGGCTGCCGAGCTTCAGCATGTCAATCAAGTATTGCAAGACAACAAGCTTTTGGTCCCAAGCCTACGTCACAGCGACCGAGTGAAGCCGGCCACAGTCGGTGGATGGGTGCTGCCATCTGCTTGGTATCCTATAATTAACAAAATCTATCCAAAACCACTAACTATGATATTGAGATGTCAAACATTTAAGTCCCCCCCCCCCTCCGTGACCATAAATTAATTAAACGCGATAAAATCCATATAATTATATAGTTGTATTCAATGTGTAGTGTTCGCGTAAATTTAAGAAATAATATAATACAATATTTTTTTAATAAATTTCCTTATTTTATTAATTATCAATAATCAGAATTTATAATAATAAGAAGAATTTATTTATCAATAATCAATAAATCCCAAATTTATCGATCAACGTCCCAACCCTGTCCCATCACTATGGTTCGGAGCATTCTAAGTTCAACTTTGAATTATCCAATCACAGCGCATTTGACACGTCCCCCCGCAACCCGAAATTTGGTGAAATCGAAACAGAACAAATATTCCATGATGCGGTATCTATTGGGAGGTAATCTGTGAGTCTACCTATATAAAAAAAGTTTGATTTTGATGCAACATAGTACGGGATTCCACACATCTATAGGCATTCTCCTTTAATATATACACAGATTATTTAATATCCAGTGTAAGTTGAACTCCGGTGCATTTGAAATAGGTTAACGTGATAAGAATAAAATTTACTTACCGATGAAATATTATGCCATCTTTTGATAACTGGATGTCTTAGCTGATTTGCCACACCATTTCACTGCATAGGAAGCCATTTGTAATGTATTTTGGATGCCAAAATTATTTTAAAATTTTAAAAAACTCGGACGTGCCTACGGGTCACATATTTGTTCGACAATTATATCGTGATTCTTAGCGTCACTTCATATGCTAGCTACAGCAAGTATGTGTTGCGCGCGTTTGTGGCCCTGTATGCGGAATCTATTAGGAGGTAATCTCTGAATATATATATATATATATATATATATATATATATATATTATACATATATTATGAGACAATCTATGGAAAAGCCTGTTAACTGTATAATTTGATAGGCTGTTTTGTAACGTATGTAATTACCATTTTAGCTACAAATACACAGAATTTTTTTCTAAAAAATAAATAACAGCTGCCGAAGCAATTGCTGAAGCAACCTGCCGCTTTGCCGGAAGAGAATCGCGAACTGAAGGCCAACGAGTCTAGAGAGGCAAGGTAAAAGTAAAATTTATGAGCTAGAAAAACAAGTATTCGGGACCCAAAATACGTTTCCATCATATGATAGTGTAAACTTTTATAAGTATCAAGATAGATTTCATGATTCCTTCCACTATGAATAGCCTAAAGTATGTGTTTTTTTTTAATTATATGCAGGTGAGCTAAAAATCCAAGTAAATTTAAATGGCTGCTATGGCTCTTGGATACATAGAACAAGTGGTAAAATTAAAAATTTTATACAACCGACTTCAATAAAAGAAAAAGGTGAAATTAAAAAATTGTACTACCACTTCAATATAAATATCATCAATCTAGTCATAAATACGCATTATTAAGGATAACTCAAAAACTACACGTCAGATCTTGATAAAATTTATATGGGAGTAAATGTATATGGGAATCAAGAATCATCAAAATCGGTGCACCTAGAAAAAGTTCAAAGGTAACACACATTTAAAAAAAATATAGTCGAATTGAGAACCTCTTCTTTTTTGTAGTCGGTTGAAAAAACCACAAACAAAGGCTACAGATGCCGCGTTTGCCTTGAAGACTAAGACAAATTAATCACAGCTTGAAATGGCTCTCTTTTCCCGGAACACATGATATATACGTAGCGGCATGAAAGTCTAGCGGTGACCTTTATTGCGCATAAGTCGAAAATAAAGTATCATGGGGTAGTAAGCACGTCGCGGGGCGGGATTGGTTGTGCGTATCGTTCACACGCGCTATTGGAGTACTCATACCACATGCGCAGCGAAGGCCTCCAAGTTTCGGTCAGCGCTAGAATTACGTGCCGCGACTTGTACTAGGTTGTAGGATTCCACTTCGGCCTTGGAGTCAGTCTGGGTTATCCACGATCTTACCGATTTCTGGTACCAAACAGCAGTGCGTGCAATGCTAGCATCCAGTCTGGAATGTATAGAAAGCCAGTATGATTACAGGAAGTGGAGTACCATCTTGGTCCTCAGATGTGACAACGCATCTGTAACTTTTTTTTTCATATTCAGATTATTATACATTGTATCCATTATGTTACAGTTAAGATATTGAGAACATTTTAAGTTTTAACTTAAAACTATGACATCATTATTAGCCCTGCAGGGCACGGCAATTAAGAGAGAGGAGGGCCATTATAATAAAACAATAATTTAAAATTTATCATGTAGGCTTTAAAAATGTATCATTTAAGTATTCGTTTAGTGTGTCTATTACACACTAAACGAATACTTAAATGATAAATTTTGTTATATATATTTACGCTAGTATATAACTAAATGGTAGTAATGTTTACCAATTAAAAATTACCTTAGTTTATTTATAAAAATAGTTTTTTTTCATCGAGTCTGGGAGTTTGTTCAAAAACTTGATAGACATGACAAAAGGACCTGATGAATGTAGTTTAAGGCGAGATATGGGTAGAGTCAGATTTTCGTTATGGCGTAATTGGTATCTGGTATTGCTTTCTCCCCGTTCGATATAAAATTCTGAGTATTTTTCAATGAATTTGCAGATTTCCAAAATGTATATGCACGGTAAGGTAAGTATTTTATGTTTGACGTAGTATGGTTGCATGGCAGCTATCAGTATTTTGTATGTTAAATATGATTCGAATTAGTTTTTAGCTTTATTAGTTGCTTGCAGGTGTCTATGGTATGCAGTGGCCTCTTACCATTACGTCGACATTTAGTTGTGTGTCACTTCAATCTCTATTCACAAAAATCAATCCGCGTCCTGCGTCTCGTGTTAGTCTCGCTAAAACTCAAAAACGGTTCGACCGGTTTTGATAAATTTTTTTGTTTGTATTAGAATGGGTTCCTAAATGGTTTAGATTCACATTTGGACTCGGTACTCGGCGCTGTTGTCGAGATCCGAAAATCACCCGCGCAAAGCCAGGGCTGATTACTAGTGATAAATAAACACTAGCACTAGACGTATGAAAAGTAGAATTCACACATAGAGAGTTCCGCATAAACTAATATATATATATATATATATATATATATATATATATATTTTTTTTTTTATAGATAGTACATTCAATATGGGAATTTGTATGTATTATTAGTAAGCTTAGCACCGAACACCCCTCTAACAAAAAGTAAGACTGAGGAACAAACTTAATTTTGTAGTGGAAAAAAATGTTTTTCTATACGTCAGTCAACGTTCCAAATGCAAATGTTACTTTGTAATCGTATAATTAAAATACTTTTACTTGCTGTAACTACAAAGTAATGCTATTCAGATTTTCCTTAACTTATGCTTATTAGTCCTTGCTTAAAATCAAATTTTTGGGTTCTAGGTCAACAGGAAGAACCCAAAGCTTTAAAGTATCAAACCAAATTTGATAATTGCGTTTATAAGTTTGATTTTTTATGCCTGTAATAGATCCTTAGCATTTAAAATTATTTCAAATTGATTTTACGAAGTAGAGCCATGCTGCAGCTATGACATGGTAGTAGCACGAATGAAGCGGCTTAACCGGGGAAGGACCACGACCTCACAGAAAAATTTTGTGAGTGATGGTGAGTGTAGAGAGCCGGAGACCCTTTTCACTGGATACGAAACATTCCATCTTAGTCCTCAGGGGTGACAACAAATTTCCATTTTTATTCTTTATCGAGGATTAATGTAGTAGGGTCACAGTATCCAGTTACACAGTATACACAGTAGCGACTATATACTCGTTTCATTTCGCATAAAATAAATATATTAATACCTCCACTTCCTAAGAAAAAGTGTCTTCAGTCTTGACAAACGAATAGACGGACGCACAATAAAGTGACCTACAAGCATAATATAATAGCAGCCTAATGCTGCTGTGTTTCTAACAGGCAGTGACAAGAAAGGGAGACTTCTTACTGGTAAGAGGTATTCCTCTTTGGTCTAAAGGGTGACAACGCATTTTGTTTTTAAAGGAAGATTAAGGTAGAGGAAAGAAACGGAGTATAGGGACTGATGGTGAAAGTGGACCGACAATTAATGAGAATAATGTAGGAAAAAATATAAAGGTATATAAATACCCCAGATTCGAAGTGAACGGAAGGAGTCAATGGGAGTTCGGAGAGCTGAGAGTACATTCCTTTGTTATATATGGTGTGCAGTCAGTCAAATATGCATGCCTTAAGCTCTCACGTTTTACGTCATTTTTTTAAGTATTTTAAATTATATATTTTAAATAACCTTATCTTCGTAGTTGATTCGATTTTTTTTTCGTTTAAAAGCTTCCGCGCGCGCCCCTTTTTGACCTTCGACCCTCGGTACGTGCCTAGTTTGCCTTAAGGATAATCCGCTACTATCCAGAGGTAAGGTCTCATCATAACTAACAAAAGGAGCCCAAACTCAGGACACCTAGTTCTACTCGTCGAGGATTTCCAGTATCAGATAATTACCTATGTACACCCTCAGGTCACTCCATAAATTCCAATACGTATAACTATATTTATATATAAATCCTTCGTACTTTTAGTGAAACAATATATTGTAATAAAAATCTATGATTACAAAAATAACAGCAATATCTTACCTTGGTGAAGTATGTATCAAATTTAGTTTTTGGAATATTTTGTATTTCTACAGCGATCGATATTTTTCATCATGAGCCGCTGTAAACAAAAAACACTAATCCACTCACGACGGCGGTCGAGCCCGGAATGAGTCAACGTGTATTTAGTAAAGTATATTATAAAAAGGTTGCTGAAAACACCGAAAACTTCGGAATTACTCAGCTGAAAAAAATTAATTATAAATAAACAAGACAAAACAAAACCGCCTTGTGCTGGCTTACATGATAGATGAAGAGATTAAAAAATAGATTGAGTTGAACAGTTGATATTTTCAAAAGTTATCGCGTTTACCCCTCCATGTACACTTCATAAACCATAAGCCACTAAAACCACTTTTTTATTGTAAAAATAGCAATTAATTGGATTAAAAATTTATAAGTTTAACAAACATTTATCTTTTTGACAATGTGATTTTCATATCATTTATATGTTCAATATGATTGTTAGATACGATTACATGCGACAAAACGTCAGATTTTGGATATTTAGGCGCTAGTAGAACATACCCACGCGCTTTGCGCTTAAGGCATGCAATAAATACCATTCAATATTATTATATTAATAACTAGGTGGTAACCGGCGGGTTATTGCCGCAGTAGAAATATATAGTTGTGAAAATGTGGTTTTAAATTTGAAAGACATACACATTACATACATTATACATTCGTTGAAGTTGAATAATATATAGCTTTCAAATAAATCTTTGTCGATACAATACGTGCGCCACCAAGTCTATGTTGACAGTGCTATGCCTATAACCTTCGCGCAAGTGCCAGCAATAAGTTGACAAAGCGCAATCTGATGAACGGTATGGCAGCGTATAAAATACGAACAAACAGGGAGTAATTGCACCTTATATTTCACAGTTCATGAGCAACCCGGGTTCAATCAACGCCCGAATCATTGAAATTGTTAATTGCATTTTAAAGTGCTTATGTTCCAGTTGTTCAGTGGTGAAGGAAAACATCGTGAGGATCTACATATTTTAGAAATAATATATTTACTTAAAACCCGCTAACATGCGGCAAACGAATTGCTCCATAACACATCTAGAAATATGCGAAAGACGAAGACGATGAAGTGTTCAGAAGTAGGACGAGAATAGGTTAAATTCAACCCCTTTTAAAAAATTACAAGCGACATTATTAAAAATATACAATGATAACGGTATCATATATTGTGGTACTGTTTAGTCGGTAAATAATTACAGAGATAATCTCGTGTGGTTTAAATCTGTTAGCAAACAGTTGGTGTATACCCCACCCAACATTACGCGCTGACCTACAAACTAATAATAGCATTCCCGATGCCCAGAGTTCATTAACTGATGACTCCCAAACACGTGGAGCTAGTTTAATAGTGTCCTACAAAAAAGTTGAATCGATTACCACTGCGATGAGTAGTGTTGAAGCATGTTTTATTTCAATCCTTCACGAACACACTTCCAGTATTTGCTTTCAAAAAAGATAAAACCACATATGATCGCTTTCTTAAAATTTAGGAAAGGAAAAGGACCATCGGACTATCAGGCGGTCGCCGGGCCTTTAACCCTTTGTTGATAATTTGGACGTACCTCAAAAGAGTGTAATAATTTTCTGGCGTCTGTATTTTCGTTTCAAAAAGTTAAAAATATTTTATATATTTTGAATTGCATGGCTTAAGTGCAAAGCGCGTAAGTATGTTATACTAGCTCCTAAAATCAAGAATTCAACGTTTGTCGCATGAAATCGTATCTAACAATCGTATTAAACAAATAATATAAAAAAATAACATAAGATAAATCATTCAGTCAGAAAGATAAATCATTGTTAAACTTATAATTCTTTTAAATCGATTAATTGCTATTTTTTAGTGGCTTGTGGTGTAGATTTATCAAACCGCGTGGAGGGGTAAACACGATAACTTTTGCAAATATCAATTGTTCAACTCAATCTATTTTTTAATCTCTTCATCTATCGTGTGGGAAGCCATGGAATATAAATGACTGTTCAATTTTGTTTTGTTTAATTATAATTAATTTTTTTCGGCTGAATAATTCCGAAATTTTCGAAGTTGAGCAGCCTTGTAATAATATATTGTACTAAATACAGATACACTTTGACTCGCTTCGGGCTCAGCCGCTGTTGTTGGGTTACTGTATCATGTGTTTACAGCGGCTCGTGATGAAGAATATCGATCGCTGTAGAAACACAAAATATTCCGAAAACCAATACTTTACCAAGGTAAGACATTACTATTATTTTTATAATCATATATTTTCATAACAATATATTGTTTCGCTAAAAGTAGTAGGATTTATACCCAAATATACTATTCACGATCATATGAACATTATGAGTCGTGCACTTTTGGATTTTCCATTTTTTTTTAAATTGACGTTTGACATAAATTTATCGGAAAATTAGAAGTAATAGTAACAGGTAACTTGTAAAAACTTGTGTGTATTCATTGAGTTATTATGTACTAAGTATAACTGCCGACATAAGTCGTGAGCACACTTTTTATTGGTCGATACGACGTTGACCACGCTGACGTTCAACGTGATTGGTTCATCAGTCGATTCTCGTCGTCTATTGGTTTCGAACGTATCATTGAGCTTCCGTACACTTCAGAGCAATAATTTTAATGATAACTTTTTTAATAAGTTTATTTTTGTTAATTGTTTTTGTCAGCTCGTTGTTAATTGTTGTTTGTGTATTCCTTGTTATTTATTGTTTTTGTTATTTCTTGTCTTTAATTATTTTTGTTGTTATAATTTGAGTGTTCAGATTTTGGTCTAAATATGCAGAGAAGGAAGAATTCGGTGTTAAATAGACAATTCGGACAAAGTTTCTATTCAGTGTTTAGTTACATGAAAAAATTAGGTACTGCGAAAAACATCATAGACGTATATAAACAGACTGCTGAGGCGACTAATGTCTCAGTAGCTACTGTACGGCGCACCGCAACACCAGATTTTATGGAAAGCATATCACCTCTTCCTTCTTCTTAATAAAATAATCAATTCTAACCACCAGGTATACATTAAATACTTTATAGTAGATAATAAAATAACGGACATGAATATCTGCAACACTATTGTATCAAATTAAAAGTTGATGTGTTCGAGTAAACATTTTCATAAAAGTCGCCGAAAATATTAAATTACGAATTGAAATAATAAAGGTATCCAATAATTTTGCCCGACAGTGTACCTACCTCCCACCACAGTTTATCTGTGCTCACCACTCATGTCGGCAACTATACTAGAGGCGACACTGCATTCAGCTACTCTGTTCCACTCAACTGCGGTGCATACACCGCACTTTAATCACTCACTTGCTAGGCGGTTGTAGAGTTGTCACGTGCTGTGTTGATTTAAAAAAATCTCCTGATAAAAATATGCCGTCATGTGTACTTAGATATTGCACAAATAATTCAAGAAATGTCAGTAAAAACCAAGGAATTACTTTTCATCGGTTAATAAGATACTTAATCAATAAAAAAAGTATTAAAGATTAATAATAAAACAAATTATTCCTAAGACGCCATCTCGTGTCATGTAATATAGATTATGAAATTAATATGTTCAGATGCGACATTTCTGTGGGTACTTAAGTATAGGACGAATATATTATTATACACATTTTTTTGTAGAAACATATATAAGTTATTATAATTAGCTAAATTTTTCAGTTTTAAATCTGCTTATTATTCTTTTATTTTATTTTTAGATTTCCACATCAAAGTTAAAGTGGAATAAATTCGTCCATTTTTAACTCTCGCGTGCCCAGCATTTACGAACGACTCTTATTCTAATTTAAATAAATATATTTGTAATATTAATAAGTTTACACTTATTTCACACTTAATTCACAAATAATTTGCGATTAGGTAGCAAGTAATAAGACTTGGTAACAATTTAGTTTGCGCCGATGAAGATCGACTCTTTGTGGTGGTATTGGATTAAATGCAGAGTATATAACCACTTGACTGCCCATACAATCCCCCGACGCTCGAAAACTATTAGTATTTTGTCGTCTATGCATAGGCTACGGTACTGTGGTTATATTCTCTATGATTAAATGGAAGTCATGAAGGAAGATGCATTTAGTACTTCGGTATGAGAAGTTTTTCTTTTAAAAATAAAGCGAAAGTTCAATAATGTTCATAACTTAGAAAGCAAATGGTGCTTTCGATCGGCGTTAAAGCATGATCCTTGTGGGGAAATTTTTGTTCTGAAGCGTTACCCTAAGTCATAGTCAATAACGATTTGATTGACTCAATAGACACGCCAGTACCCTATCCCTATGTGTAATTTTCTTTTCATAAATTAAATAATTTTTTCTTTCTAATATGGACTGTTGTACAAAATTATTAGATCAGACAACGATTAATCAACGTAACTATTTGAAATGTTTCTTAAAATCTTCCAATTCATTATTATTTTAGAAATTGTTAACAAGATAGTGTATATTCACTATCTAAGGCTTGTGTTACCAATAAGTTTATATAGATTGGATTTAATTCAGGTCATAAGATAGTAGATGCATAACGACCTTCAAGCATCTCATCATGGCGAGTAGCATCAGTGCGTCGAATCCAATCCGCGACGCCTGTTGAATCGTAATAAGAGGCGACGTGCAGGTCGAGTGCATATATAGGGCCTTCAAACGTCTCGAGTTCGTTAAGGAAAAATATTTTATATTTTGTTAGAAAATCAACCATTTACTGTTTTAAAGACAATTGGTCATAAGCGACTCCTTTGTGCAAGCAATGATTTTTTGCCTTTCTTATTTTCTATGGGAAATTGGGATGTATTGAATGAAAATCTGAAATTAATATTAATTTTAAATTTATATTTACTTTGCTATATTTTTCGATTTGTCACCACAAAATCATAAGTTTTTACATGAAAAATCGAAGTTTGTTAGTACTTATGAAAATTTCGGGAATCAATGAAGTGACACAACATTACTATTTGAAAATGTATTTATTGCTTTTCGAAGTATTTTCTGCGAAATTTGACACATTTTTCCATGCGATGGAACCAATCATTGAAGCAACCATTCCATTCGGAAGTTGGGGTCTCCAAAATGGTCGTTTTGTAGGCGTCCACAGCTTCTTCAGGTGATGAAAATCTCTGTCCACGCAATTTATTCTTAATTTTAGGGAAAGTATAGAAATCATTAGGGCTTAGGTCGGGGCTGTATGGCGGATGGTCTAATAATTCTATGTTTTCTTGCTGTAAAAACTCTTTTGTTCTGTGTGCGGTGTGAGAACCCGCATTGTCGTGATGGAGGATGATGCGGCGGTTGCAGTTCTCTTTACGGAGTTCAGAAACGACGTGTGGCAAACAAATGCTAGCATACCATTCTGCATTAACCGTTCTTTGTCCCTCAAGAGTAATAGTCGTAACATGGGACACGGCCCCTTTTTTTGTAACACTCCGTGAACGAACAATTTTTTTTTGGCTTTTACTTATTTTCGAACACCCAAACTCGTGACTGGTTTTTTGTTTCGGGTTCGTACGCGTATATCCAGGACTCGTCACCTGATACGACGAAAAAGAAAAGAAACGAGCTCACCCGTGGACGTAGTAAAGGTGCCAATTGCCGACTTCCGTTCGCATAGGTGGACGCTGCTGACAGCCGGTTTCTCGTTGCTCCTTTTGTGGTCTGGACGCGCTGATGCGACGTGCCCTTGTTGACCACACACGCAACAAATAACAGGACGCGAATGAACTTGCATCTTCAAGTGCTGCTCAACTGTCTTCGTAGTTGCTCTAGTAACAGTCCAAGGCTCGATGACCTGACATACCACACCGATGACACGTTCCAGGAAAGTTGTTCATTGTAGCGGCTTCTTTTCACTTCCGTCTCGTTAATCTCTTGTCCTTCGTATTTTCATTTTGATGAAATACTGTTGAGAACCCGTCACAACTGAGTTCTGGTAGATATATTACAAGATTGCAGTTCTCGTCGTATAATACCATCTTTTTGACATAGCACAGAAGCTACAAACCCTGTGACGACATCTTCTGACATTTCGGTGCGAGGGATACGCTCTATCATCCCCCAGACACGCGTCGCAGTTTCATTGCGGTTTCTTACGTACCGAGTTGGAACCTTAATATCTCGTCGAAGTAGTCTTGCGGTAGCATCGATTTTCCAAATTTTGCTAGGAGTAATTCCTTTGTTTGCGTCCATCTTAACTGTGAAGTTTTCAATTTGGTCAAACACGTGGCTACCCGTCCCCTCAGAGCGTGTGTAAGCGCTAACAAAAGTTCCGCACCATCTAGTTTCCAACTATTCACTATTATTTCCGTTATCCTGCACCAACCTTTTATGTCCATGTCTTTTTCATCTGGGTCAAGTTGTGTCGACATGCGGTTTGCATCTTCGGTGGGCGACGGCGTCTTCAAGAGGCGAGATGATATGGCCTCCATGTTGCGCAGTAAATTGTGCGACGATGCCACATACG
This sequence comes from Parnassius apollo, assembly GCA_907164705.1. Lineage (NCBI taxonomy): Eukaryota > Metazoa > Arthropoda > Insecta > Lepidoptera > Papilionidae > Parnassius > Parnassius apollo. Next base: position 10,662,790 of record CAJQZP010001449.1, on the reverse strand, counting down.
TATTGCTATCTTCTCCTTCCGAATGCCCTTCGTATCCCACTTCTGATAAAGGGACGTCAAGATGGTCTGCTATTTCCTCTGGATCCATACTCGACTTTAAATACACGTGGGTAATCGGGCAAGGAGAATTAAACGACGTAATTCACGCTAAATATAATTAGGGTATTACAACAAAAATTATTAGAGACACTGATTCGTTAAACACTCTTTACTTTTGCGATGTGAACCGATTGCCGTCTTGATGCGAACTGTCACGTCGTCCCTCCTCCTTTGAACGCTAGCCCTTGGTGTTGCGTCAGAGTGAATGACAAACGATTACTTCGACAGATGGCGCTTTGTATATCCGATTGACGTTCACTCTTAAATAATCTTCGAAATAATCAAACGCACCGTCATATATATATATATATATATATATGGTATATATGTATATAGTCGAACCTGGGTAAGTGAGAACTGTATAAGTGAGAGTAATAGCCAGGACGCGTCATTTTAAGCTCCCAAAACCTCTATTAGCGAGAAACAGAAACATCTGTAAGAGAGAGTCGTTTTTCCCTCATGGACCTCTGTAAGTGAGACGGCTACTTATCTATACCTCTATAAGCGACAGTTGAGCTTTATTTATTTATATTATTTAGGAGTAACTATAGCTACAATAAAAATACATACATAAAAGATACACACATACAGTAACAAATGACGAAACAATTTAACATCTTCTATTTTATGACTCATTCTTAACTTTCGTGGAACGTCCTACCATTGTTTTTGTATTGTTTTCTCGTCAATATTGTACCTATTCTGCGGCGGCGGCGGTTGTTGATCAAGCAATATTCGACAAAATTTAACATTCAAAATATAAAAACAGAATCCCAAATGAAATTGACGGATTTTTTTATGTGTAAATAAGTTCTAAATAAAATAAAATTACATAGTGCATGAATTTTTGTTTTGTTTTCGTAAGCCTCTTGATACCGACCCTTAAAATACTTATATGTCGAAATTTAATGAACATAATATATATTGTGCATATTATTTACCTAATATTATCATATTACATATTTACTACATTCGTACTTGCTGTGACTTGTTATTGCTGCGTACCTCTATAAGAGAGAAACGCTACCCATGTATCTGCATTAGCGAGAAACTCGGGTTAGTAAGAAAACTCTATAAGCGAGAATGAGATTGTGCTGCCTTGAACTCTCGCTTATCCAGGTTTGACTGTATATATTGTTACGAGCTGGAGGTTCGTGACAATAAAAATTGCCGATAGAAATACCTAAATTAACACTTTAATTTTCTTTACACTAATTAAAACTTAAAACACTAAAAATTATATATATATATATATATATATATATATATATATATATATATATATATATATATATATTTCTCCACTGAAATAATGTTTCTAAACACATCTAATGTAATCAAATTATCGAGTAATATATTTTCTTTTTGTCAAAAAAAATGAGTCGGGGATTGAAATAAACACAAGTAATGTTTAATGGCTAGTCTTGAGCAAAGTCATGATATAGAAAAGTATAGTTATTAACGTATGTATCTATTTATATAATGATCATAGTAATTACTGATGATCAGCCGAACGAACGGCCGATTGAAGTCTCATTTTTTTATTGAATAAGGGTGACAAACGAGCACAGAATCCACTTGATGGCAAGTGTAAGCCCTGTAAGCCCTGTAAGCTGTGGCCCTTAGACATTTTTCTTAAATTAACTATGAAAATGCAGATGCGTGTCACCCTGAGGACTAAAATGGATTTCATCTTTCAATAAATATTAGTATTATTTACAATGCTATTAGATAAATTACTTTACCTTTCTCGTACTCTTTTCATTTAATCTATTATATGATATTTTATATATAACTTTCACTTACTTTTATTTATATGTATTATTGTATTTTTTTATTATTATTTTGTATGCCCCCCCTCTATTTGTAACTTTTGTTTGCATCATTCCTCTACGCAAAGGTTGTCTGGAAGAAATCACTTTCAGTGATAAGACCGCCTATTGTACATACTTTAATTAGTTTTAACTATATTGATGTTTCTGTATTGTGGTGTACAAAAAAAAATAAATAAATAAATAAAAAGGGTTTCCGGTTCACTACAATCACTATATGAAACACAGCGGCATGGAGCTGTCATCTTACGCTGGTTTCTGTATGAACGTGATCTTACCCCGGCCGAGATGATCTATTCGTGCTGCAACCATAATATAGCTGCAGATTGGCTCTACTATGTGAAAAGCAATGAAATAGTCAAACAACATACTTGTTTTGCCGAGACGATGGTTTAGGTGGCTAGCATCTTATAGGTAACGCTGTGGTCGAGTTATTAACAAATTCTATATTTATGGTCAAAAATGACTCATAATCACAATATAAACATGATATAATAATGTCTTCCAGACCGAATTTCGGTCACGGCGGTCAACCTCAACGGAGACCAGCCATCGGCGCAGAACAGGATTATAGTGCCCAAGTGTATGCGCAAGCACAGGTGCACTCTCTATTCATTTCGTGAGAGAGATCAGGCACAGGGCCAACGGCTTTACGTGCCTTTCGAAGCACGGAGGTGATATACTGCCAACTTACTAACTCCGGGCAGCTATTGAGAATTTCCTGACGGAAAAACTCAATAATTAATTTTTTGCCCGACTCCGGATTCGAACTCAGGACCTCATGATCAATAGTCCCGCCACTACAACCACTAGAGCAACGAGGCAGTAAACATAATTTATTAGAATTACGGTTTAGTGTCAAAAAAGTGTGTCTGTGCTCGAGGTATTAATAAAAGAGTAAAAATTTTAAAATAAAGCACATCGTACCATCTACCGGAAAAGATAGAAGAACATCAGTAGCCGGATTATCTTTACATACATAAACAGAAACAGAAACTTTTTATTCAATCTAGATTATAACAATACTTATTGAAGGTCACTTTTTTCATTTACGACTGGTTCGCAAAATAACCTCTGTCCTGGGAAGAACCAGCAAGAAACGCAGCGGGACTATTTTTTTTTCGAATAATAGCTTACAGTCATGTTTACAATTAACAACACAAGACACATTAGAAATAACTTGGTAGCGATCACCCTTCCCAGGGGTTATTACCATCCATATAAATATAGTATGTTACTCGAAATGCTGCTTTCATAAGTAAAAAAGACACATCTGCATCTTTTCTGAAAGTCTTCAAACCTTGTTAAATGTAAAAAAGTGCGTCATCTATTAGTTTTAGATTTATCGGTTTTTTTTAATTATGATAAGCCGCTACCTGACTACGAACCTACCTGATGATAAGCGGTAATGTAGCCGAATAATTATAAAGCCGATAGTATAGATATGATTATGATAGATTGGATTTTGTTGCCTGGAATCAATCTAAACAGTTTCTGTTCCCCCTGATAAATGCGATAAAAAAAACAAAGAGATGCAACATCTTTTTGCGACGCAAATGAATCGAGCCGATCGGAAAGAACTTGGTCGTTGACGATTTGGTCCGCTGGAATTGCTCGGCCCAAAATTGAGAACAATATTTTCTTGTGAGGTCGTCTGGAAGGAATATGATTTGTGACAAAATAACAATCGGCAATCTGAGGAGTGGGACAGAGCGCGCGTCCAAGCCCTGCCATCGTGCAACTGAAGTTACGTTTTACCTTTAAATATTGTTGATTTTAAATGAAGATGAAGAATCTACGTATCAATTTTTAAATTTCTATTAGGAATAAATAAAGTTCATAATTTCATTTTCATTCATAAACACTCACGCCTGTCACCCAGAGGGGTAGGCAGAGACTACGGACTTCCATTTGACACGATTCTGACATACCTTTTTCGCCTCCTTTACATCCATATATCTACGCATACATGCTCGTCGGTTAAGGGTACTTTTAACGTGGCCCATTTTCAAAATATCGCCAATTTGGTCGATAAACTTTTTTCTAGGGCGTCCCTTCCCGACTCTGCCGTTCACATCTGCCATATAAATTTGCTTTGTCACTCTTTCCTCATTCATTCTTTCTACGTGACCAAACCACCGAAACATTCCTTTCTTAATCCTGGTCACAACATCATCTTGCATACCACATTTATCTCTTATCACGCAATTTCTCACCCTGTCATTCAGATTCAACCCTAACATACTCCTTAAAGACCGCATTTCTACAGCATTCATTCTACTTTCGTGCTTTCACTACCATACATTAAAGTAGGGACTAACACAGCATTATGATTACCATACATGCCTTTTTTTGATACATTCTGGTTCTTCACAATAAAGTGTAGTGCCCCATTCACTCTATTCCCTGCATTTACTCGTCGTTCTATATCATTATCATATCTACCATCCCTGCTAAATACACAAACTCATCCACTTGCTCAATTAACTCTCCTTCTATTCTTATTTCACATACCGTTTTGCTTTCCTCTCTTTCAAAAACCATCACTTTCGTCTTACTTGCGTTCACTTTCATTCCCCTTTCTTTTAATGCCCAGTTCATTAATGTAACCATCATTTGCAACTCAGCCGCCGATGACGCAAATATGACTTGATCATCGGCATACAGAAGGCATTTGACGGTTAACTCGCCCATTCTTAACCCACATTCTTCATCTTTCAAAGTTTGCAAACACCTGTCCATAAATAGGTTGAACAGCCAAGGGGAAGCCACACAGCCCTGTCTGATACCTTTTCGGATGCCAAACCAGTCCGAGTAGACCCCATTGATCCTGACACAAGCACTAGAATCCCTATAAAGAGACCTCAATGCCTGTATCAAGCCAGCATAAATAAAGGTATTAGTAATAAATCCCCTATATTAATACTTTCTTGTTTATTATCAAAAGCCGGAAAATATCTATAATTTTTACTTTTCCAAATTCAAAAATCAAGGGCTTGCATACAAACTCTCGCCCTTATTTATCATCTTAGAAGGTATCTTTAAAAAAATTAGCCTTAACGTACCTTTGTGCAAGGTTTAAGCTTTCTCCGTACCCAAATTCCATCAAAATTGGGTCTTGGTTTATTTTTAAATACGTAACCAATTGCAATATTTGGGTTTACTAATACTAAAATAATAGGTACGTTATATTGCTTAGTTGCAATTAATGTATGTATTTGCGACATGACCCAATAATGCTTCCGTTATGTACATATGCGTATAATTTTAACTTATGTATAATACTACCGACGGACACAGTAGCTTTCGCATTTATAATATTAGTATAGATGGCAAATAAATTATACCCGGTAGATTACATGACAGTCAATACGAATACTTAGGTATTGACCGAGGAAGCGCAGAGAGGTTATTCGTACGTACTGGAGGACACGCTAGAGAGACGTGATGTGCTATTATAATGAAGAGCTGACTTCAAGGAACTGGTGATTAATCTGTTTTTTTTTTATAGAAGAGGGCGAACGAGCATGTGGCTCACCTGATGTTAAGTGACTACCGCCGCCCATGATCAACCGCAACACCAGGGGAATTGCAGGTGCGTTGCCGGCCCTTTAGAAAGGAGTAAGCTCTTTTCTTGAAGGTCCCCAGGTCGTATCGGTCCGGCAAAATCACCGGTGGTTAATTATTCCACAGAGAGGTTGTACGCGGAAGAAAACTCCTTTTGAAACGTACAGTGGTGGACCGCCAAGCATCCAGATGGTGTGGATGGTATCGGGACGTTTGGCGTGTAGTGCGTTCACGAAATTTGGCGGCTGGGATTAATCCGAACAATTCCTCAGAGCACTCCCCCGTGATAGATGCGATAAAATACGCAAAGAGATGCAACATCTCTTCGCAGTGCCAGTGAATCGAGCCGATCGGAAAGCACTCGGTCGTCGACGATTCCAGCCGCTCTGCGCTGGATGCGGTCAAGTGGAAGGAGCTGGTACTGGGGAGCCCCAGCCCAGAGATGGGAACAGTATTCCATGAGCGGCCGAACATGCGCCTTGTAAAGTTGCAAGCGGTGTTCCGGCATGAAATACTGTCCCGCTCTGCTGAGCACGCCAAGCTTTTTAGAGGCCAATTTGGCCTTCCCTTCCAAGTGACCACGAAACTGCACGTCACTCGATATGTCGACGCCGAGGATTCCGATACTGGCTGAGGCAACAAGGGGAGTGCCTTGAAACTGAGGTGATACGACAAAGGGGTTCTTTTTAGCGGTTAACGCGCAAACTTGTGTCTTCTGGGGGTTAAACTGGACTAGATTTAGTCGCCCCCAATCCGAGACTCTGTCCAGCAGAGACTCGACTTCAGACACAAGTTTATCCCGGCACTCAGAGACGTTTTCCCGAGAAATATTGGCTCGGCCGGTGTAAAGAGCATCACCAGTGCTGTCATCTGCATAGCAATGAATGCTACTGGTTTGCAACATATCATTGATATGCAGAAGAAACAGCGTTGGCGATAGCACGCAGCCCTGTGGAATACCAGCATTAATAAGCTTGCAATCGGAGCTTGCACCGTCTACAACGACCTTGATGCTCCGATCTGCAAGAAAACTGGTGATCCAATCGCACAATTTCTCTGGAAGCCCATAGGAAGGGAGCTTCGAAAGAAGCGCTTTGTGCCAAACCCGATCGAAGGCCTTCGCAATGTCCAAACTAACGGCCAATGCCTCCCCCCTTGGACTCTACTGCCTCCGCCCATCTGTGAGTTAGGTAAACCAGAAGATCACCAGCTGACCTACCACGGCGAAAACCGTATTGGCGGTCACTAATCAGCTAATGATCCTCAAGGTACCTCATGAGCAGGCAGTTTACAATGGACTCCATTGTTTTGGAGAACAAGGAGGTGATGGCGATAGGCCGGTAGTTGGACGGGTCTGAGCGGTCGCCTTTTTTAGGGATCGGGTGGACGAAAGCCGTCTTCCATGATTTTGGGACTACGCCTAGGGAGTAGGAGTACCGGAAAAGACGCGTTAAAACCGGTGCCAACTCTGGAGCACACGTCCTCAGCACAATTGGGGGGATTCCATCAGGCCCACTCGACTTATGGATGTCTAGGGAGAGGAGTGCTTTGCGAACCGAGCGCTGAGTGAACTGCACTTCCGGCATGGAGCACTCACACCGCGGGATGGTCGGCGGCGTACTCCCCCCGTCATCGAGAGTCGAGTTAGACGCATAGAAAGAGCCTAGAAGATCGGCTTTCTCCTTTGCGGTGTGGACCAGTAAGTCGTCCTCCCTGTGCAGAGATGGAAGAGATGGCTGACAGAAATTCCCCTGGACAGCCTTGGCGAGAGACCAGAATGCACGGGTTCCAGAAGGAAGACGAACTAGCCTCTCGGCAATTCTGCCTATGTGCTCTGACTTTGCCTTGGCAATGACTCTTTTGAAGGACCTAGAGGCGGAATTATACTTCTTTTTTAGAGCGCTGGTGTTTACATCCCTGGACGCTGATGCGTCAGCCCAGGCTCGGTAGCACTCCTGCTTATAGCATGATGCTATTTTACAGGAGCGACCAAACCATGGCTGAGATTTGCCTCCAATGGGCACCACAGAGGAAGGAATAAAAAGTTCCATACCCTGAAGTACCACATCAGCGACAGAATCCGCAACAACGTTGGGATCATCCGGCGAGAAGCAAACCCGCCCCCAAGGGTAGGATGCAAAGAAAGACCGCATCCCATCCCAATCGGCTGACCTATAGTGCCAAACACGGCGGCAGCCTGCAGAATGCAACCGCGATTTCAGCGTGAGTGGCACCACACTCCGGACAAGACAATGGTCCGAGGAGCCTAAAGGGGCGTCGACGGAAACCTGATATCCGTCCGGGTGAGAGGTCAGCAAAAGGTCCAACAGGGAAGGTGCATGATCCTCCACATCTGGAATTCGCGTAGGCGAAGTAACCAGTTCTGTCAGACCATATGCCAAGGCAAAATCATGGACAGATCTCCCCGCATGATCGGTTAAACGTGAACCGAGCTATTCGGCGTGATGGGCGTTAAAGTCGCCGAGGATCACGATCTCTGCGGAGGGGATCTGCTGTAGCAACGAATCTGCAGCCATTTGGACGTGGTCGAAGAGTCGGTCTGTTTCGGCATTACCGCTATGGGACCTATAGAGGCACCCGTAGACGCGCGGATGGTCGTCGCTGTCTACGCGTAGCCAAAGGATGGACAGGTCCGAACCTTCAAGTCTGCCGAGGCGTCGAGAACAGATGTCCTCTCTGACGTAAACGCAAACTCCAGCCCGAGGCACAAAGGAGTGTTCCAGTTTGTACCCCGGGCAGGAGAGATACGAGACATCAGCCGGAGAGGACACCTGCGTCTCGGTCAGAAAGAGCAGAGCCGGCCTCGCCGTCTCGAGATGGTAGTGGACGGCGTTTAGGTTAGAGTGAAGTCCCCTGATATTGCAGAAATTCACGGACAGCGTGGCAGGGGTCGCCTTGGTCTTGTTGCTCCGTTTGCCCCGAGCAGTTTTAGTCTTGAGCGGAATATTGCCCCCCCCCCCAGAATACGCGGGGCAGCCTGAGCACCCACGCTCAGAAGTGGAGAAACATGGTCGTGGATGCTCAGCGAGGGATTCTCCAGGAGTGCTGGTACCCTCCTGGGGTAGTCTAACATATTGATGGGGGAGAGGGGAGGAATTGGGCCTCCGGCCACCAGCACTCACCAGACGATATGTGGAAGCAGAGCTTCCATTTCACGCCCGGTATTCTGTGAGGTCGTGGTAGCACCCCGGTTTGAGCCGGCCCGTACGTGCAATAGCAAAGCTGCCGCGTGGCTCTACCACTGTTATTATCTTCTGTAGTTGTCTTCTATATATCAGCTTTCCTGTTTTTCATTTAATTCCGCTACCATGTTGATGGGGGGGGGGGGGGATTTGGGCCTCCGGCCACCTGCACTCACCAGACGAAACGCGGAAGCAGAGCTTCCACTTCACGCCGGTATTCTGTGAGGTCGTGGTACCACCCCGGTTTGAGCCGGCCCATACGTGCGACAGCAAAGCTGCCGCGTGGCTCTACCACTGTTAAAACTCTGTTGCTTGCTATGTTGTCCTAGTATCTGAGTAAATTGATTACACATAATTTTAAGTGTTTCCATGACCCCGAGTCCTACTCGATAAATGGCTGAAACGGTTAGATTATTGGATTTAGGTTAGGTTAAACCCCTATTAGTCCCCCCTTCATACGAGTCCCCGACTTTTCGGAATTCAAAATAAATGTTATTTTTTTAATGTAAGGAAATAACGTTATGTAAATTTGACATTACAGCCGCAGACAAAAAAAGAATGAAAGATAGTACGTTTTATTTTTAACACGTTAGTACATTAATAGTACGTTTTAAGCGAAATTACCAACAACATAGTTTCCGGTGCATGTGAGTGCGGACCGCAGTAAACTTTTGCGGGATATTAAAGAAAAACGAAGAAAGATGTGTGCGAAGAATGGCATGATTTTTGGGTCACTTAAAAAGTACGCAGAAATGCCTATCTTTCTTTATTGTCTGTGATACAGGTCATATTAAATTCTCTACTAAACGTAGGTTTTACGCAAAGACTGCCCCGAAACAGGGTCCCGAGCTCCTGAGCCACCTGCATTTATGATATCCTACATGTCTTTAATAAGTTACCACTCCATGTAGTGCTATGCTGTTACAAAATGTTCTTTATATATAAAAATCAGTTGCTGGCCGTTAGTCTTGCATAAAACTCGAAAACGACTCGAACGACTGATGAATTTTTATTTCAGTGTATTTGTGTAGGTTCCTGGATGGTTCTCGTTTGGACCCGGTAAATGGCGTTGTTGTCGAGATCCAGAAATCACCCGTGCAAAGCCGGGCTAGTAATTTCTGTATATTAATACGAGAGGGGAAAATTATGAACACCTTTTTGAGCATATTGCGCGCACGGAGGAGTGTGAGGTTGGCATAGTTATATGGAGAAGGATTTTTTATTTTTTTTATTTTATGGGATAGGGTGACAAACGAGCACACAGTCTACCTGATGGTAAGTGGTTGCTGTGGTCCATAGATATCTACATCTATCCTCGATTACGAATCAAAATGAAGATGCGTTGCAACCCATGAGGACTAAGATGGAATGCTTCGTTTCCAGCAAAAATGGTCTCCGGTTCTCTACACTCACCATACGAAACACATCAGCATTAAGCTACTATTTTACGCTGCTATTCTGTGAGAGCATGGCCCTTCCCCGGTCGAGCCGACCCATTCGTGCTACAACTATACTACTAATATAACTGCAGCATGGCTCTACCACGTAGAAAAGTAAAGGAGTCCGTGAAACTAAAATTTATAAATAACATGTGTTATAACTACATTAAATTAAATTAAACATACATTGTTGACGTTCATAATGCCGGTGTCTCAGAGTGAATAAATACAAGTATGTTTTTACTCTAAGGTCAATGTCAAACACTTAATAGTCTGTGGTCAAACAGTCGCACGGAATGAGAGATTGTCGCCAAAGAATATTAAAATATTGCTAACATATAATTTTTGACAGATTGACTGAATAAACTGAATTTTGCGTGATTTCAATTCCATCTATAATGTGTGCAATGCAAGGCAAAAAAGCGTTTAATTTATACTTTATATAAAAGATATCTATGTTTCGAATGTGTAGCTGAAAGTAAAACACTTACTATTAGTTTTCACTTATGAAATGTCCGTTTTTAATGAATTAACGTAATCTTTTTTTATATTTTTTATTTCTAGATATTAATCAATGTAAACCCATGCAATCGATGCATCTTTGCCAACGCAGTGACAGTTCATTGATACCTTTCTTGAAGAAAACAGCTGAACGGGAGGCAACAAATTGTTCAAAGGCATTTTGCACTGCCTCTCGGGTATTGAAGTTTTATTCCGTCAAAAAGTTAGGTAAGTAGTAGTCTGTAGGTGCAAGGTCTGATGAGTGCGGCAGATAACGGAGAGCTTCCACCCCAGCTCTTGTGACTTGGAGGCTGTCTGTTGTGCAGTATGAGTTCGCGCGTTGTCGTGCAGAAGCAGCGGGGACGAGCGATTGACCAAAGCTGGTTTTAAACGTGCGAGCTTCTCCATCATTGTGTTCAGTTCTTCACAGTACAAACATGCAGTAATGATCATCCCCTTTGGTAAGAAGCTGTGATGAATCACACCGGCACTAGACCACCAACCAGTGACCATCACTTTTCTTGGGGTAAGTTTTCGTTTAGAGCATTGTTTAGCAGCTGAACCAGGATCCAACAAACATTCTCAGCGCTTGCAATTGTCGAACAGAACCCATTTTTGTTTGCAGGTAACAATATGGTCCAAAATTGTTTCGTTTGTGTGTGTGTGTGTGTTGTTCCAACTTTTTTACTTTAATTTATAAATGACATTTGTCCTAACGTCAAAAGCTGTTGCTAGTTCAGCCGGAGTATCATCAGCTTCCACAATCGGCTTTAATTCGTCATTGTCGACCATAAATTTCGGACGACCACTAGGTTCTTTTTCAGGTCGAAATTTCCAGAACGGAAGCGGGTAAACCAACAACGGGTGGTGCGTTCGTTTGTAGTATTCGCTCCGTAAATGTCGTTGATGTGGCGTGCCGGTTGCGCCACGTTGCTGTCACGACGGTACTCATATTCCATAATAACTAGAGATGGGCCGAATATTTTATATTCGGTATTCGGCATATTCGGCAACTCTACCGAATATTTGTATTCGGCCTACAACATTCGTTTTCATAGTGTCCAATGTATTGAAATGTACGAATTGAGTAATGCGATGTCTTTTACTGTTGAAAGTATATTTTATTTATGGGTTAAATCTACTTACTCTAGAGTGCCTCAAATGCATAAATCTATACACTTATGTTTTTGAGGCACTGTAGATTTATTTCTGATTATAGCAAATAAAAACTTGATAAAATATTTTTGGAATCAAACAAAGAAACATTACATTACATTGGTACATTTCACTTTACTTTGGTCGTCAGTTTCTCTAAAATAAGTCCAAATAGTAAATCTCCTGCCGCTCATTTTTATCATATAATTATAAATTTTCACCAAGAATAAAACAACGAAATACTTTTTTCATCACAAGAATAGTCAAAACATAAGCATGTGCCGGCAATTTGCTCAGTACTAGATGATCATCAGCATCAGCAATAACATGTCAGGTGTGACGGGGAGCCAGAGGCAGGGTACGACGCTAATCCCGCGCGCTTTACGGTAACAAGTTTCGACATATGTAAATTGGTTAGTTACCGAGGTGATCCTGCCGAATAATGATCAGCCGAATATTCGGTTCGGTAAAAGTTTTACCGAATATTTGGCCGAATATTTGACGGCTCCATGGCGCAGTGGCTTAGCAATGAGTTACAGCGCTAAGGGCCGCGGGTTCGAATCCCGCACGGAACAAGAATTTGTATGGCCTACAAATAATTGTTCCGGGTCTGGATGTTTGTCTTTGTGAAATTTATGTTTGTAAACTGCCCCCACGATACAGGAGAAAATCCTAGTGTGGAGGTAACGTTTTTAAAAAAAAATATTCGTATTCGGTGAAATCCATATTCGGCCCATCCCTAATAATAACTCGCATTTTCGTATCCAAGATGACAATAAAGACACAAATGTGATGAAAACATAACGCTAATCAATAAAAAAATAACTAGTTTGGAAAAAAGAATTCCACGTTTTCAAAATAAAATTTATTTGAATTTGTAATTAGAATTCTTAGCGAAACAAAAATTATTTTGATTTGAGATGGCCAGTACTGCAGAATGGCAATTTCATAGGTAAAGACCTGACCTACCATATATATATATATGTATATATATGTATATATATATATGTGTGTGTGCGTGTGTGTGTGTGTGTGTGTGTGTGTGTGTGTGTGTGTGTGTATTAAGTGGTTGTATGTTTGATCAAGCATTTTAGTATCTACAAGTAGCATTTTATAATTTGAGGTAATTAAAACAAATTGAGGTGGAAGGCTGTCACACTTACCCATCAATGAGGCAAGTGTGACAGTACGCTTCTTTTTTGTAATTACTTTATTATTATCTGTGGTTTTCCACAAAATTGATGAGATGATACTAACCTCGATATATTTTATGATCTATGAAAACAACTTGAACGCCCATTTTTGTGTAACAATGAATTTCCACCAACATGGGGCAGGTGTGACTGTTTTCAACCGATATAGTGGTGTGCCTTTAAATAGATTTACTACACTAGATCTGGATGTTTTGTAAGTATAATAAAAGCAATGCCAAGTGCCAAATAAAATTTAATCCAGAACGTTAACAATTTATAATATTATAATCATAACAAACGTGACACTGTCACACTTACCCCGATGTTAGGTATTAGGTGAGGTAAGTGTAACTCTATCCATTTTTCAAAGAATAGTGAATTTCAGGTCGCAGAAATATATTACTCTATAAGTACCAATATTATTCTTTATTACTCACCTTGTATCTGGTTTAAAATAACTTAACGACATATCGAAACACTTAATAACTTCACCTCTTAATATTGCGCTGTCTGTCGCCAGTTGAATAGTTTTTAAAAATAACATCTGTTGATAAAATAGCTCAAGCTATGTACTTAACTGTCGGTTTAGTCAATAGAGTAAAATTTCCTGTGTTGTTAAATAGATGGAATTAAACCAAAAATCATGTTGAGGCCGCATAATTAGTCATTTTTTACACTTGCCCCACTGTCATACTTGCCTCGGGTGACCCTACCTGTGTTATATATTACAGGAAATAGCAAAAATTTTACTGTAGATTGGCGATATGTTGAAGAAGGGTCAAATTAAGACTACCCTGCACCAAGGAGCATGTATGCTAGTAATGTATAATCAAGAAGCAATAAAGGTATGTCAAGATTGTGCCAAATGGAAGACCGTAGTCTTGACTGGTGTGAGAATTCATGAAGTAAGCAAGTAATAAATAAATACTATCAATATAATACTGTAAATGACTAATTTTGAAAAAAAATTCTATGTTTTTAAAATAAAATTAATTTGAAATAAGAATTCTTAGCCAAACAAAAATTATTTTGATTTGAAATGGCCAGTACTGTACAACGACAATTTTATAGGGAAAACACGTATTATACAAACTTAAAAATTTAATTAATTACGGAATTTCTACCACTAAGCATCCACTAGTTACAAAAACTAGAAAACACCGTAAATTCAATATCATTGCGAATTAACTTCTAGGGATACGTTGGTCACACATATCGTGTACTTGCGTATGTCAATAGGCACTAGACTAGAACGAATGCATACGTTTCTAAATTGATGGTGAAGGTTTAGTATCAAGCTACACAGGGCGAGCCGGCCTCCAAGACCTCCTTACTACTGTCACTGATGCGTGTCAATTGGCCGGTATAGGTTAACAACTCGAATCAGCGTGCGTGACCCACTTTTTGTCTAGGGACAATTATCTGTTGACAATCGTAAGTCATAGAATTATTATTATGTGTTCCAGGCTTTGACTAGAGAAAAAAGAAAGGACATGACATACATACGAAAAAAACGTATGTACCTAAGCTGAGTCTGGCACAAAGATGGCGGCTCGACGTAGTGCTGCGCACTATACTTAATATCGATAATGTGGCGCTTATTTAGAAAAAGATTATTTCGTGTGATTCGTCTCAAACACCCGTCTGTTCTTTCTTACTTGTTCCTACGTGTTCTTTCTTTGATCGTTTTTTTTTAAATCAATATGACGGATTTTTGGCGCCAAATTGTAGGTCCTTAATTTTTTTTAGTCAACCTGTCATCGATAGAGGTATCAAAATAAAGGAAATTAAAAAAAGATTACTGAAATATATTACAAGTTACACCTATGTTTTCAGTTCCTTACCTTTAAGCAGTCGTTTTCTTTTTGTTTTTATAACGTAACTATCTATTATTAATGTTACTCTCTATTATTATTACTATTATATTATTAACTATCTATTATTATTATTTCTCGGGAATTACTAAACAAGAAATACTAATTAAAGAATTTTTGTTTGTTTGTTAGACAATAAATTAGGCTCAGTCATCATACTTACACTAATCAAACTATAATAAATGCAAAAGTTTGAATGTTTGTTTGTTCCTCAATCACGCCAAAAGTATCAGACCAGTTTGAATGTAATAATTTGGCACACAAATAGTTTATTACCTGAATTAACATATAGGATACTTTTTATCCCGATTTAGAGGTCCCGACGAATAGAATAAGAAATTTCGTAATAATCGAAATCCACGAGAGAAACATGAAAATAACACACTCACCTCACTAAAGTCGCAATGACAACTGATATAGTTGTCATTGACTGCGACAAAACATGGCTCCCGACCGCAGCGAAACAATTGTTGCCATATTCGGTAATGATAAAACTACTGTTGTCCTTTTTTACATACGAATATACTCGTAAGCTAAAAAGAGACGCCGATATTTCGTTACATTCCTACAACTAACGATCTTTATGTCGTGTCCTTTCTTACTTCTCTAGTCAAAGGTTCCAGGCCTCTTATCTAATATATAATTTTGAAAAAAGAAAATAATATTTTATAACTTTTATAGAATTGTCAGAAGAACCATCATTTAATGATTCGTTTGATTGTACTTTATAATATTGTTAATTATTTGTTTCAAATAAATGATTGCTTATTCATAGAAAGTTATTTGACGGAAATTATAGCGTTTAATTCAAGAAAGAAAGAAAAAATCATACTTTTACATCGCTGCAACTTACTTTCACAAAAAAAAATGAATAAAATGCCAATATATTTAAAACACATATTGATTGC
The DNA here is from genome assembly GCA_907164705.1 of Parnassius apollo. Lineage (NCBI taxonomy): Eukaryota > Metazoa > Arthropoda > Insecta > Lepidoptera > Papilionidae > Parnassius > Parnassius apollo. The sequence goes on along the minus strand of CAJQZP010001449.1, from coordinate 10,647,019 downwards.
AACTACAAAAAGGCCACCGATTCAGCATAAAACTATAGTACTTATATAAACGGAGTTACGGCATCGCTGAAATTCAGTGTTGGAGCCACATAAGTCGAATTCGAATTTGATTCTATCGTTGAATCGTGAGACAGATGGTGAAAATTTTAGTTATATTTTAATTGTATGTACGTTGTACGTATTGTGACGGCCCAATATTATTATTAATAATTAAATATATCAATATAAAGGGGCATCAAAAATAGTGTTAATATATACATATATATTAAACAATAAAATTACATTAGTAAGCATAAAGTTAAGATAAATACATTTCAGATATTAGACAAATGTAAGGCAGTAAATTTAAGGCAAAATATTGTCTTTCAGAATAAATAAATTTATTTAAAAACTTAAAAAAATATTTAAAATATGATAAAAATATGATAACAAATCGAAAATATTATAAAGATAATTAACATTTATAAGATAATTAGATAATTTGTTAAAAATTGTCTAAGTCCTAGAAGGAGTTCATGTATAAAAGAAAATTTTCCTTAGTTATGGAAGGTGTATGTATTGGCTTGTATGGAGGAGATGCCGGTGATACATATCTGCAGTTGTACATATATATGGGGTGCTCGGGTGCTTGAAGTACTGTAGCACAATGACTAGTCCTATATTAGGGACTTATGATAGTAAACTCTATTATACAAAAGCAATACTATAGAAGGTCTCTATGATGAATTTACATTACAATAGTAGGGTCGTGGGTTCAAGTCCTATATATTAATGACTTATGAAAGTTTGGTCTATGATACAAAAGCAATACTATAGAAGGTCTCTATGATGAATTTGTATTACAATAGTAGGGTCGTGAGTTCAAGTCCTATATATTAATGACTTATGAAAGTTAGGTCTATGATACAAAAGCAATAATATAGAAGGTCTCTATGATGAATTTGTATTACAATAGTAGGGTCGTGGGTTCAAGTCCTATATATTAATGACTTATGAAAGTAAGGTCTATGATACAAAAGCAATACTATAGAAGGTCTCTCTGATGAATTAGCATTGCAATAGTAGAATCGTGGGTTGAAGTCCTATATATTAATGACTTATGAAAGTAAGATCTATGATACAAAAGCATTATTATAGAAGGTCTCCTTGATGCATAAGCATTATATGAGGTGGTCGCGTAACCGACGGCTAAAAAATGACTAGTCTTTATTAGGGACTTGAAAAGGATTATTATGGTGGCGTGTATTCTGCTTCACGAGCTATTGATCCGAGGTAAACTTGGACTCGCTAATCAATGTGTCCTAGACATAGCATCTTAAGTGTCGGCGGTAAGCGGGTTTGTTGTAACAATAGTTGTTTGTGGGCGGCGTCGTAGCGCATAGCGATGCGTCGTCGATCTTTCGGATTGGGACGAGTGTGTTTGGTAGCACTTTTAAGTGTAACAGGCATACTCAACTTCAACTGTCTTAGTGCATTACCTGCTATACGTGGAGTTTTGTTCACTGGCGTCTTAGTAGCGTGCTACTATGTATGATACGTTGGTGATAATTTTTAGTTAACAACAATACAAACTTTGTTACCAAAGTCGATAGGGATCATGTGGGTGTGTTGTGAGGAGATGCCATCCGCATGATAGTTGCATTGATGCTTACTGCTTCTTGCGGTATTGCATCTTGTGATGGATCTGCGGGTGTGCCGCGCCTGATTCGACGCATTCTTGTGGTTCTGGTCGAAGGAGGTATGCGGGTGGTGACGTCTGCTGGGAAGTATGAAGGACCTTGGGATGGTGTAAGCCCAATGATAGTCGTATTGATGCTTTTTGCGTTCTGCAGAATTGCGTCTCTGCGATGGTTGTTTGGTGGCACGCTATTCTCAATGGCGCTCTCTGCGTCTTGGTTTGACTCACACCTAAGTAGCTTTGCCCAAGTCGGGTCCCATCATTACGGGGCTGCAGACTGTCTGCCCTCCATGATGTTTTATATAACAACATAATAATATATCTCTATAACTTCCCACCTTTGAATGATTGAAGGCAACTTGTTGGTGGGTGAGACAAACATGATCGAAAATGCATTTAATCAACGTCAATGACACAAACCCTTTCTGATGGCAAATTTTTACTAACATCTTATAACTGCCTTTTGACTATATCTGCCGTTGTATTGGTTGGTGGAGCATATGTGTCAACCTCATGCGGGTGGTAGCTGGCGGGAGGATCTGAGGAGACTCTCAAAGCTGCGGCCGAAAGCCGCACAACGTGGGACCCCATTCCCTTGAGGTGAGTGGTAGACTCGTGACGCGCTCTGCGGCTAGTAGCCGTGCTGATCATGCAAGTGGTGGTGATGCCATACACTTACATCACGTCTGCAGGAGCGGCGGTCTGGCAGGTAGTGGCGCTCACGGAGGGTATACGGTCAGTGTGCCTAATTGCCTAAACCGTGTGACGTACATTCACTGTGGCTGGATTCGTTCGTATTCCGTATGGCGTTTACACGCATTGACATGCGCGACTTCAGTCGATGTTTGTGCTTACGCACTAACAAGGGGCCAAGCCTCATTTACTGGTTTGCCAGTTATTTTGCTGTGGACTACGGTCCAGTTCCCGAACTAGCGTTTCCTTCGGGAGGAGTGCATCAAAATGGTTGGCGCTCACCAGTCACGGCGTGTTTGGAACCGTGTGCTTCCCCTACATTTTTTAAATAAATATATGAAAGCGAAGCCCTTGTATCGGATATTATGTATAAATATATTGTGAGCCTTTTCCAAGCGGAAAGGGATAAATAATAATAAATTAAATATGTGAACCTGATACAAATTTACAGACGTTTTACATTCTTAACCTTTCTCGAGCCCTGTCTTCGTGAACGGTGTTCACTTAGCTTATAAGGCACTGCCAACAGCTTTCAATTGCTCTAGGGAATATTCATTCTTCCATAAGACACCTAAAAGAACTATGTTACTAAACAAACACAATGTAAATAAGGGTCCCAACTAAGACGATCACGCCAAAAATATTACAAACGGCCTATTATAACCTATTATAACCTTAAGGAAGATCATTTAGAAAGATCAAAACATATTTTATTTTTCCTGGTCATACATATATAATTTTATTGAAAAGGGGAAAATAATTATATATAATATATTCGATATCATACATATTTATATATTAGAGAGGGGGGGGGGGGGGAGCGTTACAGTATGATACCGTCTTACTGATTACGAATACGAATGCAGCACGAGTGAATAAGTTCAATCATGACAGATCTGCAACAACGCTCTCAATTAAAACCAGCGTAAAATGGCAGGTTAATACTGCTGTGTTTCGCATGTTGAGTGTAAAGAACGAGAGACTCGTTTTACTCGTAACGGGGCAATCTATCTAATTACTTATAGGTGACAATGCGTCGATATTTTATTTTTTAATGAAGAACAGAAATGTAGGAGTCTATGGAAACTGTAAAAACCGAGTAGAAGCATACAGAGGGACGGGCCGTTCGGCGTGCAAGACGTATACATGCAGATGCCCCTCGAGTTAAAAGGGAATTGCGTCACCACGTCACACGCATCGTCTAAAGCTTTCTACCATAGTAGAATAAAATTTTTTCACTTTTTCTCAGCCTTTGCCTATAGGCAATCAAAAAATTATTGGAAGTCAAAAAATTAAAAGTTAATAGCCAGCATCATTATTCGTACCACTGCTGAAAACAAGCCTGCTCTGATTTCTGAAGGGATTGGCTAAATTCATACGCCCTCCCTCAACCTTTTGTTTTATCTTAGACATACAGGTTTCTTCACGATGAATTTCTATACTGCCTAGCACGTGGTAAAGAGCATCATGTACAATTTGAGACTCGGTAGTGAGACGGATTATTCCGGACGATGTAAGTGATAGACGCAAAATTTTGCAAAAATCTCTAAGTACTTGCACTGCTGCACTGCTGCGGGCATGCGGTTCCATCCATATCAAGTATTGTTAAGCCTACAAGTAATTATTATGTTCTAATATTCTTGGTTGTTCATGGTACAGTTTATGTTTGCAAACACGTCTCTTCGATACAGGATTTCTTTTCGTATATGTATCAACTTTTTTAAATATTTAAAAAATCCGAATTCGTCGTTCACCGCTACTGAAAGCAACAAGTACTCGTAAATATTTAAAACTATTAATTGTTGAGAGAAAATTGTTGTAATAAAAAGTTACAGTAAACTTCAAATAAAATAATTTCACATTCTGAACTCGGTTCTAAGACATAATGTATATACTCGTATATAAAAATCTAAGGGACACCTTTTACAGGATGCGTTACATTGTCATGTAGAAAGAATGAACGAGGAAAGTTATGTTGCAGAAGTGAACGAAAGAGTCGGAAAGGGACGTCCTAGGCGAAAATGTGTCGACCAAATTGGCAATAAATTGAAAATGGGCCAAATTAAGAATTACCGACGAGCATGTATGCGTAGTATATGGATGTGGAGGAGGCGAGAGAGGTGTGTCAGGATCGTGCTAAATGGAAGTCTGTAGTCTCCGCCAGTGGCGTAGCTGCCTTGGGTGGCACCCGGTGCGGAAGTTGGTGGTGTCACCCCATCGAAAGTAAAAATCAACAAATGTTGCAACTGAGACGTCAAAGATCGCGTGTATGGGACGGGGAATTCCCCACAACAGCGTCAGGCTCTTATGCGGGAATCCCCGAATTATATATGAGAGCTGAGCTAGTGCTAGTGGAGGAATCCCCGAAAAAGAAATTTTGGTGCTAGCGATTTATTTATTATTTTTGTTTGTACATTGTTCTTAAAGTAGAAAGACCGGGTGGGTGTCACCCCAAAAAAGGTGACACCCGGTGCGCCCCCTCCTTTGCTACGACATTGGTCTTAAAATTTTTAGTTTATTTTTTATAAGTTTATTTAATAAAAAAAAAATTGTTTTCTTATCGGTCACCACGCTCAAAAAGTGTAACTTGAATTAATATCAAAGAAAAAGAAATACTGCTTAAATAAAATAAATAAATAATTATAATTGCATAAATTGATACAAAATGCTATGCAATAGCTTTACCGCGGCAGTCCCCGAGTGCCACACGTCTTTTGGATTTTTGGGAGGAAATTTCCCATAGTTGCCAAGCTTGGCAGGCGAGTTAGTCACAAGATACTGCTACCCAATTCCTGTTTCGTTTACGTCTATCTTACGATACCATGATGATATATAGTAATGGGCTTTCTTATACCGCTATTACACCTTGGTTTACATTGGTCTACTACTCACAGAAATAAAATAAATTTTACGAATATTATTGTGTTTCATTTTAACTTTTCAAATTCCCGACATGTCTGGCACTTTATAGCACATAATCACGGTGAGAATCGTTTGTGATTCTCATAAAATATATTTTCATTCGGTATAAAACCTTATAAAGTGTAGCGGTGGTGCGGTTTCTATAAAAAGCTTCACGCATCCGACTCGTCGCGCTCCGCCGAGCCCCGTTCCGCAGACTTACTGCAAGCTGGATTATATCTGATATTAATATACTGGGAATTAATTAAATTACAGACTCTCCCTTGTTCTTGTTTTGGTGTTAGCTGTAATAACTGCTTTTTAATTTGTGTTAAACTTGCAGATTAAGGCCAGTGTTCTGAAGATTTAATTCAAACTATGTTAAATTCAAACTTCGCAATGAAAAAATTTGAGTCTGGACCATATTATGTTACACAAATGTTGACATTTTGATGTTTGAGTTTAAACTCAAGACTCATTTCTGAGTACTGGCTTACCTAAGTGTAGAAACTGAGTGCAGCTTGTAGCGAGGCCAAGTATTCGTAGCACTGTTGCACCACATCAGTGCTTTGAATGGCGGTCGATCTAGTTGTGTAGCAAACACGTTTTTTTTTACATAATAAGATTTTGACTACAATCCCAAACCGCATCGTAAATCGCACCGTCTTAATGGCTGCGTTTGGCATAAAAAAGCGCTAGCAAGCGCTTGTAAGCAAAATGGCGATCGTAAGCGGTAAGCGCTGTCAAATCGTAAGTAGCTATTTTCCTCTAGGATACTAAGTTAGCTTTAACCGGGGAACCTAATCTAATTTAAATATATGTTTGTGAAGTATTCATATCAAAAACTTACCAATCATGAATTTTTAATAACATGTATATGTCTATTGATGTCATTATATTACTTAAAACTAATATTGCAAAAAACAACTTATAAACTCTTCTTCAAAACAAACAAATTAAATAAGCAAAATGGCGGATTGTGTCAGCGCTACTGAAGTAGCAACCGTGTCCTGGCCGAAAATTATTTTAGCGCTAGTAAGCGCTTGCTAGCGCTTTTTTCTGCCAAACGCACCCATTGTAACAAAATCTATTCACTCTTGCCTCGCCAACGAATTGTTCCACTCGTTTTTCTGTACGCTTTAAAAAATACGAAACAAACCATTAAATTAGAATGCGCGGAATATCGACAAAGGGGTGAAGGTCCGAGCCCGGGTTTGAATCCCGAGTCTGGTGAAAGTCAGTTATTGGGTTTTTTCCCAAGAAATTACCAGTAGCAGCCCGTAGTATTTTTACGTGGTAGAGCCATGCTGCAGTTATATTAATAGTATAGTTGTAGCACGTGAAGTGTAAGAATAATATGTATGCTCCTTTAGTTTAGTAAGTAAGTACGCTACTTTATAACCGTATGTATGCTGAGTTTGCAATATACCTTATATGCATTATTTTAGATTATTACCAGCGCATTCATTAAATAGTACGTAACTAATGTAGTCGTTTCCTTGAATAACACCCATTAGGAACCCCAACATTACATGACGACCATGCCAGGGGACTCTGCCAAGGGGATTGTTAGTTTTGGTATAGTTAACATAACTACTTAATAATATATTATAATGTGTCGGTCAACTGTGGAAAAAGAAGAGGTTTTCCTCAGCCAAAACGCGGCTGGAGGCAACAATGACGCCACGTTGAAAGAAATCGGAGGCCACGTGGAGCGTAGCTTAGCATTGTGACCTATATTGTTCTGGCCATTATTGGACTCGTAGCAGTTTATGTGGGCCTGCGGATGTACAGGAGCTGCCACCGCACATGGATCCAGCAGGAAATTGGGATGAGTACCATGCAGAGAATCAGATCATCCATCAGAGGGCGCACAGAAGGTAACCAGAATCAGTAATTAGAAGTGAATGCATAGTGAAAGTGAAAATAAGTGTTGTGGGTTGTTAATTTTTTCGTAAAAATAATAAATAGCAGTGAGTGAGCCAGTTATGCGGAATCATATTTCATAACGCTATAATTCTAAAGGTGCTAAAACCGCGCGCGGACATTCAGTAATAAGACACCAAACGGAAACAAAAGGCAACGTCGGACTTTTTTCTTCGTATTTATGTAGAATGTGTTACATTTGTGCAATTCTATTATTAGATTCTAGAAATACGTAATTATTTAGTAAAAAAAGGACAAACTAGATATAAGGGTAATATTATTTCAACTAAGTTAGATCAAGCAAAAAGCGCATATGAAAACTGTTGTAAAATATATTTACTTATTGGAAAAAGTAAAGATATTAATTTGAAATCGGCAATAGATCTTTATCAGAAAATAAAACAAAAGTACGAGGAAATAGAAAAATTGTGTACTTTTCCCGTTACAGTAGATTTAGGAAAAATGGGTTTTGACATAAAGGTGGCGTGTAGTTTGATTCCAGTAATGGACGGTGTAGAGGCCACCACTAAGCGCCTAATAGACTCAGTGGAGATGTATGCTGACATGCTGGACAACCCAGGTAAAGTATTATTAATTACTTTTGTTTTGAAAAGTCGGTTGAATGAAAATGCAAAATTACGAATTGCAAGATAATACAAAAATAACAAAGAATTAATTGATGATATGAGGAAATATCTTTTACCCAAAAAATCATTTATGGCTATACAGACGAAGCTTCAGAATATTCAACAAGGCTCGAGATCCATTGAGGATTATGGTACGGAGGTAGAAAAGTTATTTACAGAGCTGACAATTACTCAGGCAGATGGAAAAGAGGAAGTATTCTCGATTTTAAAACACAACAACAGATGGCCTGCGTAGCGCAAAAATGAGCACCATCATCTCAGCACGCGGCTTCAGCAGCTTGAAAGATGCCATACAAGCAGCAAAAGACGAGGAGTGCACGTCTTTCCAACCACCAGGTAACATTTTGTATGCATCTAAAAATGGACGCCACTCGGCACACAATATTAGACGTTCTTAAGGTCAAAGAGGAATTTACCGTATTCAATATGGTAACAATTACCATCGTGGGCATAAATTTAATAACCACTACAATCAAGGACAAGGTTCTAGCGGAAATTCTAGAGCAAATTATCGTCCTTCATATAATAATCAACGAGGAAATAGAGGCTCTAGATATGTTAGGAACCGTGGAAGAGGTCAAAACTCATTTCCAGTAGAAAAAGTAGCTGACACTCATAAATGCGATAAAGACGACAATGCAGGTACATCGAATCAGTTTTTTTCGATCCTAAGCATTTTATATTATCATTAAAAGGTGATGCGAAATATGTTACTTTTTATATTAAAAACATTAAATACTATTGGCTTATTGATACGGGTGCAACATTGTCAATTATTAAAAATGAAGTACTGCCAAAAGATATCATTGTTAATAGAGATAATACTATAATAAATGGAATAGGTGGTCAGCGACGATCTCACGGTTCTGTAAATTTAATATTAAAATACGAAAATGCCACGTTTCAGCATAATTTTCTTGTTTTTGATTCGCTACCACTAAAAGCAGACAGAATCATAGGCTTGGACTTTTTAGAAAAATTTAGTGCGAATATTGATTTAGGTTTAAATAATTTAACACTTTTTAACAGTAATAAACAACATTATCTACATTTTGTTGATGAACATGATAGGATGAAAAATCTATGATTATTCCAGCGCGCTCGGAATCAATTCATTTTATTATTGTGAATGAGGATATAACTGGAGAAGTAGTAGTATGCAGTAAAGAGTTAACGAAGGATGTCTTTATAGCAAACGCAATAACTACAGTTAGTAATAGTAGAATTCCAGTTAAAATACTTAATGTTAGTGACAAGAAAGTAAACTTGCCATCTTTCATACCAGATTTGAAAAGTTTGTATAATTATAATATTTGTCAATTTAATAACACCAATATTGACGTTACCAGGGTTAAAACTTTGCTATCTGAATTAAATTTAAATTATTTAGACGGAGAAGAGAAACAATCAATTGAAGCAATTTGTGCAAAATATTCTGACATTTTTCATTTAGAAGGAGATAAGTTAACGACAACTAATATTTATGAGCAATCTATTGTTTTAAAACAAAACTGTATTCCAGTTTACGTCAAGCCTTATAGGTTACCACAGACACTAAAACCAGAAATAACTAAACAAGTTGAGAATATGTTAGAAAATGATATAATCGAAGAGTCAAATAGTGAATGGTCCAGTCCAATATTATTAGTACTTAAGAAAAGTAGCAAAAGGTAATGAGAAAAAATGGCGTTTAGTTGTAAATTACAGAAAATTGAACGAGGTTATTTGTGACGACAAATTTCCTCTACCAAATATTAATGAAATTTTATATACGCTTACTGGAGCCATTTATTTTACTCATCTTGACCTTCACCAAGGTTACTATCAGGTAAGTTTAGAGCCTAGTAGTCGTAAATTAACAGCTTTCACTACAAATACTGGTCAATATTGCATGAAGCGTTTACCAATGGGTTTAAAGATCAGCCCTAATGCCTTTAGTCGTATGAAGTCTGTAGCGATGTCTGGTTTAACTAACGATAAATGTTTAGTATATCAGGACGACCTCATTGTATTTGGAAGAAATCTGTCTTCCCATAACAAAAAATTAATAACTGTCATGGAGAGATTGAGAAAAGTAAATTTAAAACTAAATCCTCAGAAATGTGAATTTTTAAAGAAAGAAATTCTTTATTTAGGACATTTGGTTACAGAAAAAGGTGTTTTACCAGATCCACGAAGAAAAAACAAAAGTATTATGAAATTATCCTACTCACAAAAATGCAGATGAAGTAAAACGGTTTGTAGCATTCTGCAACTATTATCGTAAATTTATAAGAAATTTTTCGGATATAGCAATACCTTTGAATAAGTTAAGTAGGAAAAATGAACCATTTATTTGGTCTGATGAATGTCAAAACGCTTTTGCATTTTTAAGAAATGCTTTAATATCATCACCAATTTTACAGTATCCCGATTTTTCCGAAAATCATGAATTTATTTTACAAACAGACGCCTCGGGTACTGCTATTGGTTCTGTATTATGTAGTAAAGATCTCAGACCAGTTGCATATGCCAGTAGACCCTTGAATAAAGCAGAAAGAAACTATCCAACTATTCAAAAAGAACTTTTGGCAATAGTGTGGTCCGTTAAGTATTTCAGACCATACTTGTATGGAAACAAATTCACCATAATGACAGATCACAACCCATTAATATATATCTTTTTGGTATGAAAGATCCGTCAAGTAGATTACTTAAATTTCGATTAACTTTAGAAGAATATAAGTTTAAAATAGTCTATGTGAAAGGAAGAGACAATGTTGTGGCAGATGCTTTATCGAGAGTTTGTATAACGTCTGATGAACTTAAAAGTATGAATGAACAAGTAATGGCTGTAATGACCAGAGCGCAAAAGAAAAAGCTGAATGAGTTAAGTAAGAGTAAGAATGACGATGAAAAGAAGGATCTTAATAAATCCATTAACAATTGGCCTGATCAACCAAGAGTTGTGGATATATTAAGAAAACCATGTGATTCAGTAGAAATATGTTTGATTGAAGGCAACAAATTAAAACGAATTAGAGATAATGGCTTGATAACTGAATAATTTGAATGTTTTACATTTATAGAGGGTAAAAAGACACTATACATTAATCTTGATTTCAAAGCGCATTTCTTGCGAGCCGAATTTGTGCAGAAATTAAGCAATTTTTGTGACAAGATACGTATCAATGAAGTGTGTATAATTAAAAATAATGATAATATAGAAAAGTGTTTGTGATGAAATAACAACACTTAGTAGTTGGTCCGGACCGCGAATATGCATATTACGAGGCGTAAAAAGAATAGATGACGACAACGAAAAGACACTTATTATGAATGACTTTCATTTACTGCCATCCAGCGGTCATGCTGGAGTGCGCAGAATGATAAATACAATCAAAAGTCTATACTATTGGTCAAGTATCGACAAGGATGTCCAGGAATTTGTTAAAAAGTGTACAAAATGTCAGAAACATAAATATTTTCGTAACATAAAAGAACCGATGGAAATTACCACAACAGCTTCCTCGGCTTTTGAAAAGATATACTTAGATGTAGTGGTGAGGACCCTTAGATAGAGACGAAAATGGTAAGTGTTATATATTGACTATGCAATGCGAGTTAACAAAATTTGTACAAGCTATTCCTTTGCAAAACAAAGAAACAGTGTCCATTGCAGATGCATTTGTTAGACAGTTCATATTAAGATTTGGTATTCCGACGACAATAGCTACAGATCGAGGAACAGAATTTATTTCTGCAACCATGGAACAGGTTTGTAAAATACTTAATATAGAAAAATTATCTTCTACAGCCTATCACCATCAGTCGATTGGAGCTCTTGAAAATGCTCACAAAACTTTGGGTGCATTTTTAAGGATCCAGTGTGACAATCATACGGATACATGGAGCTATTGGTTACCATTTTGGTGCTTCAGTTTTAACAACACAGTCCATTCAGAAACAAATTACACGCCATATGAACTTGTTTTTGGAAAACTTTGTCAAATGCCCGATAGTATAAGTAATACCGTAGAACCATTGTATAATATAGATAATTATCCATTACAATTAACATACAGGTTACAATTAGCTCATGAAGATGCAAAGAAAAATTTGTTGATTAATAAGCATAAACGGAAAGAAATATATGATAAGTCTGTCAATTCTGCAAAATATGAGAAAAATGATTTGGTTTTAGTAAAAAATGAAGCACGTAGTAAATTAGATGCAATATTTAAAGGTCCCTATACAGTTATGGAAGATTTAGGTTGTAACGTAAAAATAATTAAAAATAATAAAATTGAATTAGTACATAAGAATAGGACTAGGCCTTTTTGTCAATAGATTTGAATGTAAGATTTAATTTTAGATAACATTGCAATGTATAATGATAAGGATAAACGTATGTACCATTTTATTTGTAATAAGTAACTTATGTCTATTAAACACTGTTATTTTAAAAGATCATACTTCAAGTAAATATCTAGTAAAAATTACGTAAAAAAAAAGAATGTACCTAATTCTTTTTTTTCTATGTCCTCGGGAGGTGAAGTGTAAGAATAATATGTATGCTCCTTTAGTTTAGTAAGTAAGTACGCTACTTTATAACCGTATGTATGCTGAGTTTGCACTATACCTTATATGCATTATTTTAGATTATTACCAGCGCATTCATTAAATAGTACGTAACTAATGTAGTCGTTTCCTTGAATAACACCCATTAGGAACCCCAACATTACACACGAATGGGTCGGCTCAACCGGAGAGGAACCACGCTCTCACAGAATACCAGCGTCAAATAGTAGCTTAATGCTGCTGTGTTTCGTATGGTGAGTGTAAAGAAACGGATACCCTTTTTACTGGAAACGAGGCATTCCACCTAAGTCTTCACGGTGACAACGTTTTTGCATTTTGTTTCGTAATCGAGGAAAGATGTCTCTGCACCACAGCGACCACTTACCATCAGGTGGACTGTGTGCTCATTTGTCACCCTATTCTATAAAAAAAGCCCGGCGGCAGTTGACGGTGTTACACCCCCGTGCGTCGGAAAAACTTAACGCCCTTTGGACTATAAGAGTGCACCCGTGCTTGCGCATACACTCGTACACTACAATCCTGTCCTGCGCATACGGCTAGTCTCCATGGATACTGGCGAAATTCGGTCTAAATGAGTCAGATGTTTAGAGATGTTTGTATGTACAATAGATACGATGATCATGTCTCAACACACACTAGATCAAGTTTTTGTAAGATTTATAAATGACATATTCTTGTTTTGTTCTGTGATTACGTACAATTAACATTTTATTTCTTCCAAGAGATGTTTGTTTTTCTAATGAAACTTATACAAAAGAGAGTAGTTTGCTTTATTATCTAATAACGACAATAGATTAACAAAAAGTAATAGGCAGTAAGGAGAAAAAAATAATTTTTTTTAAACAGGATTTCCGCGTTTATTTGGTAAATTGTAAAGTAATGCATTATTATTGTTGTTAAAAACACATTATACGAAAGTAAACGTAGGAAAATTTGTTTACAGTTGTATGCTGTCCATTCATGGCCCTGAACTTTTAAAACGTTTTTTGAAAATATAAACAAACTAATTTGTTTATATTTTTATAACCATAACACTACAAATTGCCTACTAAATTTTTTTAAAAGGAACTCAAACTTATAATACATATATCTATTTATATTATAATCACAATAGATCGAAATTAATAACTGTAAGTCGTGGTAGCTCAGAGGCTAAGCCCGTGCAGTGTCACGCCACGCGAGTATTCCAGGGTCGATCCCCACCGACATCAATGAAATCGGTAATTGCAGTTTTAAATGCTGATTTTTACCACGTTCTCGGTAGTGAAGGAAAATATTTCGAAAAAACATCCACGTCTTGAATATAAAAAATATAATAGTTAAAATTATATTAAAATGTATTGAAGTCATGGCAGATTCTCCTGTTCCAAAAACCCTCTCAGAAATGAGAGGAAGTCTGTGTCCAGCAGTAGGTATATTTTTAAACTGTAACTTTATAAATAAGTAATAGCATTACAGCTACTATAATATACAAATATCTTACAAATGATGATAAGCAAACTAACTTAACTTTGAATAATTAAACATTTTATAGTACTTGACTTTATTCCGTTAACGAATAAAATAGTTCCACAGGCTTTAAACAAAGTTAACATAACATGATTTAAACGGTAAATAACTGCTAATTAAACCAACAGTAGCCTAAAGCAGGTTGCAGGCTGCCACTGGAGAACTTTTCATTTCCATCGGTTATCGGTTCTTCGAGCTATGTGAACGGCCCATTATCAGCGAATTTTAAAATTACTCCATTCGTTGCCATCGTTACTCAGAGTCAACCTATCTTTAAACTGGGACGATACAATGCCTAAGCCTCATAAGAACTTTCCCAACAGGCAACTTTGAGTTGTTTTTTTTGATAATTCATGTTTGTTATATCTCATAATGTTAATGTAAAAATAAATTCCCGTTAGATTTCTTGCTGGTTCTTAGGAAGAACAATTATTGGTAAAAGTAAAAATGATTTCTAATAAGAATTATTTATGGTCTATTCTGAATAAAATATTGTTCTGTTCTTTTCTTTCTGTTGTGTTCTGTTTTATGATATTCTTTTCGATTATACTTTATTATATTCTATTCTACATCTATTTACCTAACAATTTTTGTATTTACACGAGTAGATACACTCCGTATTTAATGAAACAACTTTAAATAGAATTTATTGTGATTAATTTAACTTTTTTTAAATTCAGTCTCGAGAGATTTGTAGCACACGACTCACAGTTAGCAGACAGACTTAACAGGCTTTGATAAACAAACTGACAGTCCACCTGAGTAGCCACTGAGTGATGGACACCTGTAGCCAATTATAAACAAAGAAGGCTACAGATGCGTTGAACCTCTGTGTAATAACCATTAAAGGTGAACGCATTTATCAGTGTACCGCTCGCGCCGCACGCGCCCTACGCGTTACATTTTACTGATGCCCGTACGCATCTTACGCACCGTACGAAAATCTTTAGTACTACCAACAACTTTTATAGTTTTTATCTAACCACTAGTCTGAAACGGTACAGTGACATTGATCGCTCGGAACCGCTTAGATCGCTATGGAAAAGAATGTTGTAATAGCCTGTTTGGCAGAGATTCTGTATTTACAAAACTAACTTAAAAAGTCAGTTCTATGTAGAATATTATACCTTATATAAATTTTGCTGTGTTAGTCCCTACTTTAATGTATGGTAATGAAAGCTGGGTGTGGCAGAAGAATCACGAAAGTAGAATAAATTCTGTAGAAATGCGGTCTTTAAGGAGTATGCTAGGGTTGAATCTGAATGACAGGATGAGAAATTGCGTGATAAGAGATAAATGTGGTATGCATGATATAAATATGATAATGTGTGTTGTGACCAGGATTAAGAAAGGAATGCTTCGGTGGTTTGGTCATGTAGAAAGAATGAATGAGGAAAGAGTGACAAGCAAATTTATATGGCAGATGTGAACGGCAGAGTCGGGAAGGGACGCCCTAGAAAAAAGTTTATCGACCAAATTGGCGATATTTTGAAAATGGGCCACGTTAAAAGTACCCTTAACCGACGAGCATGTATGCGTAGATATATGGATGTAAAGGAGGCGAAAGAGGTATGTCAGAATCGTGTCAATTGGAAGTCCGTGGTCTCTGCCTACCCCTCTGGGTGACAGGCGTGAGTGTTTATGCTTATTATGCTTATGCTATAAATGTTTGTTAGATGATGATGAACGATTTTTTAGATACTTGCATCTGATGGATGTATCGTTTTACGCATGTCTTGTATGACGACTCATTGTTACATACACAGAAATAGTAAATGCTTCTGTAATGAAGTAAAAATATATTTCCACAAATGTATAGTGGATTAATAGCGGAGTGATTATCTTGCCACTAATTGAAACTTAATTCTACTGAACTTCTAGAAAAACACTATCAACTGTAAACAATATTTCTTCATTAGAAGTGTAGTCGAAATCACCAGTTTTAGTAGAAAATCCACTAAGTTGGCAATATTAGGCAACACTGAATATCACTGAGGATGTCTCCTTTAATATTCGGATACCTACCGAATTTTATAAAATACGGCGCGTACGGTGCGGGTGAAATGTGCGAGGTTTCATATGATTTCTTACAATGAACTCTGCTGATAAATCTGTGTCCACCTTATTACCTCAAAGCGTGTGATACTGGTTTTTCATACTCTTTAGATCGGCACATAGCGGTTGACACTGCTATTTGGTGTAAGAAATAGGCAAATAGATGGTGGTCCAATAACCTAAGAATATGTAATATGTAAGGTATGCTTGGTTTTGGATTTAATTTTACCTCAATGCGATAGAATTCAGGCTATTATGTATTGGAATAAGGGTGTTTCCACACGAATCATTTCTGGCGGAAAGATTTATAAATTATACGCTAGTAAGTGCTTGATTACCATTCCGCTTGACAGTAAGTGTTGACGTAGTCCCGCATGATACTGCAAGTCCTACTTGATTATAAAAGCCTATCCAATGCTTAATATCCTATTTAATGATTATAAAAAAATAAAATAAAATATATTCAATATAAATTGAAGCCATACGTCCTATTTAGAATATTGTTTTACATAGAATAAGAGTGACAAACGAGCACACAGTCCACCTGATGGTAAGTAGATGCTGTGGCCCATGGCATAGACATCTCTATGGGCCACAGTACATTTATCATCGATTAAGAATCAAAACACAGATGCGTTGTCACCCCTGAGGACAAAGATGGAATGCCTCGTTTCCAGTAATAAAGTGTCGCCGGATACTCACCATATAAAACACAGCAGTATTAAGCTGCTATTTTATGCTGTTATTCTGTAAGAGCGTGGTCCTTCCCCGGTCGAGCCGATCCATTCTTGCTACAACCATAGTATAGCTGCAGCGTGGCTCTACCACGTGTGTAAGTTTATTGATTCTGCTATATGATTATAATCCTTTGCTGAAAGTAAGTAGGCGTCGTTTATGTGTTAGTCCGATGTCCGTTTGTCTTGTAGTCTAACGATTTATGGACGATTTTAATCATGCAATTAATTTTTTTTATAGAAGAGGGGGCAAATGAGCATGCGGCTCACTTGATGTTAAGTGACTACCGCCGCCCATGATCAACCGCAACACCAGGGTAATGCCGGTGCATTGCCGGCCCTTTAGAAAGGAGTAAGCTCTTTTCTTGAAAGTCCCCAGGTCGTATCGGTCCGGAAAAATCGCCGGTTGTAAACTATTCCACAGAGAGGTTGTACGCGGAAGAAAACTCCTTTTGAAACGTACTGTGGTGGACCGCCAAGCATCCAGATGGTGTGGATGGTATCGGGACGTTTGCCGCGTAGTGCGTTCTCGAAATTTGGCGGCACAACAAATCCTCAGAGCACTCTCCATGGTATATTCGAAATAAAATGCAAAGAGATGCAACATCTCTTCGCAGTGCCAGTGAATCGAGCCGATCGGAAAGCACTCGGTCATCGACGTTTCGAGCCGCTCTGCGCTGGATGCTGTCAAGTGGAAGAATCTAGTACTGGGGAGCCCCAGCACAGAGATGGGAACAGTATTCCATGTGCGGCCGAACCTGCGCCTTGTAAAGTCGCAGGCGGTGTGCCGGCATGAAATACTGTCCCGTTCTGCTGAGCACGCCAAGCTTTTTTAGAGGCCAATTTGGCCTTCTCTTCCAAGTGACCACGAAACTGCACGTCACTCGATATGTCAACGCCGAGGATTCCGATACTGGCTGAGGCAACAAGGGGAGTGCCTTGAAACTGAGGAGATACGACAAAGGGGTTCTTTTTAGTGGTTAATGCGCAAACTTGTGTCTTCTGGGGGTTAAACTGGACTAGATTTAGTCGCCCCCAATCCGAGACTCTGCTCAGCAAAGACTCGACTTCAGACACAAGTTTGTCTCGGCACTCGGAGACGTTTTCCCGAGAAATATTGGCTCGGCCGGTGTAAAGAGCATCACCAGTGCTGTCATATGCATAGCAATGAATGTTACGGGTTTGCAACATATCATTGATATGCAGAAGAAACAGCGTTGGCGATAGCACGCAGCCTTGTGGAACACCAGCATTAATATGCTTGCAATCGGAGCTTGCACCGTCTACAACGACCTTGATGCTCTGATCTGCAAGAAAGCTGGTGATCCAATCGCACAATTTCTCGGGAAGCCCATAGGAAGGGAGCTTCGAAAGAAGCGCTTTGTGCCAAACCCGATCGAAGGCCTTCGCAATGTCCAAACTAACGGCCAATGCCTCCCCCTTGGACTCTACTGCCTCCGCCTATCTATGAGTTAGGTAGACCAGAAGATCACCAGCTGACCGACCACGGCGAAAACCGTATTGGCGGTCACTTATCAGCTGGTGATCCACAAGGTACCTCATGAGCTGGCAGTTTACAATAGACTCCATTGTTTTGGAGAACAAGGAGGTGATGGCGATAGGCCGGTAGTTGGACGGGTCTGAGCAGTCGCCTTTTTTAGGGATCGGGTGGACGAAAGCCGTCTTCCATGATTTTGGGCTACGCCTAGGGGAGTAGGAGTACCGGAAAAGACGCGTTACAACCGGTGCCAACTCTGGAGCACACGTCCTCAGCACAATTGGGGGGATTCCGTCAGGCTCACTCGACTTTTGGATGTCCAGGGAGAGCAGTGCTATGTGAACTGAGCGCTGTGTGAACTGGACTTCCGGCATGGAGCACTCACACCGCGGGATGGTCGGCGGCGTACTGCCCCCGTCATCAAGAGTCGAGTTGGACGCAAAGAAAGAGCCTAGAAGATCGGCTTTCTCCTTTGCGGTATGGGCCAGTGAGTTGTCCTCACTGTGCAGAGATGGAAGAGATGGCTGACAAAAATTCCCCTGGACAGCCTTGGCGAGAGACTAGAATGCACGGGTTCCAGAAGGAAGGCGAACTAGTTTCTCGCCAATTCTGCCTATGTGCTCTGACTTTGCCTTGACAATGACTCTTTTGAAGGACCTAGAGGCGAAATTATACTTCTTTTTTTATAGCGCTGGTGTTTACATCCCGGGACGCTGATGCGTCCGCCCAGGCTCAGTAGCACTCCTGCTTATAACATGATCCTATTTTACAGAAGCGACCAAACCATGGCTGAGATTTGCCTCCAATGGGCACTACAGAGGAAGGAATAAAAAGTTCCATATCTGAAGTACCACATCAGCGACAGAATTCGCAACAACGTTGGGATCGTCCGGCGATGGCGCCGGCGGATGCTGCAAGGGTTGCATATGTGGTGGACCCCCAGCTATAGGATTCTTCACCCCCGTGCTCATACTGGGCCGAGTCATGGCTGCGCCGGTCCGGAGATATAGAGCGGGGGGGTTGTAGTGGTGAGGTTGATTTCGGCGGTGATTTATGCACCCTCTTCGTCGTCACCTGGTGGTAGTCTTCATCTTCCGATGAGGATGTTGGTACATCGGAAGATTGATGGGAGCCGATACGTTGCCTCTTTTCGAATAAAGAGGCCTCGGTCTCAGGTGGAGTATGGCGTCTGGCCGTTTTCATTGCCCGCTGCTGCTGGGGCGACGGTTCCTGCCTGACCGTGTGCTCAGACACGGCCGGCGTGAGCGCGACGCCCGGTGCGGGCTCCTTCCGCGGCGAGACGGGTTTTCTCATTGGGATCTGTGAGAAGGACGACACAATTCTAGTGAGTTCGGGTTCTCCAGATCCCTAACAACTAGTGGTCGTTCTAAGACTCCTTTCTTGTCTGTTGGTACTCTTGACTTGGGGGGAGGTTCCCCCTTATCCCTACCAGACATGTTGTCCTAATCTACCCTAACACAGTCACTGGTAATCAAAAGGCCCTATCTATATACCAGCCGATCGATGATGCGCGACGCGGATGGTGGGGATGATGAGAGAGTTGACTTTCCACACTTGGGGCACTGCCTACCCCTTTTACAACAAAAGGGTTGGGGGAAGTGCGGTGGTGGCACTCAAAAACGCGACTAGGCACCAAAAAACTCGAACGTTTTAGAGCGCCTAAGAATCTACCTAGGGGCCGGTGACCTCGACGCCTCACGGAATCAGCGAACTCAACGATCGGCGGAGTATGTCGTACCGGCGGTTGTATGTGCTTACTGCTAAACACAAACAACGCACACCTAGGAGATCCTTTTTCATTTACCACTTGTTCGTAAAAAAAACCTCTGTCCTGGGAAGAACCAGCAAGAAACCCAGCGGGACTATTTTAATGGCGGAGACGATTCTGAATATACTCGTATACTGAAAGCTGAAGATAGCTCGGGTTAACTGTGATATTACCCAACACTTTAGCTCATATAAAATTAAACTTGATAAACTCTTTTCTTTCTTAATTCACACAAAGTTGAAAAGATTCGTGTGTAGTGGTGGTGTTAGAATATACACCACCCCATATCGCTCCATGGGTGTCGTAAGAATCCACAGGTGACAAAGCACAAAAGATGATGATATAAAAGGCTGTAACAGTAATATATATATATATATATATATATATATATATATATATATATATATATATATATATATATATATATATATATATATATATCATCAACATCTCTCATATTCCTCGACATTTTTGTAGGATAGGGTGACAAACGAGCACAC
Organism: Parnassius apollo; assembly: GCA_907164705.1. Taxonomy (NCBI): domain Eukaryota; kingdom Metazoa; phylum Arthropoda; class Insecta; order Lepidoptera; family Papilionidae; genus Parnassius; species Parnassius apollo. The sequence continues at coordinate 10,626,508 of CAJQZP010001449.1, read as the reverse complement.
AGCCCACCTGGTGATAAGTGGTTGCTGCGGCCCATGGACACCTACATGTCTCCTCGATTATGAATCAAAATGCAGATGCGTTGTCACCCGTGAGGATTAGGATGGAATGCCTTATTTCCAGTAAAAAGCGGTCTCCTCGATCCTACACTCACCGTACGAAATACAGCAGCATTAACTACTAAAATAACTGCAGCATGGCTCTACCACGTATAGAAGGACTATACGAGTATAAGGGAAGGAGTGCACGCAGGGAGTCACCCAAAATGAAGCTCTAAATACATGACAACTATAATACCCAATCCCTTCAGGGAAGAGACTACGCGACAAAATTGTAAGAAAAATCTAAATTTCAACATAAATCTAAGAAAAGCAAATTCTCAAAAAACATCTCATAAAACATTTAGCAACATTCCGCAAGGCTTGACTTTATCTTAGTCTAGACTCACCTCTCACCGGATGTCAAAGCTTGCAAATCGTGAACCGTCACACTAACAGGTTTTCTTGCAGTTGATCATACTACTCGCCCCCAATTTCATAGTGCTATCCTTTTCGCCACAAAAATTTATAAAAGTATTTTTTAAGTACTGATTTTTTGACTCTGCGTGCTGACGTTTTGACTTTAATGTAAAATAAATCATTCTGAGGAGACAAGACGTTTAAAAAAGTTTAAGTATTTTTGGTTTAAAACAACACTTATAACTGTAAATGACAATTTCAGTTGTATCGTCTGAAGATCTTAGATTGTTCAATAATTACAGGCTTATCTGAGAAGTACAAGGGAGGGGAGAAGTCTTACCCTAAGGCAGAGCTGCCATGGCCGACGTCGGTGAGGATGGAATATGTGCGAAAGCGTTCCCTTGTCCCTGCCTATATGCGATGACGGTGAACACCATGGGTTTCTAGTCAGTGTAGACATAACCCTGTCTTTGGGCTTATTTCCAAGTACAAAAGGAGTTCATGAACTGCAGTAGCAAGCTAATATAAGGTAATCTATATATATATATATAGATTATAATATATATAGATTATAAGTTTTATATATATATATATATATATATATATATATATATATTATTTTTTTTATATATATTATTACCTTATATTAGCTTGCTACTGGTTCATGAACTCTTTGGGAAGCCGGCAGTTATATATATATATATATATATATATATATATATATATATATATAGGTATATTATGTGTTAAGTTTTTTACGTGGTGGAGCCATGCTGCAGCTGAATTATGGTTGTAACATGAATGGGTCGGCTCGACCGGGGTAAAACAATGCCCTCACAAAATTCTAGCCTAAAATAGCAGCTTACTGTATAACCGGAGTTTTCTTTTTTGGCTTGTGATGTCTGTGGAACACAGTGTCCACTTACTACCAGGTGGACTGTGTGCTCGCTTGTCACCCTTATTCGATATTTGAGTATAATTTCATTTATCTTGCTTCGAGCTATAGTTCTTTGTTATGCACCACGATTGTCTTCAGTTTGTAATACTACTTCTAGGCTAGGTGGAGTCAACAGTAAACGAGTTAAACGACTGTGTGGGCGCCTCTGTTACCATAAGACCCCGAATTCCGCAGCATTAAAATTTTATGTAAAATTTTATTTATATACAAAAAATATAATAAAGCAACTTTTGAATAAAACTAAATTTTCGGATTATATCGCGTTTATTTAACTGATTTTACTTATTTTCAATTCCCGACGTTTCGGGTGCTTTACAGCAACCATTTTCACGGGGGGGGACTGAGATGTTTGACGTCCCAGTGGCATTGTTATCCCGGCTACCTTCAGTTTTTGAATATTAATTTTTGGTTCGATTTACGCTAAACGAACTTACAGTATCTTGAAGTCTTGCAGTGGTATGCTTGGGTTTGGGTTTAATTTTGTTAATTATAGGATCCCAAGCAGATGGTAGCACCCAACCATCTTCTCTATTGAAATTAGGATGTTTTTTAATTTCAATAACCTCGCGTACCATCCTTGGTAGGAATCGGTGTTCTTTTGCGAGGATTTGTGGTTTATCAAATCTGATGTAATGGTGGGGACGATCTTGAACATGTTCACAGACTGCAGACTTCCCGGAGAGTCGGTGCTTCACGTCAGCTATATGTTCCTTCGCGCGGGTTTTTATGGCTCGTTTTGTTTGAGCTATGTAAGAGAGACCACATTCACAATCTAACTTGTACACTCCTGCATCTTGTAGAGGGATATTACACTTGACGGATGGTAAAAATTGACTAATCTTCTTCGGCGGCTTGTAGTATGTTATAATGGAAGCTCGCTTCAAGATGTAGCCAACCTTGTCTGCGACTCCTCTGACATATGGTAGTACAGCAGGCACACGCTCGACTGTGGCCGGCTTCACTCGGTCACTGTGACGTAGGCGCGGGATCCGAAGCTTGTTGTCTTGCAACACTTGCTTGACATGCTGCAGCTCGGCGGCCAGATGTTTTCTGTCACAGATCCCTCGTGCTCGCTGAAACAAATATTTACCCACGGTAGCTAACTGTGAAGGATGATGGTTAGATTCACCATTTAAATATCGGTTGGTATGGGTCTTTTTTCTGTACACAGTGTGACCAATAGTGTTATCAGGATTTCGAATGCCAAAAACATATAGGAAAGCTAAAGAATTATTTGCCTCTAACTCGATTGTGAATTGTATTTTAGAGTTTATAGAGTTAAGGTGGTTTAAAAATGCAGTTACTTTGTCAGATGGTAAAATTGTGAAGGTGTCGTCTACGTACCGCTTGTAGAATCTTGGATTTACAGGAGCAGTAAGAAGGGCTTTCTCCTCGAAGTCCTCCATAAATATGTCGGCGACTATGGGAGATACAGGTGAGCCCATCGCCACACCATCTACTTGCTTGTAGAACTCTTCCTTCCACAATAGATAGCCAAATGTGAGGCAATGTTTGAGTAATACTGCATATTCAGCAGGCATGTTGTTATCTTCTAGCTTCCTAGTTACAATTGAGATGCAGTCTTCAATAGGTAGGCATGTGAATAGTGACTGAACATCAAAACTGACCATAGTTTCATTGTCAGCGAGATGTAGGTCTTTTGTCTCACTAATAAAATGGTATGAATCCTTTGGGGTATGTCCTCTCAGTGGTGACAGTATTTTTGCCAAGTTTTGTGCCAGCTTATAAGTTGGTGAATCGATCTGGCTCACTATAGGACGTAGTGGAGCATTTGGTTTGTGTATCTTCGGTAACCCATACAACCTTGGTGGTTTGGTACATGATGGTATTAGCGAATTCACGTCGAGATTTAATTTTTCGGAGTATTTCTTTATTAAATCGCTAGTTGTTTTAAGCGTGTTAGTTGTGGGGTCTGTTTTGACCTTTTTATTTGCACTTTCGTCCGATAAAAGCTGTTGTATTTTAAAACTATACTCCGACGCGTCCATTACTACCGTAGCGTTTCCTTTATCCGCGCGGAGAATCGTGAGCTCTGGTCTATTCCGTAAATTAATCAACGCTGTAAATTCGTCTTTAGGAAGGTTTGGTTTCGGCACTGAACTACGACGTAACAAGGACGAAATATCTTGAAGTATGGCCTCCAAATCTTCCTTACCGATATTATTCTTAAACAGACAGTCCTCAACACTGCAGATAATTTCTTCGTACGGGATTTTTCGCGGTGATAATGCGAAGTTCATTCCCTTCGCTAATACCTTTATTGTCGGTTCGTCCAGTGTATGTTTTGACAAAATAACTTTTTTCCACACAGAAAAATAACAAAATCAACGATACACTCTAAATTTTTTACCCTGCTAAATCGCCAATGACCATCAGGTGAGTCTGGATCAGGAGAGTCTTTTGATATACTTTTTACCGTTACCACTACAGAAGGATTTTCTCCGGTATCATGAAGGCAATTTACATACATAAATTTCACAAGGATACACATCCAGATCCGAAACAATTATTTATAGGCATTTTGTGTGCAAACACTTGTTCCGAGCGGGATTCGAAACCGCGGTCGTGGCGCGACGTATTAACCCTTAGAAATTGCACTACGGAGCCCTCGTCTCTTGTTACTTTTTTATACTGATTATACGTTATACTAATGATACGGCATTCCATTCAAATACGTTTCTTAGGTAGATAGCTACTTAAGATTTCAATTCAATCAGATCAATTTTCTTGCACGTTTCAACCACTGCGCCATCTGCCAGTACCTAGGTGGATTGAAAAGTACTCGGCCTAACACAGATCCATTCAATTCTAAAAATCAAATTTACCCACATTATTTAGTTCAGTTCAGACTAGTTCATTGTGTGAAGTTCGAAACGTGTGCGATAATTAGTTGTGATTTTATAAATTTATTAAAAAAGTAATCTGACATAATTTCCGCGAATGGAGCAAATCGAGCAGCGTGCCGTCATTAAGTACCTCCATAAGAAGGGGCTATCATCAAAAGCCATCCATGATGACATGGTCAGTACATTAGGCGATTGTGCTCTGTCATATTCATCCGTCAAAAAATGGATAGCAGAATTTAAGCGTGGTAGAGAGAGTGTGAAAGATGAACCCCGCTCTGGAAGGCCTTCGACGTCAACTACTGACGAAAATATTAAAAAAGTACTTGATTTAATAATGGGAGACCACAGATTAAAAATTAGAGAGATAGCCGAGATTATAGGCATCTCTTATGAACGAACTCAAAACATCATTGTCAACGAGTTGGGTTTCCACAAGGTGTCTGCGAGGTGGGTTCCGCGACTGCTTTCAGTTGAACAAAAAAGGACGCGATTGACTATTTCACGCGACTGTTTGGAGTTATTTGAAGCCGATGCAGATGATTTTTTGAATCGTTTTGTTACTATGGACGAAACATGGGTTCATTACTGTACACCGGAAACAAAACAACAATCAAAACAGTGGAGAAGACCTGGTTCACCACCCCATAAAAAGGCTAAGTCGATTTTGTCGGCAAATAAGGTGATGGCTTCAGTATTCTGGGACTCGAAAGGTGTGATTATGATTGATTATCTTGAAAGGGGTCAGACTATAAACTCTGATTACTACTGCACCTTACTACGTCGTTTACGAGAGGAAATAAAAGAAAAACTTCGAGGAATGCTCAGAAGAAAAGTCCTGTTTCATCAAGATAACGCCCGTGTTCACACGTCAGTACAGTCAATGGCTGAAATTCACAACTGTGGCTTTGAACTGTTACCGCATCCGCCGTATTCACCTGATTTGGCACCATCAGACTTCTTTCTGTTCCCTAACCTAAAAAAGCACTTTGGAGGTCAAAGATTTTCGACAAACGACTAGGTCAAAGCAGCTGTAGACGCATATTTTGACTCTAAGGAAGAATCATTTTTTTTCAACGGTCTAAATGCTTGGAAGGGGAGGTGGCAAAAGTGTATTGAACTTGATGGTGATTATGTAGAAAAATAAAAATATAACTGATTTAGTATGTGTTTATTTTCTTGGTTAGGCCGAGTACTTTTCAATCCACCCTCGTAAAACAAAAAAACAGAAAGTGCTAATTGCCCCGTGTGTGTAGGTAACTAAGATGCCGTGAACATTATAATACATAGAATACAATACATATAATGATTTTTATTCAGTATAGATTATTACATAATACTTACTGAAAGTCATGTTTTTATTTACCACTGGTTCGGAAAATACCTCTATCCTTGGAAAAACCAGCAAGAAACCCAGCGGGACTTTTTTTAAACATAATTCACTTTGCAATAATTTTGATTTATACAATTTTTAAATGAATTTTATTAGAACCAGCATGGTGGCGATCACCTCTTTCCCAAGGAACCCGTTTTGTACAATTTTCTTAAATAAAACATTCAAACTTGTTTATTGAAAAAATTTGTACATTTTCTGGGATTTTGTAGTAAAAGTGTATACATTGCCCCATAAATGAATTAGTTATTCTGTGGAAACTAGTAATGGTCGCCACACACGGTCAGTTCAACTGATCATTTCAACTGATCAGTCAAACTAGGACTGTTGATAATTTTAAAATATCGGATTTTCGATATATCGATAAATAAACTGGTATATAATACTCCAATATTGATATATTTGTAATTATTAAACGTAAAATTACGGAAAACACAAACACAAAACATAGGCACCTCTCATTTCTGAGAGGGATTAAGAGCAAGGAAAGGTCCATCGCGCTGCCCCCAATTTTTTTATAGGATAGGGTGACAAACGAGCACACAGTCCACCTGATGGTAAGTGGTTGCTGTGGCCCAAAGACATCTACATTTAACCTCGATTAAGAATCAAAATGCAGATGCGTTGTCACCCGTGAGGACTGAGATGGAATGCCTCGTTTCCAGTAAAAAGGGTCTCCGGTTCTCTACTCTACTCACCATACGAAACACAGCAGCATTAAGCTACTATTTCACGCTGGTATTCTGTAAGAGTGTGGTCCTTCCCCGGTCTAGCCGACCCATTCGTGCTACAACTATACTACTAATATAACTGCAGCATGGCTCTACCACGTAAAAGGCTCTACCCATGCGTCTTGGTGGACTTTACTTAACTTAACTTTTTTTGTTTATTTGATTTCTCATATATGCAGGTTTCCACAAGATGTTTCTTTTACCAGTTAATTAACATTTAACACTACATTAAACAATTTCATTGGTGCCGACGGGTATTGAATCCGTGTTGATTATGTTTTTAATGTCCCTGAGCTTCCATGGCTTAGACTGGGTCCGTTTCTGCACAAGGTGCCTTCTGCACAAGGTACCCCAACCTTTCGCAAAGCATGTTTGGAGAGTGCGTGCTCTTAACAGAAAGTCTTAGGTTAACTCCAAACAAGCAAAATCAAAACCTGGCCGGAAAGGTTGGCTTACGCAAAGTCAACTGAGTTGCTTTTTTTATTTAAATTTACACTGGTTTTTTTTTATTTATATATATATATATATATATCGCAGCCAACTAGCTTAATCATCCGTTCAATCAACAAACAGCCTAGCCTCTTTACTAAACAGCGCCGTTCAACTAGCGGCCTGAATGATATTCAGCCGTAGCGTTTGTTGAAACATTTAATAAACTGGCTGGCTAATTGCTTAGGCCATTCGTACCATAGCTACTCAGCCCATGCGTTTCAGCTGATGCATCTAATACACCATTTCACTCCCAATTATGCACTATGCGCAATATTATTAGGAATGGGCCGAATATGGATTTCACCGAATACGAATATTCGGCCGAACGTTCGGTAAATTTTTTACCGAACCGAATATTCGGCCGAACATTATTCGGCAGGATTACTTCGGTATTCCTAACCAATTTATGTCGAAACTTGTTACCGTAAAGCGCGCAGGATTAGCGTCAGAGCCTTCCCCTTGCTCCCCCGCCACACCTGACATGTTATTGCATCATCCAGTACTGAACAAATTGCCGGCACATACTTATGTTTTGACTATTTTTGTGAGAAAAAAAGTATTTTTAGTGAAATTTAATAAGTATGTGATGAAAATGAGTGGCAGGACAGATCTACTATTTGGACCAATTTTAGAGAAACTGATGACTGTAATGTAATGTTTCTTTGATTCCAAACAAAACTTTATCAAGCCCTCTATTTGCTATAATTGGAAATAAATCTACAGTGCCTCAAAAAGATAACGCTATACAAGTTGATTTAACCCATAAATAAATATACTTTCAACAGTAAAATTATGAAAGACATGGCATTACTCAATTCGTACATTTTCATACAGTGGATACTTTGAGTACCACTTTAACGAATATTCGGTGATTTAGCCGAATATTCGGCCGAATACGAATATTCGGTAAACCTGCCGAATATGCCGAATACCGAATATAAAACGAATATTCGGCCCACCTCTAAATATTATATAAATATACGCGGCTTTGGGATTGCCCAAGGGCCACCCCAGCCGCACTCTAACCTACTGTCGCAGATATTACAAGATAGTTGCAATGTTGTATCAGACGCAGCGGCTGAATATCGTTTAGGCCCCTAGTTAACACGTTCCCCGCGGCACTGATTTATCTGTACTTTTCATTACTGCGTTACGAGACGGTTTATTAAGCCTCGTGCCGTTCTCGTGAGCGGCACGAGGCTTAATAAACCCCACTGCCCACATGAGACAAAAATCCTTTTTTGGCGCCAAATAAGGCGAGTCGTGTGGTTTTTGTCGCGATTATCATTAAGAATGAGTTGATTAAAATAAATCTGCCGCCGCCTGTAGGCGGATTATTCAGTTTAGATTCTATAGGTAAAATAAAATGTGGGGTCTTATGTACCCCATACCGCACTGAAAAAGGGCAGTTTTTCATATTGTTTAGTGATGGGAAAAATATCGATTTTATTTAATTGTACTTACGGATGCTTTTTATTAAAACAGGGCAAACAATAATATTTTTGCAACCGATACATTCTGCGAGAATTTTCTTTGCTATTTTGTCAGCCTCACGACTAGATAAGAAGGTGCGAAGTTTTTCGTAGCATCCTACACATCTCATTTTCTTTGATCCTTTTTCGAGATGCAACACACACAATCCACATGATTGTTTGGAGCGGGTTCTGAAAAAAAAACTGAATGTGTATTTTTGAAGCGGGTTGATTAGGTGTAGCGATTTACTGGAGCATTTCTATACATAAGTATGGGATCGTTACGGCCTGTGTGTGTTTTGCTTTTGTCAGTTGAATTTATTTGGTATATTCCTACATAATTATTTCACTTAGACTGAGTATAATTTGTAAATATTGATTAGAAACTTACCTTCTTTTTCAAATATCGTTAATTTAGAATTAGATTTGCCACCCAATTCCTCTTCATCATCAATAATATTATTAATTAACTTTCTTCGGCAACGTTTCGACATCTTATTATATGGTCGCGGGTGCAGCGTTCAACGTTTTGCACAACACTAACCGCGTAAAGCTAGCGTAGGGTGCGGTACGAGGTGTGCGGGGTACGAGGTGTTCGCAACCTCGTAACGCACTGTTTTAAACTTTAATTTATTCAGTGCGGTACGAGATAGGAGTAATAGTGTTCTGTGGGTACGAGGCCTAAAAAATCCGGTATTAAGGTAGATATACCAAAAAACTCGGCATCAGTAGCACATCTCAGATATAGTTATCTCTTTCCTAGACTGAAGCAAACGGAAGTTACGCCTCTCGCACGACAGAGAAGTTTAAGTTTTTCCTTACCGCTATAACGACGAGACACGGACGAGGTGTTTCAAGCCTCGTTTCGCAGTCAACGTGTTTAACATAGAAAGGTTAAACTGTTAATTGAACGACTAATTAAGCTAGTTGGCTGCGACAGCTTTTACTAATTTTCATTACACTTTGGAAAACACCAACTTTGTTGTTTGCCGACGCCATATTAACTGTTTAGAGCTTTCCTGCGCTAGGTGGCAGAAAGTGGAACTGAATGGAAATGAACAGGCTAGGCAATATGGAGTGTAGAGATAAGGAGAACAAACTGTATAAAAAAGTGTGCGTAGAAAAGCGCTAAATAAGGGTGGCGCCACTGTAGCTACAGTGTAAATTTTAAAGAACTTTTTATAATGTTTTTATTGCACAGACTTTCACCATAATTCTTTTTATAATAATTATTTTATTGTTTACAAAATTTTATTTTCAAAATTAATCTCAACGTATTTTACAGCGATTTTTTATACCCTGTAGCTACTCGAGCGCTGTTGTGGAGAGTTTTTGAACTGTTATTTACTGTTTACAGATGGACATATTTTCTACTATTCTCCTATGGAAATTGTCCTCCTTACCTTTATACTCCATGCCAGGCAAGTAATGAAACGTCAACGATCCAAGTAATTTGCCTAGCTGTTTGATCAAATGGCCGAATATAATTCAGGCCGCTAGTTGAACGGCGCTGTTTAGTAAAGAGGCTAGGCTGTTGATTGAACGGCTAATTAAATTAGTTGACTGCAACATATACAAGAACTAGAGGAAATAATGCCTTAAGATCGTAATATAATATATTAATCTCCTTGTTTAACAGCCCTTAACAACCCACTGCTGGACGTGGGCCTCTCCATTATAAAGTGGGTTTGCAATAACCGCCACGCAACTGCACCTGCTTGACGCTGCTTACCACCACCGTTACCGTTACAGCCTATCAAAGTCCACGGCTGAGCATGGGCCTCCTCCACAGATTGTTTCATATCTATCGTAGGATATTTGGTGTAGTTGCCACGCTTGGCAAGCGGGTTGACGACCGCAGTTTTTTTTTAATTTTCAGTTGTTATTAGGAAGACGCTGCTGTCCATCTCCTGATACGATGTCGAGCTTCTGAAAGCGAGTGGAAAACTGCTGCTTAAAGTACTTCAGAATCTCTTCAATTCCATCCTCCATGGTGTGACTACTCCGGAGGCTTGGAGCAGAAGTGCAGTGGTCTTGTTCCTCAAAAAAGGTGATACGCTCTCTTGAAGAATTACAGACCGATTTTCCTTCTACGTGCTGTTTACGAGAGTCATTACGAATCGTGTCGCACGCAGACTTCGAAAAGGCTTCTGTACCATAGATCATATACATACCCTTCGGTAGATTATACAGAAGACCGAAGAGGACAATCTGCCTCTTTGTCTAGCGTATGTCAACTATGAGAAAGCCTTTGATTCCGTCAACTGTCTCTTACGATACCCACGGGATTATATGAAGTAGTGGATATTTTTACACCGACACTACACGGTCTACTGTAGACTTCGCTTGCTGGCAACCAAGATACGTGAAATGTTGGTATATATGGTTAGTCAGCACTTTCATATTCAGGGTTCGTTCTCTGTATCGAATTACATTTGTACAAAATGCCGTCGCATATTTATTTCTACGATCTCGAAAGATTGAGACTTGCGTCTATTTAAAATTATTTAAAAAAAGACTATCCGCAATATTCCAATCGGCTGGTATCCTTAGTGCATACAAATATGCCTATTTTGTGGGCTTGAAGATATGAGATGACGCATACAGTGCCCTTGGTGTCGGAAACTATACGAGCATCTATTAGCGTGCTTTGCACCAAACGCCTTTCACTTTTTTGTCACCTTTGTTAACTGTTTATAGCAGCTGCTGAGTCAATACCCAAATGCTAATTAAATTTTCATTAATTTTACTATTATTAATGAAACAGATAAATATTTGAAGCAGAAGTCTTAAATATATTTTCGTATGCCTAATGTTTAAGGGTACGGGGCGCGAACATAAAAGTCCACAATACACACAGCGGAATAGGTCCACGATCATCAATAGACTTTTTTGAATAGAATAAGGGTGACAAGAGATCCCACAATCCACCAGATATAAGTGGTTCCTGCGGCCATTGAGACATCTACATCTGTGTTTAGTTATTGACCAAAATTTGGATGCGATGTCACCTCTGAATACTAGGATGGAATGCCTCGTTTCTAGTAAAAGTGTTTTTTTAATAGGATAAGGGTGACAAACAAGCACACAGTCCACCTGCGTAAGTGGTTGCTGTGGCCCATAGACATCTACATTTATCCTCGATTACAAGTCAAAATGCAAATGCTTTGTTACCCGTGAGGATTAGCACATAATGCCTCCTTTCTAGTAAAACGGGTCTCCTTATATCAACACTCACCATACGAAACACAGTGGTATTCAGATGCTATTTTACGCTGGTAGTATTCTATGAAAACGTGGTCCTTCCCCGGTCAAACTGACCCATTCGTGCTACTACAACCAAAATATAGCTGCAGCGTGACTCTACCACGTATAAAACCGTGTCTCCGGTTTTACAGCATTGTACCTATGGAAACGAGTAAAGAAAACGAGAAAATCATACCAGTCATACGCATGTGTTTTTTTTTTATGTATCCGATTTTTGTAATTCCGATTTTTCGGGAATGGCTGAAACGCTTTAAATGATTTTCTTTTATATATATAAAATAAATTCCATCACTAGAGTTAAAAAGGCGGGAACGGAGATTTTAATTTACCTAATTAAACGACATTCTAGTTGTAACCTTAAAATTGTGATATTCCTAAGACAACTTTAAAGAATAATAACAGTAAAGCTCTGGTTTCTTAGGATTTTGGTGCCGCTATATGTACATGAAATGAAATGAAAGTTTATTGTTTCCAATGTGTTCTTATATACGAGTTTGAGGACTTCTTTTAAGTATAAAGATACTTGTGGTAGAAGGCCCTCGCCCTCCCTTAACTAATTACATTTAAAATAAGAGAAACAGTGTGCTGGTGTATCGAAGACCCTTTTTACAGGAAACGAGGCATTCCATCTCAGTCCTCAGGGGTGACAACGTAACTGCATTTTGATTCTTAATTGAGGATAAATGTAGAAGTCTATAGGCCACATCATCCAATTACCATCAGGTGGACTGTGTGATCGTTTGTCAACCTAATTCATTAAAAAAAAACGGTGAATAACGTCACTATAACGTTATCTATGTAAACAAGATAGCGTGGTTTCCGAGCGGTATTTGACACCGTAACGTCAAGTCAAAATGTTTTGGCACTATTTGCGTAACGGGCGTCTTGACGGCGCTGTTTCACGAGCATTTTTTGATAGCAGTGAACGGTAACACTATGTAGCCATGAGCGAAGCGGTGGGGAGTAGCTACAGCGGAGTAGCTACACACAAAACAATCGTCTGTCACTACGAAACTAATACGTAATAATTAAAACAATAAAATAACAATGTAATTTCACACAGACACACACACACATAAACACATTATAGAAAGAAAACACCGTCTTTTTGTAAATTTGAGGCAGATCTCTTTTTGCACCAATAAACTGAACAACTGCGTTTTCGTAGGACGTCGCTTTATAACGTCGCAACTAGATTAATTTAGTTTAGTGAACAGTGTTGCTGCAACTCGTTTTTTTTGTACGCATACGACCGCTTGGACTTATACTTTGACAGAGGGGAACGCATGCGTATGATTCACTAGTACTATGAGTACTTTGTATAAACTGAAAGTATGGTTACTCCCTTCTGATCCGCCGGTGGCCCGTGTTGCTCTGTGCCGGTGATAATAAACAAAATGAGTTCTAACTCCTACAGTAGCAGCGGGGACTACGAAATGTTATATATTAGATTTTGTGCGTAATCATGATGGCTATTTACAATATAAAAAGCAAACCTTGCTGAAATAGAATTTGTGACGTGAATGGAAATTTTAAATAAAACGTGTAAGTATGTACAATTTACTGAAGGTATATAATTATTTGCTTCTTACATTATAGTATGTTATACATAATTAACTAGATACATCTAGTAGTATAAATTACATGGTGTATACAGAAACTTTTTTTATACGTTCATCATAAATTATAATATATTACTACGTACGTAACCTAATGTTGTGTAGCATAATTGTGTTGCCACTAAATAGCCCCTGGTCGTTAATGTAATTTTTAAATATTTCCCGTATTTGTGTGGGATCCATTTGGGCTCGGACATTATGATATGATAGAGGCATTAAATTTTTAGTAGGTAACGGAAGCGGGTCATCAACATGTTTTTGATTTCGAGACAGTACTTTTGCTTCTCGTTACATGTTATATAAAATACAGAACGCTACCAGTTAGTCCAGGGATTCCCAAAGTGGTCGATATCGACATCTTATGGTCGAATTCTTTTTCCCAAGGGTCGACATAAACGTAAACTGATTTTGGGGGATTGACGAGGCCTAAAAATCGACCCCTATTTATTATCACAAATTCTTATTTTAAATTTTCAAGACTGTATAAGTTGTGTTACGTGTACCAACTTGTGATAAGAATGACTAATATTTTAGTAGGAAGTATCATTGTTGTACTTTTAAAAAACGAGTGTGCTTTACACGACTGAAGTAAAACTTCTTTAGCTCTATCTGTATATATATATATATATATATATATATATATATATATATATATATATATATATATATATATATATATATATATATGTGTGTGTATATGTATATATATAGTACCTGGTTGACCGAGCTTTGCTCGGTATTTTTCGCTCGTTTTTTTTAATTCGTGTATTTTGGAAATTATATTTAGATACAAATTACATACTGATGAAATACGAAAAATATTTTTTGATCTTAGCGACATAATAGAAAAAACTGAACTGGTTATTTGAATAAAAAATCATGAGTGCAATTACTTCAATTTAAATTTTCGTGTTTTTAAAAAATAATAAAAAAAGGGCTCGAAATAGTAGATTTTCTCAAAAAAGAAAGGAACTTGAAAAAAAAAATTTTAAAATAGTCGTTCTGTCGGTCTGGACTCGAACCACGGTTTTACGATTTTGTGACCGACCATTATACCAATTAAGCTATTTATAATCGTTAACAAACTGTCAAAATTTACCTTCTTATTCTAACGATATTGTAGCAGTTTTTCATTGCCTAAAAACACGGACAAAAAAAATTTTCTAAAAATAAATCCTAGCTAGATCGATTTATTGCCCCCGAAACTCCCTGGACACAAAATTTTATGAAAATCGTTGGAGCCGTTTCCGAGATTCAGATTATATATATATATATATATATATATATATATATATATATATATATATAAATATAATTAAAAAAAGATGGCCGTAGCGATGATGGAACTTTCCACGTGTCATCACCGTAAATACGGCCGGCCGTCTTTTTGCGGCCGCTATGATACGGCCGATATATGATAGCACCGTAATCTTAGGAAACTTTTAAATAATAAAAATTAGACTCGACACCCAAAATAAAAAAGTAAAATAATTTCCACACAAAAGCCTTTATCTAATAGCACAGATTTCAAAAGATTTTATGTAGAAATTATTTTTCTTTTCTTTTAATTTTTGAAGTCGGTACTTCTACTCTTCGTACTACTTCTTTTTATTAAAAGTTTAATTAATTAATTAACACACTTCAAGAGTTAACTAGTTGTCTCTTAATTTCTGAATATCCCAAATCCATCACAACACAACACTGTCTCTGGTTTCGATGATGTTGGTGCTGCTAGCCTATGCGGTTCTTACAGCTTCGTAGGGCTTAGGGCCTCAAAGTGAATTCATACATTCCGCATGACTCCTCTGACAGTGTACAAACGACACCGTTCATATGCCTCGCAGTCGTTTAGAGGATTCACGCAGTATCCTGCTCAAACGTATAATTACCTATGTCACAAACATAAACGCTTACTTTTGTCTGTATTCACGAAGTTGGGCTGCAATTATTTATTTCAACAGCAAGTATCATTAATCATTTGATTATTGCTAAAATTATATTTGGGACCCGTGAGTATCGTGATGTCATGTTTATCGCTGATGATATGTGATTGTGAAAATTATACACTAGAGATTAAAAGGTATTGTATTTGACAAACTTGCAACATGGTATGGCTGGTGTGAGTGGGTGCTATGTATTTACGTTTGACTGTAATAATTGGTTGCTTGACATTAATTTTCTATTTGTTTTTATTGAATAAGGTGACAAACGAGCACACGTTCCACGTGATGGTAAGTGAATGTTGTGGCCCATAGAAACCTACATCTACCCTCGATTAAGAATAGAAATGCAGATGCGTCCGCAGACGCGTCGTGAGAACTTGGAACGCCTCATTTCCTGTAAAAATAGTCTTCAATTCTATACGAAACACAGCAAAATTTTGAAATTAAACACACCATCATTAAGCTACTATTTACCAGAAGCTTTTATATAATCTTAATATAATATATAAATTACGTGTCACGTTGTTTGTCCGCGATGGACAACAATTAATCAAATTTGCACACCGTGTGCAGTTTGGCCCAACTTGAGAGATAGGATAGTTTTTTGCTCACGAGTGACCCTTATTTTTGCGAATTTAAGGTTTTTTAACAGGACTTGACAAAGGGTCGTCGAAAAGGGCAGAACAACGTCTGCCTGGCAAGCTAGTAATAATATAAAATAATAAGCCTTTTATTAAACCATGAATACATATTAACTGAAAATAAGAGAATTAAAATTAATAATGATTTTTTTTAATATTGGGTGGAAATTCAAAACTATAGAAATGATATTTAAAATTCATGGCCCTTGCGGTATAGGCCTCCTCAAAGTGCCTCCATTCGTTCCTGTTAGTTGCCACGTCTATCCAGTTCCTCCCCGCTGTCTTTTTTATGTCGTCGCTCCATCGATTTCTAGGTCGGCCTTTGGATCTTCTTTCTCCTGGACCTTTCCAGAGTGTGGCTTGTTTTGTCCATCTTTCGTCGGGCATTCGAGCCAGATGCCCTGCCCATCTCCACTTCAAGCGCACCAGAAGCTTTTACTTACAATAATTTTTAATGACATGTAAACTCTGCCAATACAAATCCAAGTAGCGCTGCCGACATGTGTCCAGTATTGCAACGTGTAAGTATATATGTATATACTAGACAATTTAACTATACTTTAAATTTCTCGGTCCATCACTTTAATTCTATAAAAAAAATGCAAACAGTGCTTAAGGGGATAGAGTAAGTCAGCTCAAATTCTAATTTCGTCCCCACTTGCCCGCGCGTCGAATGCTATGTACCGACATGTTTGTAATCACTAATACTGTAAGTAAAAAGGTCGTTAGATACTTATTTCATTAGGTTTATCATATTTATGCCTGTTTCTTAACGCCAAGCCAGTCGCTTCTTATTTTTATAACGGTTATTACCCATTTTAATTTTACGTCGTCCTGTTGCGTAATGTATATTCTGATCGTAAGCGACACAACCTCCCCCTGGAAGTGACCGTGCGGCAGGAACCACGCTTCAAGAGGCCGGTAGTTTAGGTAATTTCTTTTTACAGTGAAATTAATGGTATTTAAAAAAAAGTAAATAACATTAGCACTGCTTTATAGTTAGTTCAGTTAGTATGCAAAGTTTCATGATCTTATTTAAAGTATTTTATGAATAACAGCGGTTTATTGTTTATTTTGGAGGTAACTTTGGATTTTTTTTCTATCGAGAAAATTTTACGAAATCGTGTTTTCGTCTAACGTAATCCTTAACATTAATCCTCAACTTTACCATATATTTATTTCAAAATTAATGCTGCAATATTTTCGGCATAACGAAGGATCTTGCTAAGCCATTTGAGATTATATTTCCCCTTAAGAGTCTAAGAAACGTTCATTTTAAAGTTATTTCTGTCTGGCAGTTGGGAAAGAGCCCCAAGATGCTGACCTATACCAAATGATATTATTTACTGTCTTAATCAGTTCATTTTATACATGCAGGTACCTACATGCTACAGCTACATGTTTTTGTACAACGTGACTTGGCGGTGTAAGAACATCCACTACCCCATATCGAACCGTCGGTGTCGTAGGTGGCGACAAAGTGAAACAAATCAGGAGATGGGCAGCGGCCTGTTTCTCATAAAGACTAAAAATAAAAAAAGTGTTGTAACCAATTCGCACGCCAGGCGCGATAACTCTTTCAAATATTACACCTATGGGGTAATCTATGGGGGAGGCCAATGTTCAGAAGTGGACTTTTGACCTTTTCACCTGAGGTTTTATATCTACATTAAAGAATACGTTGTCACCACACAAATCGTAATACTATTATTGTTGCGCGGCTAAGTTGACATCTGGCACTAGCGCCATCTAGTGTCGGGTAACGGAGCGACGGGAGAGCTTTCCAGAAAATGACATCACTAATCTTTCAACCGATAGCGCCATCTGTTGTCGAAATGAAGAACTAAGCTTCTGGAAGCTGATTCTCGAACTTTCGGCGCTTTGTCGATTGGTGCGCGTATTTACTTGAATGTTCTGGATGATTCGGTACTATTAGGCGCTGCAAGGTGCGATCGGGGAAGTATTGAATTTGGCGAGACAAGCGAAGCTTCGGAGCGGAATAAAGTGAATTAGTGTGCTTAATTTTTGGTGTTTTAAATTTTAATTTGTGTAAAGAAAATTAAAGTGTTAATTTAGGTAATCCTATCGGCAATTTTTATTGTCACGAACCTCAAGCTCGTAACATTATTGTAATTCGATTTCTGTGGTTGCCACCCTTAAGATCTAGCTATATAGACCTGTAAAATCTTTACCATTGTAGTAACAAGTCTTTGTTGACAGAAATAGTTTTTGTAAAACACTTTTTTATACCATTTTTAAGCATTTTTCTTATGTTCGTTACCTATATAACCGTATAACGTTAAATTCTTCGCCATTCAGCTTCATTCATAACAAACAAATCTTTCGTTAACCTTCGAAGTCTTGAGATAAACAGCTTAGAATAAACTTAATTAAGTATAAAACTTATTTAAAAACAAATTTTCATAGCAGTTAGAAGGGCTAGTATTCGGAACATTCATCAGATCAGCTTCATGTTATTTCACTGGCATCGTAATTACACGAATTTGCAAAATTTTAGCTCACGCAACGCAGAAAATGCTTCAAAACTAAATACACACTAAACCAGAAAGACATACGAGGAAAACAAAATTATCGCAAGCCGTTATTCGTCCCACCCAATATTGGTATCCTGCAACCATCATTATCCGAAGAACATCGAAATGGTTTTCTTTACCCTTGAGCACTTGATAACACTTAAATTAAAAATAAATTAAAAAGCAAAAAAACTTAATTAAAACTTAAATTAAAAAGGTCATATTATTTAAATACCCTTATACGAAGAACATGTATACGTAGATACACGCACACATACATTTAATGAAAAAGAAGCTAGAGAGGTGTATCAGGATCGTGCCAAATACCGTAGTAGCTGCCTATCAATTTGTGTACGCCGTTGTTCTGTGACGGGCGAAATAGTTTATTATAAATTTATGTATCGCTGAGAACAGACGAAATACTTCACAGCCTCCAAAACTTCTATCTTTTTTTTATAGCATAACGGGAACAAACGACCACACAGTCCATCTCATGGAAAGTGGTTTGATGCTGCCCATAGACATCTACATCAATCCTCGATCACGAATCAAAATGCAGATGCGTTGTCACTCGTGAGGACTAAGATGGAATGCCTCTTTTACAATAAAAAGGATCTCCGGTTCTCTACACTCACCATACGAAACACCCTCCGCTTTAGCTGGTATTCTGTGAGAGCGTGGTCCTTCCCCGGTCGAGTCAACTCATTCGTACTGCAACTATACTACTAATATAGCTGCATGACTCTACGTACTATTAACTACTATCTAAAAAGTCGGTTAACTTTTAACTGACTTCAAAAAAGTGGAGGTTATTTATTCGTCGGTATTTAAATACGTTTTTATTTTTTACGTACCTACATATGAATTTAATAAATCTTGTCTTTATTAAACAGGTCAAACTTCGCGGGACCACAATATAAATTTGATGAATAGTAATCAATCCAGATAAAGGTTTCTATGTAATTAATTATTTAGACGATATTCTATACTTCTATATACTAAGTAAGTAATATATTGAAGAATCAAATCTCTGACTTCGGAAGCTAGTAATGTGGAAATGATTTAATACCTTTTAACTTTGGAAGTTGATTTTTACTATGCATAAATTTAATTTTTAATCTAAACGAGATCATGCTTTTAATAAGAGCAAAATATATCAAACAAAGCTATGTATTGTATTTTTAATTGTACAACAAAACAAAAACAAAGCAACGGTTATCATTACTTCATTTAAATTCACACAATAACATCACATGCAAAATTATCGTGTATAATCTTAGAGTCTTAGACTTACAAAGGAGGATAGATGGAACGTCACAAATATTTTAACTAAGTTAGGAGTCTTTGAGAGATGAGATAACTACATATTTGTGCCAATTGCTGTAGAGACTATCAGTCCGTAGAGTCCACGTGCCGTGAAGTTCCTAAATGTACTGTATTTGCAACTTGTCGTCGCTGCTAGTGATAAAAAGAGCTGCTTCGTCTCTCACTCAAAGGTTAAATATAGCCATTCAGCGAGGAAACACAACCAGTGTTCTTGTAACTGTGCCGAAGGAAGCAGGACCGAAATTATCTTTTTTATTGAATAAAGGTGACAAACGAGCGCACAGTCCACCTGATAGTAAGTGGATGCTGTGGCTCGATGCCCCTGAGGACTAAGATGGAATGCCTCATTTCTAGTAAAAAGGGTCTCCGATTCTCTACACTCACCATACAAAACACAGCAGTATTAAGCTGCTATTTTACGCTGGTATTCTGTGAGAGCGTGTTCCTTCCCCGGTTGAGCCAACCCATTCGTGCCACAACCATAATATAGCCGCAGCGTGTTTTTACCAAATATAAAATATTAATTTAAATTTGTAGTTTTTTCTATTATGGTAATAAATATTGTTTATTTTTAAAGAAAGCCAAACCATACTCAACTTTTTAAGAACACGCATTAATGCACACAAATACACCTGAAATAATTTGCAACAAAAACAAAAGTTTTATGTGAATAAGAGTGCGTAGTCTTCTACGCACTCTTATTCACAGTGTAGACTTTTACCAGCTGTTAAAAAAGAAAGAACACACGTGCGTACACACTTTTGGAGGGCTTTTAATTTATATCTTTTTGAGTAAAATAAAGTAAAATAGGTTTCAAAAACCCAATCTGCGTATATTCGCCCTATGAGACTATGAGCCTTAACTAAGAATACGATGTAATTACGTCTGTGAGCCACAGCGTTCAGCTGTTATCAAGTGGAACAAACGGATCCTACTTTTTTGATACAAATGCGAGGTTTTTGTTACTTAAACAAAAGTTTTCTGACTCTGCTATCGTCCCCCGATGTGAGAGATTGCTTCATAATATTACAATAGAAGATAGAAAGAAAAAAAAGATTATAGCAGACAGATGCTAAAAAAATAAGGTTATATTGCACAAGGCCTTATGTTGTGGTATACCGTTGCTTAAAAATTCAATGATCAAGACAAGTGTGAAAGTGATGCTCTAAAGAGCTAACAAACAATGACGACACGCGATCTTCGTTTCATTGTTCAATTGATACATACTTTTAAAGGTCAAATATCACAAGCGAAGAAAGTTAGTCTTTACAATACATCTTTGTATCATTTGGTGTATCACACCTATAATTATAGATCTTTATGCTTTCCTGGTATTATACATCGGCGTGTCTAGGGTATTCCAGGGTCCTGGCAAACTAAAAAGCCGGGGTCGATGAAGCCTTGATGATGATGAAGAAACAAAGATTTATGTGTAAGGTATTTATTTGGATGACAGCATTATTAATTAATTGAACAAAGTTTTTAAAAATTCTAGTTTTGCGTCGGTAACAGGGTGGGCACAGACGTCTGTATACGCCAATGCTGGTTTTATTCCAGACCCATCCCATTGCCCCATTACTATCTAGCCACCCCCAGAGATTTCCTTCTAGGGGGGATTTTGCCATAGCTGCCAAGCTTGCAGGTTGGTTTTGGTTGTTATCAGGGAGGCGCTGCCGCCTATATCCTGTTTAAGTTTCCGTATATCGCGTCTTACGACACCCAGGGGACGATATGGGGTAATAGATATTCTTATATATCCACTGCACGGGCATTATTATTACTATTCCAGACTTTTTAACATAAAACATATAGAATTTTATCTACCCATCTGTTTCATCTATCAGAAGACAATGGATCTTTTTTCTTATCCCATAGTCGCCTCTTACATCACACTCGTGACGACATCGGATGATGGGTTTTCTTACACCAACTTCGCACGAACCATAGCTTAAATCACCAAACACCGTGTATTTAAAAGAGCATATGAAATTGCTAAGCCGTGTCAGCTGTGATGACTCAGGGTATGATGCACTCGCATTAAAATTTCAAAGCAGCTGAGACAAATTATAATTCCGATGCCTACCGACCAAAACGCAATTGCATTATTGCAATTTTAATTTGATGTAAGTACTGTGTAGAGGCGGTGTAAGAATATCTTATATTCCATACCTGGTAGAGCCATGCTGCAGTTATATTATGGTGGTAACACGAATGGGTCGGCTCCACAGGGGAAGGACGACGTTCTCGTAGAATTCCAGCGTAGCAGCTTAATACTGCTGTGTTTCGTATGGTGAGTGTAGAGATCCGGAGACCCTTTTTTACTGAAAACGAGGCATTCAATCATAGTCCTCAGGGGTAACAGCGCATCTGCGTTTTGATTCTCAATCGAAGATAAGTGATAAAAAATAAAATAAAATAGGGTAAAATTTTTCTTACACCAGCTCCGCCCGAACCATAGCTTAAATCACCAAACTTCATGTATATAAAAGAACATATTAAATTGCTCAGCGGTGGCAGCCGTGGTGACTCAGGGTATATGCACTCGCATTAAAATTTCAAAGCAGTCGAGATGAATTATAACTCCTTGATGGTAGAGCCACACTGCAGCTATATTATTGTTGTAGCACGAATGGATCGGCTCAACCGGGGAAGGACCACGCTCTCACAGAATGTATCATGAGTGTAGAAATCCGGAGACACTTTTTAATTGGAAATGAGGCATTCCATCTTAGTCCCCTGGGGTGACAACGCATCTGCGTTTTGATTCTTAATCGAGGATAAATGTAGATGTCTATGGGCCACAGCATCCACTTACCATCAGGTGGACTGTGTGCTTGTTTGTCATCCTTATCCTATAAAAAAAATATCTACTACTCCATATTGTCCAGAAACTGAACCAGATGATGGGCAGCAGCATCTTCTTGGTGACAACTCAAAATAATAGAAAACTGCGGTTGACAACCCGCTCGCCAAGCGTGGCAACTATGGCAAGATCCCCTCTTGTGAGGCAATCTATGGGGAGGCCTTTGTTCAGCAGTAGACTTTTATAGGCTGTAATAGGTATTGGAAGTATCACAAGCTTGGCAGTGTAGGAAAATGTAATGAGATTCTTCTATGAAGCAATGTGTATATCTGGAATAAAAAAATATTTAGAGGAGATATGACGTGTTTGACGGCTCAGTTGTGCAGTGGCTTA
Source organism: Parnassius apollo (assembly GCA_907164705.1). Classification (NCBI taxonomy): domain Eukaryota; kingdom Metazoa; phylum Arthropoda; class Insecta; order Lepidoptera; family Papilionidae; genus Parnassius; species Parnassius apollo. Next base: position 10,603,616 of record CAJQZP010001449.1, on the reverse strand, counting down.
TTTATGAGTCCCAGTGCTGGGAGCCGCGGATCGAATACCGCACGGAACATGTGTAGCCTACAAATAATTCGCATTTTAGTGTAGATATTTGTAGTTACCGTATTTGTAGTTTTCAATTAAATCCAATATTTAAAATTTTCAGGTGAACAAAAGCTAATAAATTTACAGCCTATATACGTCCCACTGATGGCACAGGCCTCCCGCTCATTTCTGAGAGGGTTTTAGGGCAAGGAAGTGTCCGCCACGCAGCCCCAATGCGTGTTGGCGAACTTCACATGTCTTCGAAATATATTTTGTTTCTTATTTCTCGGACATGCAGGTTTCCTCACGATGTTTTCCTTCACCGCCGAGCAAGTGGTAAATCAGCACTTAAAATTGCAATTAACAATTTCATTGGTGCCGGCGGAAATCGAACCCGGTTTGCTCGCGTACTGTAAAATTTACAGCGAGCACTGACCAACTGAGCTACCACGGCTCCTGCACGACATACAAAACGGCACACAAAAGCTAGTAATCGGGGAATAATAAATGTTTTCATGCTCTCCTGTAATCTTTTCAAAATTGAGGTCCGCCCTTTTGCGGTGTCAGCGACGAATTGTTCCGGGACTGGATGGTTGCCTTTGTAATTTATGTTTGTAAACTGCCTCCACGATACAGAAAAAAAACCTAGTGTTCCCACACTTTTACGTTACGGGCGTAACGTTGTTTTTTATCAAGAGATTTTTTTTTAAATAGATATGCGTGTTGGTGCGTAGCGGCGGAATTTTTCTGCTCCATAACCCTCTCAAAAGTAAGTGGTGATCTGTGCCCAGCGGTGGTTAACAAATGTTAACTCTTACTGTACATACACGTGCACACCTTCCGAAAGTGAGGATTAATAATCTGCCGCTCACTAGATGTCGCTAGATGACACTGAGGTGAAGTTTTTTGTTACACCATGTCATTTAATTGAAAAGTTAGTTTTAAATAAAAGTTAACCACATATACAAAACAATGCTAGCTTGTCTTTAACTTTTTGCATATTTTTATCTTTTTTTATTTTTTCTACATTTATGAATATCTGTGGTTTGGTTTATTTATTTTCAATAAAATTAATATAAATTATATCTAATAGTATAGTAATAAACATTAATCGGACAAATTAACCTCCCCGCTATGAAATCTGTCAAATATTACACCTCATGTTTAATGTTTATGTGGCGCCGCCCTGGTGGCATAAAAAGTCGTCGATTCCCTCATTGATTTCAAGCTTAATGGGCTAATTTGTATTTAAACTCCAAAACAAATGTGTGTTATATTCAGAAATACTGAGTCCATTTGATATTTAATTTCAGGTTTCACTACCTATCAAGTAGGTAACATTAATCATAAAATCGAAATGTCATTCGATCGCATTGTGTTAACGTACTGCAAACAAGGGGGAGGTTGTTAAATTCATTGTATTTCATATTTTCGATGTTATACAATGTCTCCAAAATAAAATATTACCGATTTTATTTTAGAATAACTTCATATAGTTTTCATTGATCGAGACTACCTCGTTGGTCCAGTGGTTGTAAACGCGACTGCTGTTAATGAGGTTCCGAGTTCGAATCTCGGGTCGGGCCAAACAAAAATCAGTTATTGAGTTTTCCGTCAAAAAATCAGTAGCTGCCCGTAGTCAGGAAGTTGCCGGTGTCTCAACCCCGTGCCTCGGAAAACAAGTAAAGCCGTTGATCCTGCGCCCGATCTCTCTCAGATCGTGTGATCCGAACCGGTGACTTTTTACTGGTAATGAGGCATGCTATCTTAGTCCTCAGGGGTGACAACGCATTTGCATTTTGCAATTTTAATTGAAGATAAATGTGGATGTCTATGGGCCACAGCATCCACTTACCTTCAGATGGACTATGTGCTCATTTGTAACCCAATGTTATAAAAAAACGTGTAGTACACAGGCACTAGTAATTTTGAAAGAAATATTAAAATTACAGCTCTGAAAGTGTAGTATTATCCTTCAAAATTTAATCTTCGTTAAAATATTATCCTTGCTTCTACTATACATGTAATTATTCAAGTAAGTTTCTTTATTAGTAAAATTGTGTCCTCCAATTTTTTTTTTGGTTATTCCGTATTCATCCTATGCCGTCTCTTCCTACGATATTTTTACAGCAGTTATTTGATTTTAAATTCCCATTTCATACTATGAGTATTCCTAAGTCAACCGATTGCGACTATAATGAAAATATCTATGCTTGTGTGTGTAGAGTGCTTAATAATATTGCTTGTAATAAATTTTATAATAATATTTTCCGTTGTGAAATACAACATCATAAAAGGAAGATAATCTTATTTTATATAAATCAACAATGTAAAAAGGCACTACTAAAATCAATAATAAAAAAAATTAAAAAGTAAACGATTAATAAACTGGTGACCTCGTAGCACGGGAGCTGTTGTAAAAAAGAAGCTGGAAGCTATTTCTTTTAGTGCTCGCCACCTATAATAACTAAGTGGTATAAAATAACCAAATACCAATATTGCATACAGAAAAGGTGTGCATGGATTTACATCGTAAATTAAAACATTACCTTCATAAAAACTACTATTTTATAAGTAGATAATTACTCTCCTAAAATTGATAAACTTTTTAAATAACGGAAAGAAAGAGGGAGTTAACAACTATAGGTACTCTAAACTTTGAGTATTCAACCAACTGGAGAGGCCATGCGCGTTAATTCCTAAACCAAAAGTCTGTCAATTTCAGGTTACTCAAAAACCACACACAATTCAGTCAATTATTTATTCTGTGCTACTGTATACTTCACTACAAATGCAACGTTGAATCGCGTCACTATACACGCACACTACAGCATTTGTGTTTGTGTTCATTGTATTTACGCATACCATCAAATTGTACACGTGTCGATACACTGATGCCGCTGTCTACATGCGTAAGCAACGTAAGGCGATAAACAAATCATAATAGTCCGCATAAGTTCAGCGTTGGTAAAAGTGAATTTAGTATTTTTTCATTCATTACCTACAGCCCTTCCGTCCTACCTAAAGTCAGAGTTACCTAAAGTCTAATGCTGAACATAGGCCTCCCCCAAGAGGTGCCACAAAGCACGTTTCTGATCCTGTATCCATCGACATCCTGCATGTCTTACCGGGTCGTCACTCCATCTATTTGTGGGTCACCCCGCATTTCACCCACCGGCACGAGACTACCACTCGAAAACCTTTTCCCCCACATCGGTTGTAGAGTTGTAGATTCTTCGAACTATATGGGCGGCCCATTTCCACTTCAGCTTACTAAGTCGTTGGGCTATGTCGGGCTCTCAGGTTCTACTGTGAATATCATTATTATGTTTATCATGCAGAAAACCCCGAGAATAGCCGTCTCCGCAGCTCACTGAAGATTCCTCGTACGGCCAGCAATTTTTAGTGCAATAAAATATTATGATTTTATTAGTAAATATAATTATGCCCAGTTTTTAAAAAAAAACTGATCAAACTCAGATTTTAATTCAAAGTGTTTATACCGAGCAATAAAAACATTAATGCCTCAGTAGCTTGATAGAAATTATTGGATATAATATAAAACCCGTAGTCGACATAGCCATAATGCTTTTGGCTGCTAACATGGTATTTCATCAACTGCTTAATTTTCATTTCATCCATGACCGAGGTACAATTTATTATCACGGTTGCTTTCCGCTCTCATTTTTAATGCTATCAGCGCTCCTTGAGTAAATCCTGGCCAGCCGTTGATGATACTGTGCAACTTAGTCAATGTCCGTGGTGCAGGCAAGCATGTTCCAAGAAATTTACGTACATAGCGATAGGATTTTCGTTAATTATCAAGTGTTAGGGCGAAACATCTTAACTCTGTGAAATATTTAGTTCTGGGCAGTTTTCAGACTTAATTTTAGAGTTATTGTCTCTTTAAAGTTCGGTTTTTTCAGTTCCTATCTCTTCTAGTACCTGTTTGTTTTCTTTATTTATCAAAGTCAGCGAATCTAGTATTTCTTGAAAACTTGTACCTTTTTTCTTTAAATACTGTTACTGCCATGGAAGCCTTTTTACGCTATTGCTTTTTAATTCGAGGCGTTTATTTAGTTTAATTTTCCTTGGTGTACAGCCTGTTCGCTTAGATACGGTCATAAACTTGTCGAAATTCTAAGATATGTTCAAGAAGAATAATATTGGTTAATAATAAAATTATTTAATCTATTGATATAATTACAGCTGGACATTACCTCCCACAAGTTCAAGGTTGGTACAGCAGTTTGACTAACCTTCTTTTATTGATAACTTGGGGTATGAAATATGATTTATCAAAATGTTAGGAGCAAACCGTACTTGGTTTAATACTCAAGGACTCTAAATAAAAGCGTAGAGTTTCTTGATGATAATTCTTTTGACATTTAGAGCAATGAAGTTATCAATCATCATTTAAATCGTGTAAGGCTACGGTCTCCTATTAAATGCTATACGCGACGTCCGACTTCAGCGTAAACGTTCCGATCGGCGTCTGAACGCCAGATACAGCGTCAGCGGTCAATACATATCTTACAAACGGACGACGTCTAGACTTTCGATCGAGCAACAATTAAGTAGCCGAAAGTGCTCACGTGTGGTTGTGTGTCATATTTGTACATAAAATGGATATAAATTCAATACTTTTGGGGGCGTTTGTGCTACTTTAAGAAGAGGCACAAGACGACCGTATACGAAGAAAAATAAATGCAACAAGGCACCGATTATTTATGAAGAGATATGAAGAAGGATGTTTCCAGCAATTGATAATAAAACAATATTTTCTGATTAATCAGGAACAATTTAAACATAATAATAATACAGTAACTCGTTTTTTTCTTTATTAAATTTTGTCATTTTGTACTGACGCTAGACACGACCTTCACGCTGCAATGGTTCGAAATAACTAGAGACGCAGCGCAAAGCGTCTTAACGCCGCCTACGACGTCCATACGCCGACATCAGCTTGTGAAAGAGACCACAACAGTACATTTCTATAGTAAGCATCGTAACGCGGCGTACGGCGTGACGCTGTAAGCGGCCGATGGCGTTTATAGGAGACCACCGCCTAATAGTAGTGCAAGAATATTCACTACCCTATAATATATTTCCGTGGGTTTCCTAAGAGGCGACAGAAGGAAACTGATATAAAAGATGGGCATCAGCATGTTTCTGAGAACAGTAAAAACTACAACAAAAAACTCCGGTTGCCAACTTGCCTGCCAAGCGTGGCAACTATGGCAAACAATACGACTTAAAGCATCGGCCTCCACTCCACGATGGTGGCGACCATGGTGACTGCGGAGCACTGCCAAAAATCTCCGATGGAAATTCGGTTGCAACCTAAAACGACTGGCAACATTCAACACACGCACCCTGAAGTCTGACAAAAAGATTCTGGAGCTGGAAGAAGAATCACTACTCGGCAAAGTTTAACCATCATTTTCTTTTGAAGATAAAAAGGAATAAAGTTATAATAACCCATCTGTTCTCTATCAGCTTGAGTTGTATAATTATAATTATGTGCGAGTAAAGGCGTAAAAATAATTTGGAACTTGTTAGCGTAGGTACTGCCTATGTATACCAACACAAGATAAAATGAGTGATGTCAAATGAAAATGTACAAAAACAGGTAGTCCGCGCTTTCGTTCCTGTACGGTAGTGCTCTCCCGCTCTCGCGCCTCCGCTGTCCCGCTCGCGCTGTGCAGCGCCGACGCAGTGCTCAGTCCGCCGGCGGCATCGTTCTCGGACGGTCGCCTCCTGGTGGTCCGCGCTCCCGTACAGTACGGTAGTGCTGTCTCGCTCTCACGCGCCTCCGCTGCCCTGCTCACGCGGAACAGCGTCGAGGCTGCCGGTGAGTCACTTCTCGCTACAGCTCTTACCCCCCTGTCTTCGGGCAGGGAGGTCTGACTACCTCCGCTTCATTTTCATTTTTCATTAATTTTCATTTCATTATCATTTTCATTATAATTTTTCATTATCATTTTTCATTCATTTTTTTTTATCATTTTTCATTCTTTTTTTTTTTGTACTGTCATTTTTCTTGTGTTCTTGCATTACTATTACGTGCATAGTGTGTTGTAGTACGTCTCGCGTTCTAGTCCCTGTTCTACCGAGAGCAGGGACCCGTCCTCACCTTTACTTTACTTAGCTTAGCTTACTCGACCGAAATGGCCAACTCCAGCTTCACTGAGTCCCTAGCCGCCCTCATTACCCAATACGAGTTAAATGGCAATGAGACGGTCATCGCCGCCATCGCCACCATCGCCGCCCAGGCTCCCCCTCCCTGCCCCTCAGGCACTCCTTCCACCGCCAGTAGTACAGTCATACCTCGAAACGAGGAACTCCTTTGCCCCACTAGAATCTGCCCCCCTTAGATATGGAGTACGCATGCTCCGAATCCTCGGCAACGCCCTCCCGGAAGAGGCCCACCACTACCTCAGGCTCCGGTTCATCGGAGTCCTCTGACTCCGAAGGAACCGGGGAGTCCAACTTCACCACCGTCACCTCCAAGCGCAACGGAAAGCGCGCCGCGATAAAACGCACCCCCCCACTTCAGCGGCCCCTGCCGCTCCTTCAACCTCCGCAGCCCTCGACGCTGCCCCCCGTCCCACTGATGTCACTAGACATCCCCACACCATCCAAACCAGCCTCTCGTTGTGCTCCAGTACTAGCGAAGAAGCAAGTCCCGCCCCCTGTCTTCCTAAGAGACAAGGCTAAGTTCACCCACTTGTCTAAGACCTGCTACGACGCAGGTATTAAATACGATCATGCCGTCAATCTCGGGGAGGCGATTAAAATCATCCCAAGCTCGATCGAGGACTTCCGCGCAATCACCCGGCTATTCACAGCCGAAAGGGTATCTTACCACACGTACGCTCTCCCTGAAGAGCGTAAAGTCAGGGCCGTCATCAGAGGCGTCCCATTCGAATTCTCTAACGAGGAAATCCTTGAGGACCTTAAGTCCCAAGGTTTCCCCGTAGAAGCAGTGCACAAAATGCACAATAGAACGGGCAAGAGATACAACCTTGCCCTAGTAATCTTGACAAACGTGCCGGAGGCTAAAGCCATCTTCCGGCAGGTGCGCACAGTGTGCGGCCTGTCAAGGGTGAAGGTAGAGCCCCCACATAGGCCCAGTTTCCCGGCGCAGTGCCACCGCTGCCAACTGCTCCACCCCACCCAGGTGCTTGAAGTGCCTGGAACCTCATAACACTAAAGAGTGTCCCCGGCCCAAAGACGCCGAATCCCCGCCCGCCTGTGTCCTGTGCAACCAGACAGGACACCCGGCGAACTACAAGGGTTGCCCACGCGTACCTCAACCTCGCCCCAGTAGGAAAGCTCCACCGCCGGTGAATGACCGCTCATTCCCGGCCCTCCAACAACGGCCCCGTCAGAGCCCTTCTCAGCCTATCCAGGGCTTCCCTCGACCCTCTCAGGGTCCCCCTAGGCCCCCTCAGGGTCCCCCTAGGCCCCCTCAGGGCATAATTCGGCCCCCTCCGGGCTTCTCCAAGCCAATGCAGCCTCCAGTCTTTCCCTGATGGCCCAAAAAGGCAGACCCACCGCGGACAACCTCGTACGCACACGAGGCAGAGCCCACACCCGACGCCTCCAACACGCTATATTCCGCGATTAGGAATATCGATGTTACGGAGATCACCGCTATAGCACGCAAACTGCGCGCGGCGAAGTCCCCTCAAGAGCGTCTCCTCGCTCTTGCTGAACACAACGATCTTCTGCTAGCGTTGTAAGTTAAATTAACTTAATTAACTTAACTCCAATGTCTGAGCAAATTAACCAACCAAGATCCCACGGTCCTATCAAACCTAAGAGTTTATCGCTTGTATCATTTAATATTCGCGGCTTGCGAAATAACCTCCCAGAGCTTAAGCTCTTTCTTCGAAATCGTGAAGTCGATTTCCTCCTCCTACAGGAAACTAATCTCAAAGCTAAGGACACTAGAGGCCTTTCTATTAAAAACTTCTCTCTTCTTCGTAATGACAGACCCGACCGCCGAGGTGGCGGAACGGCCATCTATTACAAGAAGACACTTCACTGCTCCCCCATTTCTACTCCGCAGCTTACCAACATGGAAGCCACGGTATGCAGGCTAGCTATGACTGGACATCAATCCATCCTCATAGCCTCCTGTTACATCCCTTCAGGAACCTATCCCCTCAAAAAAGATTTTGAGGCCATTTTATCCTTGGGCAATTCAGTCATTATGTTTGGAGATTTTAACTCCAAGCATACTGAATGGACATGCCGCACTACGTCCCCTAGTGGCAAGATACTGCTCGATATCACGCAGTCTCTTGATATTACCGTCCATAGTCCTCTCGGTGTTACTCACTTTCCCGATAACACCGATCACGCACCCGATGTATTAGATTTTGCGTTACTCCAAGGAGTTTCTCTCAACCTCAGAGCAATCGAGACACGGGACGATCTGGGTTCAGATCACCGACCGGTCTCCCTCATTCTTGGCCATCAGCCACCTCCCCCAACACACACGAAAACCTTCACTAACTGGAAGGGATTCAAGGAGTCCCTAGCTAAAGCTCTGGACTCACAGGATTCTACCATCCCCATACCGTCGGACTTAGACAGTCCCGAAAAAATCGACACCGCGGTCGATTCACTCTCCACCCTTATTAAATCCTCCCTTAAGGAGAACGAAAGGGTCGTCCCGGTTGCTAACAATAGTGGGCTTTCCCTACATATTAGCAACCTATTAAAAGCCAAAAAAGCTGCTTTCCGGAGAGCAGCAAAATATCCCACCCCCGAATACAGGTCTTCAACGAAAACTCCGCTTCCGCCTCTCTGAATTTCAAGATCTCGAAAAGAGTAAGCTCATGGAGAATATCTCTCCATCTCACACAGCGTACTATCAGATGGCTAGAGCCCTCCGCATAGACGCTATCACCCACACTCCCCCTCTCTCCCGTCCCGACGGCACGGTTGCCTTCGAGGACGAGGAAAAGGCTGAGTGCTTTGCAGATAGCATTGCCGCTCAATGCTCTCCCTAGTTCTCAACCCGTCGACCCCTCACATGTCCAGGCAGTGGAGGATGAGGTCCGCCGCCGGAACTCACCCCCCACGACCTCCGAACCTATCTCTGTGTCCAATGATGAGATTTCATCCCTCATCAAAGGACTTAAGCCTAAAAAGGCTCCGGGCGCGGATGGCATCTCCAACCAAGCCCTAAAACACTTTCCCGAGCAGGTGTTAACCTTTTTTATCTATTATCTTCAACGCCTGCTTCAACCTTAGTTATTTTCACACTACGTGGAAAGAGGCTGCTGTGATTGGAATTCTCAAGCCAGGCAAGCCTCTCAACCTCCCCTCCAGCCATCGCCCATTATCCTCCTCAAGGCAATGGGCAAGCTCTTCGAAAGAGTCATCCAAATTCGTATGAGGCGCTATCTGTTTCCCACAGACGGCGACCCTCTTATCATTCCCCATCAATTCGGTTTCCGAGCCAAACACTCATGTCCCCAACAAGTCCACCGCATTGTGGAATATATCCTCAGCGGTTTCTATCCTCGTCGTCATAAGACCATCGCGGTCTTTTTCGACATAGCCAATGCTTTCGATAGGGTCTGGCATACAGGCCTTATCTACAAACTATACAAAATAGGTCTCCCCGATCGTCTAGTTCGTCTCGTGGCCTCCTATTTAAAACATCGTACCTTTCGTTTTAGACACGAAGGCACGCTATCCTCACAGCGAACTATCAAGGCTGGTGTCCCTCAGGGCTCAGTACTTGCTCCTCTGCTGTACATCCTGTTCACCAACGACATTCCCATCCCGTCGAAAGGTGTTCAACTCTCCCTCTTTGCAGATGACACTGCCATCTACTGCAAAGGTGTCTCACTACCCTTTATACGGAACAAGATCCAAAAGTCAGTTGATGACCTAGGAGCTTGGTTCAAAAAATGGCGCATCGATGTGAACCCGGAGAAGAGCTCCGCCGTTCACTTCGATTATAAACGACGCCGTCTCAAAAACACTCCACCAATACGTATGCTAGGGACCCCTGTCCCCTGGCATACGTCCGCCAAATATTTAGGTGTCACTCTAGACACAGGGCTCACTTTCAAGCCCCACGTCAAAAGAGTAACCCGTCACGCACGATTTTATCTGAGTAGGCTCAACAGCATGTTGGGCCGACACAGTAAAATGTCCCTTCGAAACAAGCGTACCCTTTACAAGGTCTGTATACGACCAGTCATGTCCTACGCGGGCCCCGTCTTTGCCCACGCAAACCCTAATATTTTAAATGAACTCCAAATAGTTCAGAACCTCTTCTGTCGTCGAGCTGCGAACGCACCTTGGTACGTCCGTAATGCCGACCTTCATCGGGACTTAGAGCTCCCAACAATTCAACAATTTTTTAAAAAACTCTCTGAGAACTTCTTCAAAGCCTCAGAGTCGCACCCAAACAATTTAATTCGTGAGGCGGCTTCTTATGCAGCCCCACCCCCCTCTCGCTATCGTGTCCGCAGGCCGAGAAACTCTCTCTCGGACCCGCCTAATAAACTGTCAAACGACCTGAACTGTCTCCTGGCGGCTCAGGCCAACTCTAATTAAACTAAATTATTGTATTAACCAACATTAATTTGCCTTCGGAGGCACTCCCTCAGCGGCTCGTAGCCGCCTGCGCCCTCTTTTCCCAAAAGAGGGTCGCTCATGATAAGGCACAATAGAGCTTAATCAGCCGGCTGCCTGTCCCCAAAGGCGGTTTTTTAGAGGGTATCACTTAGGGTCCCCGGTAGGACAGTGAGCCCCTCATAACCACGATAGACCGGCTATCGTGGTATGCGTAATGCATTTTCCGCCTCCCTACGTATAGGGTAGCCCTTTAATTGCTTCGGGCGCAAAAATAAATGAAAATGTAAATGATTTTAGAACAAAATTAATGAAATTCCAATATTATCCATAAATTATTACATACGTCTTATTATGAAAACCACGGACCATAAATTAACAATGTTAGATAAAATTACCAATATATTTAGAGAAATGATAAACGCAAGTCCGAACCATTATTTTAGAATATTAATTTAAAATAATATTTTTATTTAAGGTATGAAATGTATGTGATGGCGATTAATTAATGTTTTGGATATCTATCCAAAACATTAATTAATCATTATATATAAGAATAAGATAATAAAAATGTCAATAAAATTCTATTCTAGTAATAAAATAGCGAAATAATGAGAAAAATAAACAATAAAATTGATGATTTAAAATTATGCTTAAAAGTTTTAATTCTTGTATTAAACCGTTGAATTTTATAAGATATATGAAATTATTAATGAGAATTGTATTATAAAGTTTATATTCGACATTTTAAGATATCATCATGACTCTAACTAATTGCTTGTAAAATAGTGATATTTTTTTTTAATATTTTATTATTACAAGGTTACAGCCGTGGTAGCTCAGTGCTTAACGCTCGCTGTAAATATAACAGAAGGCGAGTAACCCGGGTTCGGTCCCCGCCGGCACCAATGAAATTGTTAATTGCAATTTTAAGTGCTGATTGAAATTTTAAGTGCGATGAAACACATCGCTAACAATCAAGCAAATAGCTAATGATATGTAATTAGTTGGATCGACACTTCGTCTGTACCTTGATAATTATCAAAAACCATTATAAATGTCTAACGTAGATCTCAAAACGTTAATTACCTCATAAAAAACCAACTAAGTTATAAGTTGGCAAGCTAAAAGAAGTGAAGGTTTAAAATGAGTAGGTTTAGTGAGCCCATTCGATTTAAAGTTTAACTTTCTTCATATAGGCATGACCACGTGAATGCTTTCGTATATGTCCGCAGTCACACTAGTAGCAGCCACTCCTTGGTGGCACCCTCCGGGAAAGGACGGCCCCTACTTCTATTGTTCTCCTCAGCTAAGGAGCAACAGTACTCAGGCGCGCTTTCTTATACCGCCATAATGGTACGTTTTAGTTCGACGTCGTACGAATATGTTTATTCTGCCATTGCCTTTTCCAACTGCCATAATTGATACACTTGCCGGGCGAAATGGTAACCACATTTTTTATTACTTGGTGTTGTTATCAGAAGTTGCCCTGTTGCCCATCTTCTATTTCATTTCCCCCTGTGGCGCCTTTCGACCCCCACGGTAAGATATCGAGTAGTCGTCTATATATACTTTACTCTTAAATAATACGTACTTTACTCTTAAATAAACGTATGTTTTGTATCATAAGAAATATACTTGAGAAATGCTACGCAACGTGGATTTTGAATTGATATAATAAAATACTCTGATTTCATCACGTGGGCCCACAATTCAAAATTGTGTTTCTGCCAGTCTTAAACGGTTTACGGAAGTAATATATATTCCGAGTTCAGTAGGTTAAAGTCGACCAATTAATACACCAAAAATATCTCAAGTAGAAACAGATATGTCCAAAATTATCCGGGAGTCGGGTGTCGGCGGTTACGCGTGGAGCAGGCACTGATGAGTAAAATTAAAAACAGCTGTTGGGATCACCAGTTTACCACGTTAAATCACGCGGCCCGCTCCATCGTGCGTACTGTATACACTGGTATACTGTACTGTATTTGTATATATCTACTAATAGTATCACGCACCTAGTCCACGATACTAAATTCAGTTCCGCTAAACGCTCACTTTACGTTCTTCATCTTTTCAAGTCTGGTTAGGACTGCCGGTTGTGTGACGTAATTGAGGTTCAAACGTCAGCATCACAAGTAATACAGGCCCGCGATTTATTTTCTAAGAGACATTCTAAGGAAACAAAATGGCCGTAAAACTACCTATAGATTTGCTAATTCTACAATATTCACATCGATCACAATTTGTTTGTTTACGTCTATAAATAATAGTAAAATTTTAGTGTTTGATTTTTAATATTATTATTATTTTTGTAAAATATGCGTTCATCAATTCGTCTGGGATCATTACTGTTGAAGGTTCTCTTTTTTTCCAAGGAACTTTTAAACGCACCGACCTTTGAAATCATTAGAAACACATCGCTAACGGTCAAGCAAATAATTCGCCGGATCGACAAATCGTCTGTACCTTGATAATTATCAAAAAACATTGGCTCTCATATAACTTAAAACGTTATAACCTAAATACAAAAAAAAACAACTAACTTATAACTTAGCAAGCTAAAGGACGTGAAAGCTTAAAACGAGTAGGTTATAGTCATGACCACGGGAATGCTTTCGTATATATCCGTGGCCACACTATTAGGAGCCGCTCTTTGGTTGCCTCCCTTTGGTTCGTGAGAGAACAGCCCTTATCTGTATTCTTCTCCTCAGCTAAGGTACGACAGTACATTCTAATACAGCCTAAATCTCCAACTCCGAAACGGAATTCACCCAAACTACGCTTGAATCCAAACCGCGACAGCGGAGTCGGATATTTTAAATAACCAAAGTTTCTCTAAAAATAAAAACGCTGCTGTTTCATATGTTGAGTGAGTTTTGTGAACAGAACCGAAAACCCTCATTACTTTTGATGAGGCATTTCATCTTATTTCTCACGTGTGACGACGAATCTGCATTATACAGGCAATAACACTCACTTGCAATCGGATACGCCGTGTGCTCGCTTATCGTTCTTACTTAAATTAAAATCCAACAGTATAAATTCCAAGAATAGATAAACAAGCTCATGATAAATAATACTAACTTCGTGAAAATCTACGCAAGTGGGGCAAGTTAATTTCCAAATTGGCTCCCAGCCATAACCTGTTCCTAACTCCTAACGGCGGCTAACTGTACACCAACTCGTTCTGGGTGGAGCACTTCTTGCGCCGACCAACTGGGACTATGACCTCATAAATGATAACTGAGTTCAAACTAATAGAATGTATTTGAGGGAATATCGTTACTAATTTTTAAATACATCGCAAATTATAACAACGACTGTAAAATGGATGTTAGTGCAGTGCAGTGCAGTGTAATCAGTCTGCTCATTTGGTGACAAATTTTAAGTTTAAAAAAAAGGAAACTGCTGAATCGATTTTACTGAAAATTTAATTAGATATTCATTAAACAGTTATGCATCGAATGAAATATAGCTTAGGAGACGATAATATCATTTCTTCTTAAGATATGCGAGAACGTAAAATGGCAACCAACTTACGAATACGTAAACTTCATCACACAAACCACTTACGCAGTATGCACGCATCTCACGCATGCCTTCCTTTTCAAAACAGAAGAATCGAACTGCATGAATCGATCTAATGGATATAATACTACTTAGTTTTTTTTATATTACACTACACGTCCAATATTAGACATTTTAAGCAGAGTTGGATTGTCAAGTGTTTGCGCTACAAAAGCAAAAAAAAAAAATATGTAGAAATAAGTCCTTGGTTATTAAATACATATCAGCTTTAATGACTAATTTATAATGTTGATAAATATTGAACACGAATATTTTAATGTAATTAAAATTCCACAATTTTTTCGGCTGATTAAGCCGATTATAAGGATAATAAGTTAATTAGCATTTTTTTTAATTTAAACTTGGGCATATTTACGACAAACAAATTGAACTTGTAGAAACTAGAGAATCTAAGTGATAAGCGTGTAGCGAAGTAGTACAATGCTGTCTCCTGAGTTTCAATTGCGGTGCGCTGCTTATATATATATTACTAGCGTATTGCGGTGGCTCAAAATGCATGCAGTATGCAACGCTACGCCACAACCACCGCCGAACATTCTCCATTGAGGCCTCAGACTTAAGCTTATCTAACCACTCTGAATCAAAGCTAAAATTACTTCAGTATAAAATCGGAAGGTGAATGTTTAAATTCAAATATATACGAGCAAGTACTTGCGAAGTCTTTGTGACGGCAAACATCTATACGATCTCGACTACAAAGTGATGACAGCAAAAAGTGAAGAAGTAGTAGCATTTAAAGGGGTCACTGCAGGGTATACGGACAACGTGCGCGAAGTAGTTTTGCTGTTTTGATTGCGAATCCCGAGTGATTGCTTGCTTGCTGAAGTGATTGCTTCCCGAGCCATCCCAAACTTTTAAATAAATAAATATCACTTTATTGCCACATTTAAAAACATGTTTACATATGAACTATGTACATAAATTTAATCAAATTTAGGCAAACGGAGGTGACTCAGCTTTGGAACTAAGATCCCATGAAGCGCTGGTTTTCAGGCACTCCTTCCTTCCTGAGTTGTTACATTGGTGTCGTTAGAATTTCGAGTTCCCCAATCAGATCTATCATTCACTCATCTAATATTGGAATTTAACATAATATTATGGTTGAGAAGTTTCATAATTATTTTTTACGACAATAGTAAAATGATGTAACTAGGATTAAGAAAGGAATGCTTCGGTGGTTTGGGTAGAAATAATGAATTAGGAAAGAGTGACAAAGCAAATTTAAGTTGCAGAAGTGAACGGAAGAGTTGGAAAGGGACGTCCTAGGCGAAAGTTTATCGACCAAATTGGCGATATATTGAAAATGGGCCACATTAAGAGTACCCTTAACCGACGATCATGTATGCGTAGGTATATGGATGTGGAGGAGGCGATAGAGTTATGTCAGGATATGCTAAATGGAAGTCGGTAGTCTCTGCTTACCCCTCTAGCTGACATGAGTGAGTGTTTATATTATGTTAGTAACAAACCAGCACATAGTCGTCCTGATCGTAAGTCAATGTTATAGTCATCGAACCTACGTCCCATTGAAATGCAGATGCGCTGTCACCACTGAGACCTCAAATGGATTGCGTTGTTACGAGTAAACAAGTTTTGGATTATTACCGAACGAAAACATCAGATTCGAGCAGCTATTTTACGCTGGTGTTCAGTGCGCGCGTGGTCTTTACTCAGTTGAGCTGACCCATTCGTGCTGCCCCCATAATACAACTTTTTTTATAGAAGAGGGGGGGCAAACGAGCATGCGGCTCACCTGATGTAAGTGTCTACCGCCGCCCATGATCAACCGCAACACCAGGGGAATTGCAGGTGCGTTGCCGGCCCTTTAGAAAGGAGTAAGCTCTTTTCGTGAAGGTCCCCAGGTCGTATCGGTCCGGAAAAATCGCCGGTGGTAAACTATTCCATAGAGAGGTTGTACGCGGAAGAAAACTCCTTTTGAAACGTACTGTGGTGGACCGCCAAGCATCCAGATGGTGTGAATGGTATCGGGACGTTTTCCGATGTAGTAGCAACTGTAGTAGTAACTGTAGCGTGACTCTCCATTGCTTAAAACAAGATAGAAGCACAAGATTGTGCATTCTCGTATAGATTGCCCGGAGTTACTAAAACTAATTAACTTCAATTCCGATATACGAGGTGTTCAAAGTATTTTCAGGTTAGACGTACACAAGAATAACACTTTCTTTATCAACCCTGTTGTCAAAATGTGCCGTGATTACGTAGATATTTTCATATATATATGTACATCTAGATATTTTCGATGGTAGGTTAGATTAAAAAGAAATTTACGTGTTTCTCTTAATATTTAATGTATTATTTTATCTAGTTCTTTTGCTACGAGTAAGTTTCTAACGCGGTTATATTTTTATGCGGTGTACACTTTTTTGGATTGTAGTTTAGATCAACACAAATATACTTTTAATTTTAGAACTTTATATAACTACTGTCTGTTTGTGTACCTTATTCAATAAAATAAAAATAAAATTAAACTGAACATTCCTTCCGGGTCAATAATCCTACTACATCTCCTCCTAGCTAATGCTCATGACATGCTGTAGCATATTCCATTCTCCTCTCCCGATTCTTTTCACTTCCTTAATTGGTGATGGTAAGGAGTATATGTTCCGATAATTACTTTGATAACCAAATCCAAATTTTACACTACAAAAGTGAGAGACGAACATACTTCGTATTTTGACAAAGAAGTCACAATGCATTGTCATTCCTGAAAACAAACATAAATTTTGTCACAGCCTACACTTTCCTGGCTTTTGTCACAATCACTTTTATAAAAGAAAATGTTGGAAACGTTAGTTGGTGTTATTAAATATTTTATTTAATAATGATGGTTTAAAAAAATATTACACAACAATAAAAGTTTTACTGCAAATATTGGGTAGAGCCACGCTGCAACTATATTATAGTTGTAGCACGAATGAGTCGACTCAGCCGAGGTAGGACCACGCTCTCAAATAATATCAGCGTAAAATAGTAGCTCAATGCTTCTGTGTTTCGTATGGTTAGTGTATTGAAATACTTCAAATCTTCAAAAAGAACCGGAGACCCTTTTTACTGGAAACGAGGCATTTCATCTTAGTCCTCACGGGTTACAACGCCTCTGCATTCTTAGTCGAGGATAAATGTAGATGTCTATGGGCCACACCAACCACCTACCATCAGGTGGACGTTTGTCACCCTTATTCTATAAAAAAAGGTAAATATTTTGAACAGTTTACCCATAGAATTATCACCCGGTTCTATGAGTTTAGCAATAAAATACCGTTAGACTCTAATTTTAAATTCTTATTCTTAAATCTTCTGATTATAATAAATTATTACTTTCATTAACATCATTCAAATGAGTATGAGATTACTTTAAAATGATAAAATGTTTGGATTCAAAGAAAAAGTTGTAATGTTGATAACCGGTCTCCGTCACCTTGTCAACTATGGGTTTTGATATTTCGATCGCAGCAGATATTCTTAGCTCGTTGTTTGCCAACTTGCATTCAGAATACAACCTTCGTGAAGCCTCCAATTGCTTAATTATCAGCTACATTGTATATTTAAAGCCATATTGTGTTTACTTGCAAAATTGCTTGTGTTTGTTAGAGATATTTGTTGCGCAAGCCAAGTCGTCTGCTGTATTTAAACGGCTTTACTGCCTCGTTATAAATAAATATGTAATATTATAGATAAACAAAGCTGTGCGTGTAATTATTGACTAATATTTGCATATTAAACAGTTGTTGATTTTTAAGAAATATGGTTATGAATTGATTTCATTTTAAATCTTTAGCTATTAACTTCGATCAACAATACCAACGATCGAAGGCTATTAATGAGTCTCTTTGAATTATTAACTATTAAAAAAGCCTAGTCACTCTTACTATTGACAACACGTTGGTCTAGTGGTCGTAAACACAACATGAGATCCCGGGTTCGAATCCAGAGTTAAGCCAAGAACAGTTTTTGAGTATTTCTGTCAAGGAATTCTCAATAACAGACCGGAGTCAGGAAGTTGGCGATGTTTCGGGAAACACGGTAGCCGTTGGTCCTGCGTCTGGTCTATCCCCGCTCATGTCAGAAACGGAAAAAGAAACTTTTATAATACAATACAATACAATACTTTTTATTGTACACCAACAAAACATAAATATAACAAATAATGAACAATGAGGGAAAAACAAAAGGCGGTCTTATTGCTACATAGCAATCTCTTCCAGACAACAAAAAAAATAAAATAAGATTAACGAGTAGTAATGACAACATACCTACTTAAGGTAGGTATATTAGTGACCATAACTAAGAGGAGGAAGAGAGAGGAGTTAAAGAGACAAATAGTGTTCCTTAATTGTTTTCTTGAACACATTTAATGATTGAGCACTTTTAATGGACTGGGGTAAGGAGTTCCAGAGTCTTACTCCAAGAACAGCAAAAGATTTATCATAAAATGTCGAGGAGTGTACAGGACATTGGAGCGAAAGGTTGTTTATTCAATGTAGATTATAAACAATACTTATTGAAAGTCACTTTTTTATTTACCACTGGTTCGCAAAAAAAACCTCTGTCCTGGGAAGAACCAGCAAGAAACCCAGCGGGACTATTTTTTTCAAATAATAGCTTACAATCATGTTTACAATTAACAACACAAGACAAATTAGAAATAGCTTGGTAGCGATCATCTTTCCCAGGGGTTGTTATCATTCATAAATTCCTTAATATTATAATAACCCTTTTTATACAAACTTAGTTTAATAACATTTTTGAACTTTGCGTATGACAAATTTTGTATATTCTCTGGGATTTTGTTGTAAAAGCGTATACATCGTCCCAAGAATGAATTACTGACTCGGCGGAGTCGAGTAACCGGTACAACTAGCTTGTCTGTTCCTAGTATTTAAGAATGAATATCACTTATTTTTGCAAAACTACGTTTATTCTTGTGTACGCACATTACATTTTCATAAATGTATTGGAGAGGCCAGAGTTAATATATTAATTTCCTTAAATTTTTGTCTTAGTGACTCTTTTGGTTTTAAATTATATACTGCTCTAATGGTCCTCTTCTGTAAAATAAATATAATTATAGTGTCAGTCGCGTGTTCCCATAGCAAAATACCATACGACATAATGCTATGGAAATAACTAAAGTCGGAGTGTCATCCCATCGGACTATAAAAATGAGGTGCAGATGTGCTTGCTTGCTACCTTCGATCAATAATATACTATATAATAGTATATAATTGATCGAAGCTTGCTACACTCAGACTATAAACCTGTCCCGCACAGATGGCTAGGTAGGCCTGCCGCCATGAACAAAATTCGGTCTCTTCACTCTTGCCTCGTAAACTCCACATTATAATCGGATGGAAAGACAAATACTAGCAAATTAAAATACGCAATAAAAATGAGTTTTTTAAGCTGCAGTTAATTGTTTTTATATTAAGAAAGTATATTTTATTTTAAAATCTTTATTGCGTCCCCTTAGAAAAAAGGATACAAAGCTTATCAGATAAATTAGAAGTAAACATAATGATGAAATAAAACATATTTTATAAGTATATTTATTGTACTAATAAATCATGTAATATAAAATAGGTAATAAAATATAATTAATATAAAATTTATATGAAATTTTAATTAATATAAAATTTATATGAAATTTTAACTAATATAAAATTATTAATATAAGATAGGTAATAAAATATAATTAATAGATAATTCATGAATTTATTTTTTATGAAAGTTAAAACGTAGTATTTATTATAATTTCCAAAATATTTAAAATCAGAGGTAACAAATTAACTTACTCCATTAATTATATAGTCTCCTATTAACGTAGGATAATCACAAATGCGGAAAAGTGGCAACATTGAACCTAAATGACAATATTCGATAATTTTATTTAATTGAGGTTTTTTACGTTTATATGAAAACAAGAACTAAAAATTATCTGTTGAAAATGATTCCGCTTGATTTATTAAGTTTTTGTAACCGTAAATAGCATTCTTTCCTTAGGTACGCATTTACCCATTTTTTTTGTCGCGGCTCAACTCTGTCGGCGTCACATTGAACACTGAAATGACGTTAGCTAGGCATATGGCTGTGGCCATATATGCAGTGGGAACGCTTTGGCGCGGTTATTACTGATCTAGGGTAATAATAAGTATATAAATCAATGAGTGAATTCCATTAGATTCCAACTTGTGTACCGCCGCTGCAGCCACCACCTCCTCGCGCTTCATTCATATCCCATTAGCTGATCGATTCACAACTACCTTATTCATTTATTTGTACGACTATCTTTATTCTTATGATTGACTTTAATGATGATGATGAATGAAATGATGACATAAGTGTTCTGTCTATATGTCTTTGTTGCTGTGTGTCAAAAAGCAAATAAAACTTTTTTACTTTATTAATGCTAAAGGATGTTCAAAGCTTTTCATTTGTTCAGGCAACGAAGCTTTGCAAATGCAAATATACGTTATAATGCAAATTATTTTTCCTGGCGCTGAGATGAAGCGTTTGATGTAACGGTAGCCTAGTGACAGTGATATTGTGTATGTGGGTGTTTTTGTCTGCGTTTACTCTCAACGACTGTGCACATGCGAAACGCCCGACTCGTTCACTTTGCTTTCACGCATTCTTTTACCGACACTAATTATGTCAGTATAGGGACGGCCATATGACTTGCTATAGCTAAGCTACGTATATCCTAACTTCTTTTTACTAGTTTACATCAGCCTTCCTATTTATTTAGCTCTTCTACACCCCATAGTTAGTTGTAAATCAGCAATTTCAATTAACAATTTCATTGAAGCGGACGGGGATGAACCAACTGAACTGTGTAACAAGCCTGCACGGTACAGGAGAAAATCCTACAGTGGTACTATTTTTTTAACATAACAAGTCAACCATCTACGTTGTACAGTCATGTTGCAGCTATATTATGATTGTAGCACGAATTGATCGGTTCGATCAGTAAAGGACCGCTCTCACAGAATACCAACGTAAATTAGCAGCTTAATTTCGCAATATTACGTATAGTGAATATAGAGAACCGGAGACCCTTTTTACTGGAAACTAGACATTATATTTTAGTACTCAGGGCTAATACTAGGAGTAATAACGTATGCATTGATGCTTAATGCATTTGATGCTTAATCGGGGATAGATGTAGATGTCTATGGACAACAGCATCCACATATATCATGGACTGTGTACTCGATTCTGACCCTTATTCAATACTTCATAATAATAGAAAATCTTGTTAATTTCTGTGTAGATACATAATGTTCCCTTCTACGCACAATTAGTAAGGCTTTTATCATAACGAATCATATTATTTCATAATTGGTAACGCATGGTTACTCTTACACAGTTTCGTACGTAACCCCCTCAATTTAAACGATATAACTTCAATTATATCGTGCAAAACCGCATTACGTTTATCGCGTAACTAGTTTACAGATACAGTCGAAGCCATTTTGTCAGCACATGACGTCAACTACCGTAAATAATAATTGAAGAGGTACTGCGATTACCTACAAACAATGTTTCACTCCATTCCTTTCCAAGCGTGTATGTCTTTGTGAAAAATATAAATCAAAATAAGAAAAGAGTATTCGTTTAATTTTAAATATTATGTATGTATTACCTAATTATGTCAAATATGTATGTTATATATGTATATGCATGATACCAATGCTATTGTGACTTCCAAATTTGTTTTTCATTTTTTAATTTGTCATTGAGGTGAGGGGATATGACCACCCGACTCACCGGAGAATAAGAAAGAATTAAAAAAATTAACTACATATTAATTTTTTTCTGTTGGTGGGAGGTTTAGTATCGTGTCAATGTAGTATATTAGTTCTAAGGTAGAATAAGTGAGCAGTATAATTAAAGTTTTAGTACCAACAACACGTCGTTTTTCTACATTACATACCGGCTACAGGAAAAGAACTGAAGGTTCCGATATATGGTGCTATAATCTATATATAAAATGATATAGGCTTCTATTCCGTTCACCTGTTACACCCTTTTTTTCTAGACGGTAAAAAAAATCATCCAGACGAACTCTATATCGGAGTCTAAGCATAGGACCAAAGGTTCAGTCTCACTAGAACCATTGTGTTTGTATGTTCTTTAAATATTTATCCCGGTTCGGATGTTTGTCTACGCGCAATTGATGCATCTAAAAGCCTCCACCATACAGAAATTCCTACTGTGTTGATAATTCTTTTTAACTAAAAACTACGAAACCTATGCTAAGAGACAAATGTCGGAGGTACAAGTCTCAGTGGAGTCCGTTTTTTCTTTAACTTAAGAGCTCGGTTAAATTTCACAGGACTCGAGCAACCCAGTATTGGCCCCCGCCGGCGCCTATGAAATTGTTAATTTACGTTTAAAGAAACTTTTCTCAATAAATACATGTAACTCACTTGAGAACAATATTAACACATTCATAAATTACATAAAGTTCGTCGTCATCAGTTACAAACTAGATACACTCATTCAATGCCTTCATTTCTCCAGAAATGATCGACACTTAATTATTTTTAAATAAATACTATAAACAATGCTCGCGCCAACAGCATGTATTGTCTATCAGACTCAGTAAAGTGCGATAGCACAAGGTCGCCTCGCTCCCTGCTAGTTTCTTCTACATTCGTTTCCCGACTGTAAGGTCCTTAAACTGTGAGAAAATAATCTATTAATAATAATAATATTTATTGAATCCAAACATACTTTACATAAAAACAAAAACTTCTAAAATTACATTGACAAGACGTAATCTAACTCAATATTATATTAAGGTATCTTTAGCAACCGTGCTAGGGATAGCTAGGGATGGCTTAGAAGCTGTAACAGGTCTGTGAGACCTGTGTTACAGCTTCTAAGTCATCCCTAATAAATACATACCGAATAGAAACACAAAAACATGAAAACAATTTTACCGCAATCAAGAAATGAATTGAAGTGGGAAGAAGTAAAATAATTAGCTATGTACTATGTTCTAATATGACAAATGGCGCAATACTATTATAGCTAAATGTTTAGTTATATGCTTGTATGGTCACAAGAGTAAGGCAAGAGAGATATTCTATAAATGTGTCACACACTTAACATTAATATTTAAATGTTATAGTAAAAGTTTACAAGAACTTATTCTATATTCCACATAAAAAAATTTAAACGTAGTGAGTAATGACTCAGTTAATATTACATTTTCTTAAAACAATTAAATATAATAATATGCAAAATGTTCATTTAATATTGAAGATTTGTTAATCATAATTCATAATCAATATTACAAGATTAGAACTAAGTGCAATATTAATACGTACGTAGTATATGAGTGTGTGTTTGTGAGTATGTAATTACGTGTATGTGCGTGTGTGCGTGTGCGTGAGTGCGTGCGTGCGTGCATGCGAGCTTGTGAGACAACTTATGGGTTAGACTACGACCTGTTTTGGACAATGGGCTTTAGATAAGCTGTAATAATGGCTTAATGCGTGGTAGAGCCACGCTGCAGCTATATTATGTTTGTAGCACGAATGGGTCGGCTCAACCGGGGAAGGACTACGCTCTCACAGAATACCAGCGTAAAATAGCAGCTTAATACTGCTGTGTTTCGTATGGTGAGTGTAGAGATTCGAAGACCCTTTTTTACTGGAAGCGAGGCATTCCATCTTAGTCCTCAGGGGTGACAACGCATCTGCGTATAAATGTAGATGTATATGGGCCACAGCATCCACTTACCATCAGGTGGACTGTGTGCTAGTTTGTCACCCTAATTCTATTAAAAAAATTAATTAATAAATAACATACACAATCCACAAAAACATAATGATTATAATCGTAGTAAGGAATATCAACACTTTTACACAAGTTTATTTTTATATTGCAACATATATTTGCAATATAAAAACAAACAATATAAAAAATTCAAATGTCAGCACTGAGAATATAATTAGCACCCATTTTTCACTCATGCCATTTAAATGTTTCAGTAACCATTTTTATTTAAGCAATAAACATAATTATATATTTGCCTTTACTTCTTTTTGTTAAAATAAATTGCAATCTCTCACAGAACACTTGCGCACAGAACAGATTTAAGCTGGAATCAGGCCCACCTATAATATATTTGACATAATGGTCTAGCTAGATGTAGCGACGATTTGCACCTCAGACAATATTTTGTCATAGATTTGAGATTAGCACTAAGCGCCTCGTAGTAGATAATAGACGTCTATGGAGATGCCTATATCCAGCAGTAGACTGCCAAAGGCTGGTGATTATATAGTACCTATAATAATAATGTCCTCCAAACCGAAAGTCGGTCACTTCAGTCAGACTCAACCGAGACTAGATATTTGCGCAGAATAGGCTTATAGTGCCCGACTCTCTACAACCGCTGCAGGCGAGGCAGAGTCACGAGGAAAGAAGAGTGTTTGGTATGGCGATGCGCCACTCACCTTATTCTCCGCGACTCTGGCGTGGCCGCACCGTTCATGCGGTGGTGGTGGGGCCGCGGGAGGGGGGGTGGGGTGGATTGTCCGTATTACGAGGCGCCGTTTTCCCTACCCTCCGCGGCTGAAACTTGGTTGGCGGCGGAACCAAAGACCATATCCGCCGATGGGGTCGGGAAAGCTAGTGCTTCCGAGTGCTCGTTGGTTACACTCTCATAGTATGATGGGACGGCAAATCAACACTAAGTATTGGAGAAAGATAAGGCGCAGGACCAACGACTTCAACGAGCTTTCCGAGGTACTGGGGTGAAACACCGTCGACTCCGGGCTGCTACTTAGACGTTCTTGACAGAAAAACTCAATAACTGATTTATCGACCCGACTCTTGGACCTCATAATCCGCAGTTGCGTTAACGACCAGAAGATCATCGAGACATTCAGATGGTAATATAATTAATGATGCGACCCCAATTTGTTAAGACTTGAGAACTCGTTTAAATTTTTTTGAGGATATAATGCTAGAACTTCGCCTCATGTAACGCAATAAGTCGCTACGAATGCGATGTCAACATTATTGTACAAAATTTATGCGCCATAGTTCGTATAATAATGGACTTGATTATTCAAGTATCATCATAGATTATTCAAGTGATGACCCGTATTTCACAATAGAGGCCAGCGAGTTAAATACTTATATTATTAGGGCATGTCAGATGTTTGGGAGAAGACATCATCAGCATCTTCAGCGTTTGACGTGTGAGGAACTGTAATGACATTGATGAGACGTACACGCGACGGTTAAATATAGTCTTAAATAGTTAACTGGTAGAGCTGCGTTTTACGAACGATTATTTATTTATTTATTTACACTTTATTGTACTAAAGGTACAAACGGCGGACTTAATGCCGTATGGCATTTTCTACCAGCCAACCGGAAAGTTAGTGGGAGATGCATGTACTGCAGTGGGCTAGGATGAAACCTAAAATTGATAAATTTCACATACACATACACCCTCACCCCCCTCCACATACACACACCACACACATACATACTCATAGCTCAAACTTAATTAAATATATATAAGGATCTAATAGATTAAATGTTATAGATTATTTATATATTTTTGTGTCAGATGAACCCAAATAATGTTCCTTTACCTTTGTTTTAAAAATCCATTTGTTGGGGGATTTTCTTATTGCTAGGGGAAGCGCATTCCAGAGTCTTACAGCTGTAACAGCGAAAGAGTTTGAGAGGAAACCAGTACGGTGAGAGGGATTATGGAGCATGAGATTGTTACGAGAGCGAAGATTGCAATCATGGGAAGAACCCAGGTATTGAAACTTACATTTCAAATACTCTGGGGCCAATGGATCGTTAAGAATAGTGATCAGAGTGCTAAGGCTCCTGCGTTGTGGGATATTTAACCATTTAAGTTGAGAGCGATAGAAGGAAATGTGGTCATGCTTTCGAAGACCGTAAATGAAACGGATACAGTTGTTGAGAAGCCGATCCAATTTATTGATCAAGTATTAGTCTGCATCTAAGTAACACACATCAGCATAATCAAACATAGCAAGAATTAGCGATTGAATTAGAATTTTCTTCGTACAAGGCGGTAAGATATTTTTATATCTGTACAATTGTCTCAAAGTAGTACAAACTTTACGGCTAACTTCCTCAACATGACTGCGCCAAGTAAGTGAACAATCCAAGGTTAATCCCAAGTCCCTAACATGAGAGCTGTAAGGAATTACCTTGCCATTATAGATCAGAGGATCAAACGATGTATGATTAAGTTTACTAAATTGACGTGCACTGCCTAAGACTATAGCTTGGCATTTGCTTGGATTAACAGCGACCCCATACCTTCTTGACCAATTAAGAATCCAGTTAAGATCGGAGTTAATCACGGTTACAGCATTATTTATGGAAGTAGCATCGGCATGAGCATAGAGTTGCAAGTCGTCGGCATACATATGGTAGGAAGCATGAAAATTACAAGTAATCATGTTAATAAATATAGAGAAAAGTAAAGGAGAGAGAATTCCACCATGCGGAACACCAGTGGTTAAATCAACCCAATCGGACACCATACCATCGACCAGAATTCCCTGCTGGCGACCACGAAGATAGGAGGAGACCCAATTCCGTGCTGACAAGGAAAAACCTATGTAAGACAAGATGGCGATGAGAATATCATGGTCAACGGTATTAAAGGCGTTAGAAAAATCTATTAAAACTAACACCGTCAACTTTCCAAACTCCATGCCATCACGCACATCCTCTGTTATTTTTAAAAGCGCCGTTGTGGTGCTATGTCCAGGTCGAAATCCTGATTGGTGTTGATTCAGTAAGTTGCTTTTGGTTAAGTGAGTTTGTATCTGTTTGAGCGCTACAGCTTCTAAGACTTTTGATAAAAACGGCAAAATCGAGATAGGCCGGAAGTGATTGAGAGCACTGGGCATAGAGATTTTTGGAAGAGGAAGAACAAAAAGCCTTCTGCCAGTGCATGCATGCATGCATGTAAAGTACATTGTAAGGATTCATTTATTAGTATCAATAATAAGAAGTTGATTTCACGTTTCAAAAAACAGTATCTTAGAAGGATACCAAGAAGATGAGAAGTATGGTAAGTAAAAACTTATTGAAATATATATCTTCCACACATGTATATTGATACAATGCACATGTTTATCACAAATGGCCATTGCATTAGGCAACAGAAAACTAGCAAAAATGACACTATGCTCACAGAAAAAAAAAACATGTCACTTTCTTGATGCAATGCGGCGAGATTTCTTTACATCAACATTTAACAGAGGAGTATCAGATGGTTTGCGCCGACCAGTCTCGATCTGATGGCCATCACAGGAACTGCTATGCTGGACTAATTTATTAGTGACATTTTGCACAGAGACATCAATGCTTTTAGCATTCACTGAGATAGAAGACATATTAGACGAGGGGAATTTATCTATCAATGCCATAAGCTTCTCACGAGTAAAACCTGGGGGCTTTATATAAATTGAGCCATCAAATGTCCAAACATTTTTGAGACCGAAATGATTTCGGGCCTTATTGTAAATTTCTTGCCGTGGTTTAGTTAAGAACTCTGAAACCATAATTCCTGATCCTTTTAACTTTGATTTCAACTTCCACACTTCTGATTTAACATGTTGCTCATGAAACTTAACCAGTATGGGTTGAATATGCTCATTCCGTTTAGCTCCAAGGCGGTAGCAATGAGACAGTGAGGAACAGCATATATCAGCAATCCCAATTTTACTCTGAATAATATTTATAACCTGTTCTGAAGGCTAAACTCAGAGTTTTCTGTAACACCGTGAAACAGAAGTGAGCTTTGCCTATATCTCATGTTAATTTCATCTACTGCGCCAATGCACTCACTTACTTGCTGTTTAAGTATTCCCAGCATTGAGGTAACAACTTCCTTAAATTATTGAAAATCGTCTTTTAGTTGCCCTAAAGTAGGGTTTGATGATGTAGAAACAGCCTTTAGTCGTGATTCAAATTCTGCCATTTGCCACAGACCAGGTGCTTTCAAGGTCCTTATGTAAGTCTTCTAAATTATTAATTTTTGCCATTACAGGTGCGTTTTTAATAGTTAGAATAATGTTATGGAAGTTAGTGAAACATCAGAGGTTAAGTTGAGGGTTAGGTGGTATAGCACTCAATACATTGTTTGACACATGAAAATATACTCTAGAATTAAGCACAAACTAATAATCAATGGATTAAAACTCTTGAAACTATAATCACAATCCAAATTATATGTGAAAATTGTTTAAAACTGGTAAACAAAATTACCATCTGTTAATTGTTTCACGCCTACCCACTTCCTCTGTATTAACTGATTATGTATTATATAGAAATATGAATCTGAATGACAGGGTGAGAAATTGTATGATAAGAGAAGAATAAGGTTTGCAAGATGATGTTGTGACCAAGATTAAGAAAGGAATGCTTCGGTGGTTCGGTTATGTAGAAAGAATGAACGAGGAAAGAGTGAAAAAGCAAATCTATGTTGCAAAGGTCAACGGCAGATTCGAGAAGGGAATGCCAAGGATGCCTTAGGCGAAAGTTCATCGACAAAATTGGCGATATATTGAAAATGGGCTTGTCGGTTAAAAGTACCCTTAACCGACGAACATGTATGGGTATATCAATGTGGAGGAGGCGTGAGAGGTGTGTCAAAATCGTACTAAATGGAAGTTCGCAGTCTCTGCTTACCTGGGTGACAGGCGTAAGTGTTTGTTATGTATGTTAGAAATATGACAAACCTTTGGCTGGCTGTGTGTGGATGTCATATATTATCTATATATCTATCCTACATTTAGAGTTAAAATGCAGATGTGTCGTCAACCTCGAGAATTAAAATACCTCGATACCAGTTAAAAGAGTCTTTGGTTCTGTCCACTTGCCATAAAAACACAGCAACATTGGGTGCGTTTGGCAGAAAAAAGCGCTAGCAAGAGCTTGTAAGCAAAATGGCGAAACTAAACAGTTTTCGGCCAGGACACGTTTGATAATTTCAGTAGCACTGACACAATCCGCCATTTTGCTTATTTAATTTGTTTGTTTTGAAGTAGAGTTTATAAGTTGTTTTGTGCAATATTAGTTTTAAGTAATATAATGACGTAAATAAACATATACATGTTTTTTCATGATTGGTAAGATTTTATGAATATTTACACATATATTTGAGGTTCCTCGTTTAAACTAACTTCGTGTCCTAGAGGAAATGCTCAGTCGCCATTTTGCTCGCGCTTGGTAGCGCTTTTTTCTGCCAAACGCACCCATATCCTACTCTTCCACGCTGTTAGCTGACTTTATCGTGTATAGCTGTCTATAACAGCTATAGTTTCCAGTATAGACAATACCTCGTCATAAAAAGTATTTTACTGTTACCGTAACAGGCTATTAAAGTCCACTACTAAACATAGACACAACCTAAGAAGAACATACAGTCAGTCATCGCGTTTGACGTTGTCGGAAAAGCCGACATAAACAATAAATTGCTAGGCTTGTTAGAAAGGAAGTAATAAAAAAAACTAAAACCTGATTTTATTTTATTTCACGTTTAAAAAACTAAAACATATAATCAGGACAAGTGAAAATTACTACATGAACAGGACCCACAGTTTTTTACCGCACATGTAGAATGTGAACCATATTAATTTATTTGCGGGGCAACCCTAGCGGACAGTTCCCGAGATACTAACGGCCGCTCGGGAGCGTTCTGCCCGCGTCTCGCCCCGCACCGCACCGCACCGCACCGCACCGCACGGTTGACGTCTAGACACCTTCGATGACCGACTGGTAGCAGTAGTTAGACTGTGACATAGATCTCCCCCTTAGATTGCATTTTAAAAGGGCCACGCTTAGCAAGCGGGTTGGCAACCGCAGTTTTTTTTAATTCGCTCTAAGGAAGACGCTGCTACCCATCTCCTGATTTTTTTCCCTTTGTCGCCTCCTACAACACCCACGGGATGATGATATGGGGTAGTGGATATTCTTACAGCGCCACTACAATTTAAAAAAATTAAAACTCCCTCAATTAGATGTAACGGCGCTATGTGGCCAAAACAGCTAGAATATTAATTTCAAAAGACAATAAAATCCAAAACTAATCCATAAGATAAGAACGAGTGTTAAATTATTGATGTGGTTTTGAAGTGGCGGCGTAAGCGAATCCACGCCTCATATAAACCGAAAGGGATAGAATTTTTTTTAACAGAATAAGGATGGCAAACGAGCACACAGTCCATCTGATGCCTATGTTCAGTAGTGGACTTAATAGGCTGTTACGGTAACAGTAAAATACTTTTTATGGCGTAGACACTGTGGCCTATTGACATCTACATTTATCTTCGATTAAGAATCAAAATGTAGATGCGTTGTCATCCCTAAGGACTACGATGAAATACCTCGTTTCCAGTAAAAAAGGGTCTCCGGTTCTCTACACTCACCGTACGAAACACAGCAGCTATAAGCTGCCATTATACGCTGGTGTTCTGTGAGAGCGTGGTCCTACCCCGGTCGAGCCGACTCATTCGTGCTACAGCCATAATACAGCTGCAGAGTGGCTCTACCATGTAAAAACATAGGAGATGGGCAGATAGCAACACAGCTCAAAATAATAAAATCTGCGGTTGTTAACTCATCTTCCAAGCGTGAAAACTATGAGAAATATATAAAAGCAAACTGTGAGAGCTATATTCAACAGTTAACTCTCTATATCTTATATATAAAAATGTATGTTTATAATGTTTATTTGTTCTTATTCTATGCGCTGCCATACCATAATACCAATAATCAGATTACGATAAAACTTTGTCAACTTATAGCTGACACTTGCGGAAAGGTATTTAAGCATAGTCCAATTAAATTACATTAGGTTTAGGTATCGCGCGCATCGTTCCGACAAAAATTTTTTGAAAGTTATATATCATTAAACTTTAATGAATATATAATTATTCCTAATTAAAAATATAGTTCTTCATCAAATTTAAAATCTGCGACTGCAACGAGTCGCGAAACGGCTAGTGCTTAATAAATAATACTTAATTTGTTAAATAAGGTTAAACATTCAGTTTTGTACATTTTACAATAATTTTGTAATAACTATTTTGCAAGTAGAAGGTATTAAAATAATATTGGCAATGCGTAATAATAACTATAATATTCTCGTAAGCAATGTGACACACATTTATTTGTTTATCGCCTTTCGGTTTCGTAATTACCAACGTTTTCGTGCATATTCGATTACAATATGAAGGGACGCTTTTGCAATTAAAAATGTTGTTTATGTCTGTTAGAAAACAAACTAAGGTTTTTAGGCACAACAAAGTGCTATAAAAATAATGACAAATAATTGTTTTGTTAAAAATTATTCGTCATTATTTCACAGCCCATCACAATTCTACTGCTGAACATGGACTTTCCTCTAGGAATGTCACTAAGCACGGTTTTGAGCCACCTCATCTCAGACGTGGTCCTCCACCGCTGGCCATATGAGTAAGCGGATTATGCTCGAAGTTTCTCTGCGTGATAGACTTTATAATGTGGATATCCGCAGTGGAATCAGATTGACAAACATTACCCTACAAATCAACTAAATTGGGAATGAGCCGTTCATATAGCTCTAAGAATCGACAACCGAGAGAGAAGAAAGGTTCTCGAAATTTCAAAAATCTCGTACCGGTAAGCGATGTATAAGATGCCTCTCTACCCCACTAGATTGAGTGATCACCTGATACCTGATGCAGGAATTTTGTGTATGAATTTTTTTAGGCCATTTTAATTTAAATTCCGTGCAAGTTTCGAAACGGCCTCTGCGCTACTGAGCCGCGTCGATTACGTCATAGTTTTGACAGCACCGAAACTCAAAATATATCGAACTCAATTTAAGCAGATTTGGTGAAGGGCAGAAGTTTACCAAGAAATAATTTAACAATTTAAAAACTAATGAAGCGACAGTAACCAATAGTAGAGTTCACACTGCAAACTCAGAAAGTCGTGGGTTCGAATCAGCCATTCAACTGCTGTGGTGAACCACTCTTAACACACACATTTTTGGCTTACCTGTAGTAACTACTACAAGTAAGCCAAAAAACGGGAGCATTATTTATGTTAATAGCGTTATTAGTATTCTTTTAACTGCATATATTAACTAAATCCTAGAAAAAGATGGATTAAAATGTATTTTAACAAATAATTTAAATCAATTCAAGGATATAGATAAATATTTATTAAGGACTTATTAATAGTAGAAGGAATAAAACAGCGAGGCGCTCACCAAATGGTAAATCACCACCACCAATGTGTTGTTGACCTCTTAAAAATGAGTAGATTCTTTATTGAAAGTCCTCAAGTCATTTCTGTCCGGATGTGGTCATGCGGAGGAAGGAAATTCCTAGAGAAACGCGTGATATTTTGTGGCATCTTTAATAACATAAACAAGGCAAACGTGATCTAACTAATCGTGCATTTAATATATTAACGATTAAGAAAAAAACCTTGTTTTTTAAACCTTATTGAAACATTTTAGAAGACGTGACGCTCGGGTCAAGATCAAGTCGACCACGAGAACGTCGTAGTTGGGTAAATAGTACGATTGGATTGACCTTTAAGTTCATAAAAACTGTACATTCAGTAACAGTAAATTCGAATTATGACTTATTGAGAACACGAACCCTCCGAGCCCTAACTTTGCGATCGCGAGCTAGAACCCAGGCCTGGTAGGCGGACACTTTTCGCGCCCCAGCCAGAGCACAGTCCGCATTACGTCAGGACCGAGCCTTATGACACCGAGCAGTATGTCGGAGAACGGAATAAAATATTTCATTCCCTTCCATATCACGTCTGCAACCGCATCGACAAAGCAGCAGAAGAAAGACACGCCTGCCGCCACGGTAAGGATGCAAAAAAAAATCTTTGGAAAGTTTGATGTGACTTTCTCGCCATGATTTGTTAATATTATTCATTATTTGTTTCGTGCAAACTCAATGTCATTTAACTAATTGCTAATTGGATAAGTTCAGCGCTACTAAGTAAAAACAATTAAATTATCTTAAGAAATTAAAATTACTTAAGCTGCACGTTAGAAACTGTTTAATAATACGAGTATATAAGTACTTGTTAGGGGTCAGGATTTTAGCTTAAGCGTAATAAATAAAGAATTTCAGGTTTTTACGTACCCCCCCCCCCCGCGCATTTATTTATTGTATTTCTTGGAGTTCGTTAATATTGTGAATAAAAAAATGTGAAGGGAAAGAATATAAATAACCTATAAGGTCTAAAATTTTTTTTAGGTGTCAACATCGCACCTGTCCACCAGTCTTTTTAGAACGGAATAAAATATTTCATTCCCTTCCATATCACGTCTGCAACTGCATCGACAAAGCAGCAGAAGAAAGACACGCCTGCCGCCACGGTAAGGATGCAAAAAAAAATCTTTGGAAAGTTTGATGTGACTTTCTCGCCATGATTTGTTAATATTATTCATTATTTGTTTCGTGCAAACTCAATGTCATTCAACTAATTGCTAATTGGATAAGTTCAGCGCTACTAAGTAAAAACAATTAAATTATCTTAAGAAATTAAAATTACTTAAGCTGCACGTTACGAAACACTATTTAATAATACGACTATATAAGTACTTGTTAGGGGTCAGGATTTTAGCTTAATCGTAATAAATAAAGAATTTCAGGTTTTTACGTACCCCCCCCCCCCCCCCCGAGCATTTATTTATTGTATTTCTTGGAGTTCGTTAATATTGTGAATAAAAAAATGTGAAGGGAAAGAATATAAATAACCTATAAGGTCTAAAATCTTATTTCGGTGTCAACATCGCACCTGTCCACCAGTCTTTTTTAGAACGGAATAAAATATTTCATTCCCTTCCATATCACGTCTGCAACCGCATCGACAAAGCAGGAGAAGAAAGACACGCCTGCCGCCACGGTAAGGATGCAAAAAAATTTTTTGGAAAGTTTGATGTGACTTTCTCGCCATGATTTGTTAATATTATTCATTATTTGTTTCGTGCAAACTCAATGTCATTTAACTAATTGCTAATTGGATAAGCTCAGCGCTACTAAGTAAAAACAATTAAATTATCTTAAGAAATTAAAATTACTTAAGCTGCACGTTACGAAACACTGTTTAATAATACGAGTATATAAGTACTTGTTAGTGGTCAGGATTTTAGCTTAATCGTAATAAATAAAGAATTTCAGGTTTTTACGTACCCCCCCCCCCCCCGAGCATTTATTTATTGTATTTCTTGGAGTTCGTTAATATTGTGAATAAAAAAATGTGAAGGGAAAGAATATAAATAACCTATAAGGTCTAAAATCTTATTTCGGTGTCAACATCGCACCTGTCCACCAGTCTTTTTTGTTGTAAGTTGATTGTTGAATTTGGAGTTATCGATAGAATATTGTTAATTCTATTCAAAAGAAAGTGAGAGTTTGCTGTGTCTTCAACACGACCACGCATGTAAACACAACTTCTGATGATGCAATGAACGAAAATCTTTTTACAGTAAAATATTTTAATTTTTGTAAGAATTTTCTAAATAAGAATGATACCCGTAGGATAATGTAATTTTAAATAAATAAAAAATGTTTTACGTTTTACTGTGCTTACCAATAATTTTGTACAATTTTATAGTTAGAGCACTTTATCATCATCATCATAATTACAGCCCTTCACATGGGCAACAGCAATATGGCTTTCCCAAAAAACGGTCTTTCCACAGCACGGTCCTGAGTCAGCATCATCTATCGACTTCCTGCATGACTTACCAGGTCGTCACTCCATTTAGAGGGGGGACCTATACTTCACCTGCCGCTACGGAGGTTGTCACCTTCTTTCCCCATCGTTTGTCGGTTCCTCGAACTATATGGCCGGCCCATTGCCACTTCAGCTTATTAATCCGCTGGGGTATGTCGGTTACACTAGTTCTACTGTGAATATCCTCATTTTTAAGTCTATCACGCAGAGAAACTCCAAGCATAGCCCTCTCCATAGCTCGCTGAGCGACTTTGAGCTTCCTCATATGGCCAGCAGTGAAGGACCACGTCTCAGATCCATAGGTCATCAATGAAAACACGCACTGGTTGTACAATCTAGTTTTCAGGTTTTGAGGTATGCCTGACGAGATGTGTCGTAATCTCCCGAACGTTGCCCAGCCGAGTTGAATCCGTCGATTAACCTCGGTCGGTCGAAGTTGGACTTACCTAGTTGGACTATTTGTCCCAGGTAAACATACTCGTCAACAACTTCGAGCTTAGTGCTCCCAACAACTACCGGCACGGGTGTGCCATGGACGTTACATGTGACTCTTTTGTCCATGTTCATCTTAAGACCTATCCGTTAGGAGACACGGACCTACCTACCTAGTCAGACTATTTGTCCCAGGTAAACGTACTCGTCAACAACTTCGAGCTAACTTGATCCGCATACAGTATGAAGATAATGTGTATATACTTCATTAATCTATTATGTACTAGAGGCGACACTGCATTCAGCTACTCAGGCCCATTTAACTGCGGTGCATACACCGCACTTTAATCAGTCACTCGCTAGGCGCTTGCAGAGTTGTCATGTGTTGTGTTGATTTAAAAAAAATCTCTTGATAAAAATATCCCGTCGTGTGTACTTAGGATATTGCACGAATAATTCAAGAAATGTCAGTAAAAACCGAGGAATTACTTTTCATCGGTTAATAAGATACTTAATCAATAAAAAGGTTTTAGAGATTAATAATAAAACAAATTATTCCGAAGACGCCATCTCGTGTCATGGAATATAGATTATGAAATTAATATGTTCAGATGCGACATTTCTGTGGGTACTTAAGTATAGGACGAATATATTATTATACACATTTTTTTTTGTAGAAACATGTATAAGTTATTATAACTACGCTAAATTTTTCATGTTTAAATCTGCTTATTATTCTTTTATTTTAGTTTTAGGTTTCCATATCAAAGTCAAAGTGGAATAAATTCGTCCATTTTTAAGATTAAGATCGTAAATGACACACCTTCCCCCCTTCAAAGGCTGAAGCGACACTGACCGGGCGGCAGGAAACAAGCGTCAAGACGCCGGCCGATAGTTTAAGTAATTTCTTTTTACAGTGAAAATATGGTAATTTAAAAAAAAACATAAGCCCTGCTTTATAGTTAGTTCAGTTAGTATGCAAAGTTTCATAATCTATTTTAAAGTATTTTACGAATAGCAGCGGTTTATTTTTCAGTTTAGAGGTAACTTTGGATTATTTTTCTATCAAGAAAATTTTACGGAATCATGTTTACGTCTAAGATAGTACTTAACATTAATCCTCAACTTTACCATATATTTATTTCAAAATTAATGCTGCAATATTTTCGGCATAACGGAGGATCTTGCTAAGCCATTTGAGGTAGTATTTTTAATATTTCCCCTTAAGTGTTTCTGATGAGTTTTTGTTATGCAGGTATCTGAAAAAATGTTTAGTTCAAGCATCGAACTATATTACTAACGTATAGAAGAGACATCCCGAACAAAAGTTTGTCTTTTTGGTGAGAGAGTTTGCTGCAGCGCTAAAATAATAGTTCCGTCGTCTAACCAAATTATTAAAACATGCAGCGCTAGTTTGCATTAGAGATTAGTTTTCTCGCGACCAAAACGTATTAAGCGCCAGGAATTTCATGGCGCTTACGCGTATCGTTCAACGTAGTGTACAACAATTCGCAGAAGTGACACAACTTTTGTACCTACTACAAAATAATACTCTGCCTTGTCATTAAATAAATAAAAGAAGTGAAATAAAAGTCTCGATGCAATTAAATATAAACTTTATTTATTACACATTCTAAAAAAATTCAACACAAATTAATATTTAATTGCCTTTAATATTAGTTTAGTGAGCTTTTGGCGTTTGCTCGTATAATCATTTGTTATTTTTGCCTCGTGGTGCAATCGAACGGAATATTTTGTTTGTCTTATAGTATATGTACATAATTAGCAAATAACAAAGTAAGAAATATAAAATAATAAACACAAAATTTTATTGGAACTATATATGTAAAAACCACACTTATCGATATTATTATGGTGTTTTTATCGTATGGTACAGCAGTTTTTATTTATTTATTTATTTAAATAGATACACCATCGACAATATCAGTAAACATTGTTACAATCAAAAATACTACATTTTTAGATAAAGGATATGTCTTTACAGGTGTATACATCAATGTAAGAGAAAAAAATCCTAAACAACATATAAACTCTAAATCAAAAAGGAATTAAACTAATCAATCAAAGTAAAAGCACCACATTCAGTAATAATTACAATAAATAATAATTTTGAGTCATTATTCTGGCAAGGCAGGTAACAATAAATCTTTACATTTTCTTTTGAATTCACGTTCGGGGTCGCTAAAGATGTCGATATCATGATTGTTTAAGCTGTTGTAAGTTCGCATACATCTGCTTAACGGAGAAAACTTGCCTAAATTGGTTCTACTGATGGGAATATTGAACAAATTAGTAATTGGGTGTCTAGGAATATGATAAGGGATTTTAAAGCACACTTGCTGCAGTAAACTTGGCGAAATTAACTTACCGTGTAGAAGTTTATGTAGCGTCATTAAGTCTAAAAGTTTTCGTCGGTCAGCCAGTGAACTCATTCCAAGATAAGAAAGTCTAGAGTTATAATCTTTATAGTATGGACAGTTTTGAACTTTATATGCAATGAATCGAGTGAAGTTTTGTTGAATACGCTCGATTCTGTGAATGTGAATTTTATAAGAAGGATTCCATATCACCGAGGCATATTCTAAACTGCTACGAATCAATGCATTATAGATAGTTATCAGAGTCTGAGCATTTTTGAAATCCTTACATGTACGTTTGACAAAACCTAACATTTTCCATGAGCGCGTTACCACATTATCTATATGTTCTATAAAGCTAAGTTTGTTATCAAGAATGACCCCAAGATCACGGGTGGATGAAGATTCACTCAGTACCTCTTTATTAATGAAGTAACAAGATTCAACAGTAGATTTATTCTTTGTGAATTTAATGTAGGTACACTTACGAGGATTAAGTTTCATTTTATTACTTTTGCACCATTCATGGATAGCATCAAGGTCATTTTGTAAATATAGAACATCATCCTGGTTTTTAATAGCTTTGAACAATTTTAAATCGTCGGCGAAAATGGAACAGTGGCTGAACTTAATGTTATGTGTTATATCATTAATAAACGCCAAAAAAAGAATAGGACCAATATGTGAACCTTGTGGTACGCCTGATAGACCACACCACCACCACACCACACCACATAATCATTAGACTTATATCCATGCAATACGACACTTTGTAATCTATTTTTGAGATAATTGATAGAATCAGGCGTTACTTTGCGGAAATCCATTATAATAAAAAATAAAAATATAAATTTCTTTGCAACTTTCCGCTAAACATATAAAATGATGTGTCTTACCTGGATCGAAGCGCACCTCCCGCCCTCCCTCAATTGCATACACTAACTCCGTCACCACTAGACCAAGCACCACTACTCTCAACACCACTATTCCAGGCAAGACACACCATCTACGATAATACGACACGTGTTTCGCCTCTACACGAGGCATCCTCAGGTAATATAGACTCTACGGTGGCTGACCGCTAAGTGAGCGGCGAGTCGAAACAGTTGCTATTTATACACGCTGACACAATCGCTCCCTACCAAAGTAGCGAGTGACCGCGTCGTGCGATAACAAACCTGCCAACAGTTATTATTATTGTTATGATTATTTTTAAATACTATTATTATTATTATTTTGAGTGACCGCGCCGTGCGATAACAAATCTGCTACTAATTATTATTATTGTTATGATTAATATTTTAAATACTATTATTATTATTGTTTTATTGATATTATTATAATTATTTATTATTATTAATCTTAAAATTATTATTAAAGATTGGCCTTAAAGATGTTTAACAAAGGTGAATTAGAAATATTTGTTTGTTCATTCAGCAGTGTATAATTACCATTATTACTTTTTAAAATCTCCAACTGCTCCAGCACACACAGTCGCAGCCCCTTATTACAGGTATGTAAGACTTCAAAGGAATGGTCGCTAGCTAGGTTATGTCCAGTGTCCAAGAGATGTTTAGCAAAATGGGATTTATCAGGATTGCAATTTCTGTACGCGGCCATATGTTCTTTATAGCGCGTCCCGAAATTGCGACCAGTCTGACCCACGTAAACGGCGTGGCATTCGTCACAAACAAGTTTATAAACACCCGATTTTTGACTAATATTTAACTTATCTTTATTATTACAAATATTCCTAAGCGAATTGTTTGTTTTGAATGCCACGTTAACGCCGTTTTTCTTAAGACTATTAGCTATTTTTTCCGATATGGGGCCTAAGTAGGTCAAACTACCCACATACCGCCGGACACTTTGAGATCGAACCGCGTACAAAGAATTGCGAACAACATGCTTTTGTTTCTTTTTAATAATATTATCAACGAGACTTTTTGGAAAACCGTTAGAGACCGCAATTTGATAAATTATATTAAGTTCTTTTAAATAATTTTCTTTATTTAATGGAACAGTGGACAGACGGTTAATGTAACAATAAAAAGCGGCTAATTTATGTTGCCATGGATGACACGATGATGCGGGGATGACCGTGTCGGTATGAGTGGGCTTTCGATAAATTTGAAAAACATGTAACGACTCTTTTCTTGTTATTGTTAAATCAAGGAAATTAAGGGAGCCATCTTGTTCCAATTCAAGCTTAAATTTAATTTTTTTCGTGGACTCTATTTATTTTATTAAGGAAAACATCCAGTTGTCTCCTTGTGCCTGTCCAGCAAATAATTATGTCGTCTACATATCGATAATAGTATAAGATATTTTGGTTAACAACTATATGTTGTTTTTCGAAATCATCCATGAAAATGTCCGCCATAAGTGGACTTAGAGGGGACCCCATAGCTAACCCTTCTTTTTGTAGATAGAAACGGTTATTAAACCGGAAATAATTTTGTTTCATACAGAGAGAGGTTAAATTAAGAAGATCATTTGTTTCCCCGGGATGCAGACGACGTTTTTTAAAGAGATCTGAGAGTATACGCAAACAGTCAGGGAATGGGACGTTTGTGAAAAGACTATCAACGTCTAGCTTCCCGGGGAAACAAATGATCTTCTTAATTTAACCTCTCTCTGTATGAAACAAAATTATTTCCGGTTTAATAACCGTTTCTATCTACAAAAAGAAGGGTTAGCTATGGGGTCCCCTCTAAGTCCACTTATGGCGGACATTTTCATGGATGATTTCGAAAAACAACATATAGTTGTTAACCAAAATATCTTATACTATTATCGATATGTAGACGACATAATTATTTGCTGGACAGGCACAAGGAGACAACTGGATGTTTTCCTTAATAAAATAAATAGAGTCCACGAAAAAATTAAATTTAAGCTTGAATTGGAACAAGATGGCTCCCTTAATTTCCTTGATTTAACAATAACAAGAAAAGAGTCGTTACATGTTTTTCAAATTTATCGAAAGCCCACTCATACCGACACGGTCATCCCCGCATCATCGTGTCATCCATGGCAACATAAATTAGCCGCTTTTTATTGTTACATTAACCGTCTGTCCACTGTTCCATTAAATAAAGAAAATTATTTAAAAGAACTTAATATAATTTATCAAATTGCGGTCTCTAACGGTTTTTCAAAAAAGTCTCGTTGATAATCTTATTAAAAAGAAACAAAAGCATGTTGTTCGCAATTCTTTGTACGCGGTTCGATCTCAAAGTGTCCGGCGGTATGTGGGTAGTTTGACCTACTTAGGCCCCATATCGGAAAAAATAGCTAATAGTCTTAAGAAAAACGGCGTTAACGTGGCATTCAAAACAAACAATTCGCTTAGGAATATTTGTAATAATAAAGATAAGTTAAATATTAGTCAAAAATCGGGTGTTTATAAACTTGTTTGTGACGAATGCCACGCCGTTTACGTGGGTCAGACTGGTCGCAATTTCGGGACGCGCTATAAAGAACATATGGCCGCGTACAGAAATTGCAATCCTGATAAATCCCATTTTGCTAAACATCTCTTGGACACTGGACATAACCTAGCTAGCGACCATTCCTTTGAAGTCTTACATACCTGTAATAAGGGGCTGCGACTGTGTGTGCTGGAGCAGTTGGAGATTTTAAAAAGTAATAATGGTAATTATACACTGCTGAATGAACAAACAAATATTTCTAATTCACCTTTGTTAAACATCTTTAAGGCCAATCTTTAATAATAATTTTAAGATTAATAATAATAAATAATTATAATAATATCAATAAAACAATAATAATAATAGTATTTAAAATATTAATCATAACAATAATAATAATTAGTAGCAGATTTGTTATCGCACGGCGCGGTCACTCAAAATAATAATAATAATAGTATTTAAAAATAATCATAACAATAATAATAACTGTTGGCAGGTTTGTTATCGCACGACGCGGTCACTCGCTACTTTGGTAGGGAGCGATTGTGTCAGCGTGTATAAATAGCAACTGTTTCGACTCGCCGCTCACTTAGCGGTCAGCCACCGTAGAGTCTATATTACCTGAGGATGCCTCGTGTAGAGGCGAAACACGTGTCGTATTATCGTAGATGGTGTGTCTTGCCTGGAATAGTGGTGTTGAGAGTAGTGGTGCTTGGTCTAGTGGTGACGGAGTTAGTGTATGCAATTGAGGGAGGGCGGGAAGTGCGCTTCGATCCAGGTAAGACACATCATTTTATATGTTTAGCGGAAAGTTGCAAAGAAATTTATATTTTTATTTTTTTATCTATTTTTGAGATAAGAACTTAGCCAACGAAGTAAATTCCCATGCACGCCGTATGAATTTAATTTAGATATAAGTAAATGATGGTCCACGACATCAAATGCACTAGAAAAATCCGTGTATATGGAATCCACCTGCATTTGACCATCCATTGCACTTGCAACTTTCATGACGTAATCCATCAAATTGCTAACAGTAGATTTATCTTTGGAAAACCCGTGTTGTGCCTCTACGATAATATTTTTTAGATGATTTGTTAAACTTGGATAAACTAAGCGTTCAAATATCTTTGGAAATAAGCTTATAATTGAAACCGGTCTATAATTTTTAACATTATTTTTATCTCCTTTCTTGTAAATAGGTATAACATTGGAACGTTTCCAGTCAGTTGGAAAGGACCTGGTTAATAACGATTTACTAAAAATTTGTTTTAGAGGAAGAGTTAGATATTTTGATGTCATTTTTATACACAGAGGAGGAATGCCGTCAGGACCCGCTCCTTTGTAGATATCTAGCGACTTCAGTATACTCAGGATTTTACGTTCTGTTATTTCTATATCATGCAAAGAACTTTGTGGATACACATCGAGCAATACAGGAGCTGCAGTGTACTTGGGTTGGGAGAACACAGATGAAAAATGTTGAGCAAAAAGATTACATATCCCCTCACCACTATTAGCCGAGAGATTGTCTAGGTACATTTCTTCTGGAAAACCATAATCGCAGGATTTCCGATGACGGACGAACGACCAAAACTTTTTAGGATTAGAATGAATGGATTTTTCGGTTTCCCGTATATAATCTAAATAATTCTTAGAGGCCAACGACTTAACCCGGTAATTTAAGAGCTTGAGTTCTAATGTATCTCTTGGATTTTTGTAAATTTTGTGCCTTAATCGGATCTTTTCTTTTTCTTTTATTAGTTTAATTAAGTTCGGCGTAAACCAAATAGGAAACTTTAAATTACGCGGCTTCGTTTTTGGTACAGTTTCATCAATAATGGAAT
Source organism: Parnassius apollo (assembly GCA_907164705.1). Lineage (NCBI taxonomy): Eukaryota > Metazoa > Arthropoda > Insecta > Lepidoptera > Papilionidae > Parnassius > Parnassius apollo. The sequence continues at coordinate 10,560,500 of CAJQZP010001449.1, read as the reverse complement.
AAAGTATTTTGTAAAACCTAGACACCATGACATCGACCACCTGACAACTTACTAAATTCAATTTAGTTTTCTTAAGATAAATCGTAACTCACAATTGACTTATTTTACACAATAATAACACGTAATAACAATTAACACAACATATACTATTGACAAACTTAACAACAAAATAAGTATCTCATCACAAATGTATGTATCTGCGTATTTTTTTTATTACTCTATGATTAATACTGCAAAATGGCGGCGGTCGAGAGCCCGATTCTCGGAGCATTGTAACAACGCGAAAAACTTTATATCAAAGAGCTTTAAACGTTTTAATGTCTACTTACCGATGAAATGTTAAACCATCACTTTTTTGATGTTCTGAAGTATTTACTGCAGTCTTTAAGAACACAACAAGGCATTTTGAAGTTGTTGTTTATGCTAAGCGAACACGACTCGTCTGTGCGGGCGTTGGACACTCACTAAACAGTGTTGCGGTACAGTGTACCGCAACGCGTGGCTCAAAATCTTGCAAGGCGATGTCTTCTCTATACGTATAGTCCGTTCGCGTTAAGAAAATAGTGAGTCATCGTTGTCCGCCGGCCTGGCCACGTCCCCTAGCCAATTAAAATGCAAGAAATTAGAAAGGGATGAGTCGCTCGCGTCCGTAGGCTTCGACCACCAAAGCTTAGGCCCCTACACGTGTCCCCCGGGTGGTGCTAAACGAGCGACCAAGACGAAAAATAGACACGGCTTCCCGTCGTGTGGTAGCGGCGTAAAATCTACCACCACCCCTTGTTCGCACCATGAGTCAGGAGATAAAAGAAATGGCCCCGAGTTCCCGGCGCCCCTTTAATGGGGCAGGGGTGCGAAGAATCTCCAGGAGAAAAACCGGCGACGAGGTTCGCCACCCGTCACGTTCTGTCTCCCGGAGGGGCGAAAAGTGGATTGCGGAAGCCCGTCTGGCTACGCTGAATGTATGTGGCGCAATGAATGATAAGATGGATGAAGTATGCGAAATGATGAATGACAGAGGAATAGATGTGTTATGTGTAAATGAGACGAAACGAAAGGGAAAGGATGCCACTGCACATGGCACATATACCGCGTATTGGTCTGGTGTAGACGAGACCGAACGGGCATGCCAGGGAGTCGGTTTCATCCTTTCAGAAAGAATGGGTCAATGTGTGAAAGAGTATGAATGTGTAAGCCCGAGGCTGCTATGGATACGAATGAAAGTGGGCTTAAAGACACTGTTTGTGTACGCCCCAGACATGTCTAAGCCCACTTACATCCGAGAGCAGTTTTGGGACATGGAAAATGAAAATATTATTATGTTAGGAGACTTTAATGGAAGGGTTGGGGTGAAGAGGTCTGGTTATGAAAGGATATTGGGAACGTTTGGTGATGAAAGTATAAATGAGAATGGTGAAGACCTCCTCACCGTATGTGTGCAGAAAAGAATCTCTTTATGACGAATACTTTTTTCGTCGTAAGAAGATTCATATGTATACATGGGAAAGAGGTGATGATAGAAGCATGATAGATTGCGTAATTGTGGATGAAAGAATGAGGACCGCAGTCGTAGATATAAGAGTTTACCGGGGGTCCACCGTAGAGACGGATCATTACTTGGTCTTATGTCGAATTAATGGTCTTTTCAAGCGTTGGCGGCATCGGACATCTGTGTCTACCACTGCGTTACAGCATATAAGAATAGAGAAGTTACAAGATGAAGATGTGAAAGAGAAGTATAAATGCAGACTGAGAGAAAATATTAGGTGTTTGAATGAGTTGTGTATGAATGATTTAGACTTGAATACTGTGTGGGATAATATTAAGAAAGGTTTGGTGGATGCAGCCACCGAAGTATGTGGTGTAAGTAAGAGAACAAATGAAAGGAAAAGGAATATGTTGTGGTGGGATGATGAGGTACGGGTGGAAGTTGAATCAAAGAAGAAAGCATGGTTAGATTTACTAGCAACCAAAGCTGGTAATTCTGGCGGTATGAATGATGAGATTGAAAGAAAAAAGGCAGAATTTAGACGTCTAAATAAGAGAGTAAAAGAAGTAGTTGAAAGGAAAAAGAAAGAAAGAACGGATAAGAATGATAGAAGGATATCTGATAATTTCCAGCCTAATATAAAAATGTTCTGGAAACTCGTAAGAACTGCCAGGGGAAATACAAAACAGCCTATAATTTATGCTATAAGAGACGAGAATGAATGTATTCTGAATGATGAAGTTTCGAATTTAAACAGATGGAAGGAATACTTTGAAAGCGTGTTTATGAGTGAAGAGTCGTCTGAATAAATGAACAAGAAATTCCGAAAGAAGTGGAAAGGGGTATGGAGATAAGTGTAGATGAAATAATGAAAGCAATGAAAAGCATGAAAGCAGGTAAGGCGGCTGGATATGATAGAGTATCACCCGAGATGCTAAGGGCTGGAGAGGGAGTGGTGTCAGGCCTGCTGTACACCTTGTTTAATTTGTGTTGGGAATTAAAACGGGTACCGGATGACTGGTGTAAAGCAGTTATAGTACCAATATATAAAGGAAAAGGGTCACAGCAGGACTGCAAAAACTACCGTGGTATCAGCTTGCTTAGTATTGTGGGTAAACTGTATGCTAAGGTGTTAATTGAAAGAGTTATGAAAGAAACTGATGGAAAAATTTGGGATGTGCAAGCGGGTTTTCGAAAGGGTATGGGGTGTACAGTTCAAGTCTTTTCCATGCGCATGATTGCGGAGAAGTTTTTGGCTAAAAACCAGAAAGTTTTTTGTGCGTTCATGGACTTGGAAAAGGCTTATGACAGAGTGGACAGGAATGTGTTATGGCAAACACTGAACTCATATGGGTTGAGCGCTGGTTTAATACAGGCATTGAGGTCTCTTTATAGGGATTCTAGTGCTTGTGTCAGGATCAATGGGGTCTACTCGGACTGGTTTGGCATCCGAAAAGGTGTCAGACAGGGCTGTGTGGCTTCCCCCTTGGCTGTTCAACCTATTTATGGACAGGTGTTTGCAAACTTTGAAAGATGAAGAATGTGGGTTAAGAATGGGCGAGTTAACCGTCAAATGCCTTTTATATGCCGATGATCAAGTCATATTTGCGTCGTCGGCGGCTGAGTTGCAAATGATGGTTACATTAATGAACTGGGCATTAAAAGAAAGGGGAATGAAAGTGAACGCAAGTAAGACGAAAGTGATGGTTTTTGAAAGAGAGGAAAGCAAAACGGTATGTGAAATAAGAATAGAAGGAGAATTAATTGAGCAAGTGGATGAGTTTGTGTATTTGGGATGTGTATTTAGCAGAGATGGTAGATATGATAAGGATATAGAACGACGAGTAAATGCAGGGAATAGAGTGAATGGGGCACTACACTCTATTGTTAAGAACCAGAATGTATCAAAAAAGGCACGTATGGTAATTCATAATGATGTGTTAGTCCCTACTTTAATGTATGGTAGTGAAAGCTGGGTGTGGCAGAAGAAGCACGAAAGTAGAATAAATGCTGTAGAAATGCGGTCTTTAAGGAGTATGTTAGGGTTGAATCTGAATGACAGGGTGAGAAATTGCGTGATAAGAGATAAATGTGGTATGCAACATGATGTTGTGACCAGGATTAAGAAAGGAATGCATCGGTGGTTTGGTCACGTAGAAAGAATGAATGAGGAAAGAGTGACAAAGCAAATTTATATGGCAGATGTGAACGGCAGAGTAGGGAAGGGATATTTTGAAAATGGGCCACGTTAAAAGTACCCTTAACCGACGAGCATGTATGCGTAGATATATGGATGTAAAGGAGGCGAAAGAGGTATGTCAGGATCGTGTCAAATGGAAGTCCGTAGTCTCTGCCTACCCCTCTGGGTGACAGGCGTGAGTGTTTATGATTATATTTATGATGAAATTAGAAAGTCGAGTTCACAGTGACCAGTTGAAGTCAGGCCTTCGAACAAAACGGTTGTGTATTTTGCGTGTTACTCGTTCAATATTAAATTTTGAAAATGAATACCTCACCTATTCGAAAGAATAAAAGTGGATCAATATCTCATAGCGGAGAGAGACGCGTAATTTACAATGTTTATAAGTACTTTAAACTGTGGAATTTAAATGCGACTGTGGAGAGCACAGTAATAAAAACAGCAAGTGCATGTGGTGTATCCGAAAATACTGTTTATAAAATTATTAACGCACAAAAGGATACTAACTCATTAAAATCACCCGTGAAAAAAAGAGCTCGACTATCGACGGTCGATAAATTAGATGAACTAGACAAATGTGCAATAAGGAGAAAAGTTCACTCAACATATTTAAATAACGACTACCCGTCATTGGACAAAATTATGACGCTTTGCGAAGCTGACGAAGATATTCCTATTTTCAAACGTACCACACTTCATAAAATAATGCACGAGCTTGGTTTCGATTTCAATAAACAGGATAGGAGAACATTGTTAGTCGAAAGAAAAGATATTGTTTTATAGAGGCGTAAATATCTGAGGCAAATAAAAGAATACAGAGTCGCTAATAAATAATAAATAGTATAATAAATAGTAGTAATACCTCAATGAGTTCAAGAGTGTACTCGTACTTCATTATGTTTAAGTGCACCATGAGGAATTCTTTAATTTTTAGTTGGATCGGGTAATTTGAGCGACTAAGTTCACATTTTATATTTGTGTGTTGTGAGAAGTTTACTGTAAGGTTATTCAATTATTGTGATTTTGTGTCTTAATTCAATAATTAAGGGTGCTTTAAAACTAATAAAAATACCATTAACACCAGCACAAGTTGCACAAGCATTAGCATTAATTGACCAAGGGCTGATACAGCGTGAAGTTGATATTGTGCTTAACGTACCACGGTTCAATGCAGTATACACTGAAAAAATACCAGGAGACAGGTCGCTATACTCGCAGGTCAGGCAGTAGGGGCGTAAGGTACCCATCGGCCCGGGACGATCGTTTTATTGTTCTGGAGATTTTGAGAAACCGTTACCTGACCCCCGTTAAAATACACCAGCGGCTCCAAATCGCAGCAAGAGGCGTTAATATTATTGAGCGTACGGTGAGGAGACGAATGGAGGAAGTGAATTTAAAAGCTCGTAGACCAGCACGAGGTCCAGAACTTCTCAGACAGCACCGAGTAGCCCGACTTCAGTTCGCAAGAGAACGTGTCAATTGGTGCCACGAGGAAAAGGCTAGAGTGTTGTTCACAGATGAGTATCGAATAGCTTTACGTGCTCCAGACGTTCGAAAAAAGTGTGGAGAAAAAGAGGAGAGAGGTTTCTACCCATTACTACCACGCAAACTGTGAGTTTCCATGAAGGCTCAATAATGTTATGGAGAGGTGTAAGTTCCGACGCACGTATAGAGTTGGTCTTCGTCGATATTCGGCTTACAGCTACTCGATACATCGAGGAAGTTCTTCAGGAGCACGTAATGCCTTATTCGAAGTTTATTAGACACGACCAATTTCTCCTCATGCACGATAATGCACGCCTACAAGTCGCATATTGTGTAGAGGAATATCTGGAAGAGGTTGGAATACAAAAATTACAGTAGCCAGCTCGTAGCCCGGACTTAAATCCAATTGAGCATGTGCCCCACACATGCTCAATTTGATTTAAGTCCGGTATGCTCAAAAGAAAGATAAAGTCCAAACCGCTACGAACTCTAAATGAGCTCCGAAATGCAGTGCTGGCCGCTTGGGACAGCATACCGCAAGTTGATGTCAGAAACATCATTAATAATAATAATAATAATAATAATTTATTTTATTTCGATAAATGTTGTCTAATTTAGATAGTGTTGAAGACACCTTTTAAGCAAAAATCTTGCCTGTATTAGGTGCCTTCGCTCTTCCATAGCTACTAGTTAACATAAAGTTTATTATCTATAACAGTATTAGGGGTACATAAAAATATGAAAAATAAGAATTGTGTGTGTGTGTGTATGTGTGATCATCAAAGCATGTCAGATCGAATGCAGGCGGTTATCATGGCTAGAGGAGGAAACACCCGATATTAAAACCGATAAACTATAAAGAAACGGACTTAATGTTTAACTTTGCAGTGTTTTTAAAATGACAATGGAAAGATGTTAATTTTAGTGAAAACATGTTATCTAGAAAAGAAAAATTGTGGTAAAGTAAACATTAAATTTCTGCGTTCTAAAACCATTAGAGACACTTATTGAATCTATCTACCCTTATAAAAGTTAGTTAACCTGTTAAAAAAAACGTTTCAGTGCTTCGATCAATAAAATTGATCGAAGTTTCAGTGCAAATAATCAGCAACACGAATGGCCATGTTTCCGTGCGGTGACTGTATTTCCCTATTATTTTGTTTAAAGTTCAATTTTGTTTTGTTATTGATTTGTCGATGTTTAATTAAAAACAAATTGAACACAGTGTATTATAATTCGTTTTCCTGAGATCTTATTACAGCTCTCCATTTTCTAAAAAAATATAGTTTACATAGTCGAAAGCTTGTGTTACAACGCGTGTGTGTTGAATTTAATTTAACCGTTATTCTGAGGTGACGAGATTTTTTAAGTATTTTCATTTATAATTATCCTTTTAGTGACTTCAACGACAGCCAGGAAAATAAACTTATCATTTATTTATACGCCGAAAACTGATTGATTTAGCTGAAATTATCAAATTAAAGTGTCACTACTCAAAAGCAATAAATAATATGTTATACAAGATAGTTTAATGATTATTATTATATATCAAAGTATGATTATTGCAAATCAACGTATAATATGTAAATGTTTTCCTTTAATAATTACACATCTGTTACAGCCGATCAAAAGTCCATTGCTAAACTTAGGCCACCCAATGGATTGCTTGATAGGGATATTTGCCATGGTTTCAGTTCGGGTCTGTAAGCAGTTTTAGTATAGGAAGGCTGCTGCTCATCTCCTGGTTTTTTCCCTCTTACAATGAACGATATGGTCGTATGGGACGTAGTGGATATTCCTACACCACCACTGAAAAATAATTTTACACATCTCTTACTCAAAAAATAAAATTTATCAGTAATTTTGCGAGTAGTGCCTATCCTCTTTACATGCGGTAGTCACACAATTCATGAAGCTAAAGATATTAAGTACTATAATTAAGTCTAACGTTCTTTGATTTATGAGCTAGCAAGGTCTGGTATTATAACTACATTAACCGCTTTTGCTTAAAATAGTACATCATAGTTATTAAATTAACTGCAAACCTGTTCCAAAGACTATATTATCCAATTAACTAGAATTCAAATGTACTTGTAAAGGTGATTGCACATTTGTCAGCTTCGTCGCATCTTGCACAGTTTTAGCGAGTTTTATTGAATGCCTTGTACTCGTACATTGTACATTTAATGTGACGCGTATGACCAACATATAGTGTAACCAACAGAGTGTGCACGGCTATATCTTTTTACTATTCTTAGCCATTGATTTAAATACAATCCACGTGATGGTAAGTGGTGATGTAGCCTAAGATGGTGAAGAAAACTAACTTAACAAAACCCTATTCACTCTTGCCTTGAAGAAACTCACATTGTGATTGAATGGAATTACTTATTGATAGATAAGATGCTGGAAACTTATTCAACTCCTTTGCTGTACGCATGTAGCAAACCGTTTGGTTCAAATGCGTGGTAAGTCAACAACGAAAGGATGGAGACTGACTGAACGTCTGGAAGGGAGGAATTAAGTTATGCGATTCCTGCGCATACCTTCCGAAAGTCGCATCGGTCCGGAAAAATCTCTGCTGGTAGTTTGATTATACAAGGAAGTTGTGCGAAGAAGAAAACTTCTTTAAATCGCTTAGTGGTGGACCGCCAGTCATCCAGAAGGTATGGATGGTATCGTGCGTTTTGTCACGATGTGCGATTGTGAAATTGTGCGGCTGGAATTAGTCCGAACAACTCCTCAGAGCACTCCCCGTGGTAGATACGATAATGTCACTTTTTAATAAAAATGGAGAGACAAACAAATGTACAGTCCACATGATGGTTTTACGTGGTAGAGCCATGCTGCAGTTATATTACGGTCATCTTGACTGGGGAAGGACCACACTCTCGAAGAATACCAGCGTAAAAAGGAAAGCTTAACGAGCTTTAGGAGTGTAGAGAACCGGAGACTCTTTTTAAAAGAAACGTGGCATTCCATCTTAGTCCTCAGGGGAGACAACGTATCTGCAATTTGATTTCTAATCAAAGATACATGTACCACAAACGCCTACGTTTTGTGGACTCTTTGCTTATTTTTCACCCTTATTCTATAAAAAAAGAGAATATTACAGTACAGGGACGCCTGCAGCAAACTACAAAGAAAGAAACTGCAGAAGCGATATAACCTCACCAGCGTACCAATGTGAAGTAGCAGCTTAATGCTGCTGTGTACCGTATGGCGAGGGTAGAGAATGTACACGTACACGTATGGTTGCGTACTAATTGGAGAGTATCAATAAAACTTCAGGAGCCCGATATACGTGTGTTTATTATGATACACAAATTGATATTGATTAAATATTGATTAAACATAATGTAGGCACAGTACACCCCCCTTTATAAAAAAATAATAGCTATATGCTATAAAATTAACTGTATTTATTTTATCCCCTTTATAAAAAAACAAATGTAGAAAAAAATAGTTACATGAAAAATATTACTATCTATAATGCCGTATGACGCACTATTCTTTTTTTACTTTTACCACACTATCACTTTATCACTACACTATAACGTGCTGTGGGGGGCGGCTGTCGAAGCCCGGCTCCCCCGCGTCGCCCGCGCGCAGCTCCAGCCGCGGCAGCTCCATCAGCTCCCGCCGCAGGTACCTGGCGTACCCCGTCTTACAGTAGCGCCACACTACGTACAGTATGGCCAGCAGGATGCATGTAATTATTATGAGGAGGTATGTCTCCTGCCGCACATGCACCGGTTAGTGAGTCTCGCTCTGCGCCGTGGCGGCGCTATTCCCGGCGCCGCTCTGCGCGATGATCACCTCTTCAACTTTTTTGCTCTGCGGTGTACCCATCTTAGCAGTTAATTGACTGTCACACACACGTATTTACACAGCGAAACGAACAACAGGTTTAATTACTCGTCCGAATCTCGACACCTTGCTATTACTGCTTACGTTCGGAGTTCCCTTATTAGGAGCATCTGTGCATTCTTGTGATATGATCGTATACGCTGGCTTTAGCCGATCGATGCTTACAACTTTCGGCGTATCCGATTGCATAATTTTAAAATATTTCTCTGTCTTGTTAATTACTTTGAAGGGACCCATGTATGGTTGAGTAAGTGGTTTGGACACCTTGTCAACCCGTACAAATACATGTGTGCAGTCTTTTAAGTCAGGGTGTATGAAAATTTTTCCTTGATGTAACTCTTTTCTTGGAACGGAAGCCAAATGCGATATTTTTCTACGCAGCTCTTGCACAAACAAAATATTGTCGGAGGTTTCTAGCCTTAGCGGCTGAAAAAAATCTCCAGGCAATCGTAGTGCTTCTCCTAATACCATCTCTGCAGCGCTGGTTTGCGTATCGTCTCTCAGACATGCTCTTAATCCCAATAAGACTGTTGGTAACTCGGAAACCCATTGGTCAGTGTTGCCTCTGCACATAAGCGCAGCCTTCAAGGATCGATGCCATCTCTCCACGATGCCATTCGACTGGGGGTGATAAGCCGTTGTTCTAAATTTTCTGATACCCATCCTCTTGGCTAAGTGCCTAAACAATTGCGATAAGAAAGTAGAGCCTTGATCTGTAGTTAAATTTAAAGGACATCCGAATCGTGATATCCACCCAGAGTACATGATATCCGCTACTGTCTCGGCTGTGATATCCTTGACTGGGTAGGCTTCCGGCCATCCAGTTTTCCTATCCACCATTGTCACAACATATCGATGGCCTTGACAATATGTAAGTGGTCCAACTATATCCATATGTAGATGATCAAATCGGTCGCTATTTACAAAATGTCCATGGGGTGACATCGTATGTCTTTGTATTTTTGATTTTTGGCAGCCTACACAACCTTTGACCCATTCAGTCACGTCTTTGTTCATGCCATGCCATATATATCTATCTTGCATCATTTTTCTCGTTGCACGCGTGCCCGGGTGACTAATTCCGTGCACCGCGTTGAAAGCTGATACGCGAAATTCCTTAGGCAAATATGGGCGTGCTCGGTTCAAAGACACATCGCAATGAATTGCTTTGTTACAATTTGGTACTAATATTTTCTTAAAAGATAATGACTTTGATTTCATTAGATTATGCAGCTCAAAATCATTATTCTGTGCTTCGGCTAACTTTTCATAATCTAGCGGTGATGGCATGTCAATTTCTGATATTCTTGATAAACAGTCAGCAACAGTATTTTCCAAGCCTGAAATATGCCTTATTTCTGTACAAAATTGCATTATGAAGTCAAGTTGCCGTATTCTGCGTGGTATCATTTTTACTAACTGTGTTTTTACGTAACGAGTAAACTATTGGCTTGTGATCGGTGTATACTATAAGAGGTCTGCCTTCAATAAAAGGTCGAAAATGCTTAATAGCAATATAAATGGCCAACAACTCTCTATCATACGTTGAGTAACGTTGTTGTGTTTCACTCAATTTCGATGAATAAAATCCTAATGGTTTCCATGCCTCGCCTTCTTTTTTGCTGCAACACAGCACCTGCACATGTGCTGGAGCAGTCCGTCATGAGAGCAATCGGTGCATCCGGCGACGGGAATGACAGTGTAACTGCGCTTTTAAGGCTTTGTTTACACTGTTCAAACGCCTCAATACTTTCATCCGTCCATGGAATCGAACTCTTGTCTTTCTTTTTACAATTATGGAGAAATACGTTTAATTTCGCTTGGATTCCGGCGGCCTTCGGTAAATGTCTTCTATAAAAGTTGATCATTCCGAGAAAACGACGAAGTTCTTCCACTGTCTTTGGCCTTGGATATTCAGAAATGACCTTGACTTGATCGTCCAATGGCTTCATGCCTTGCTTTGAGATCCGGAATCCCAAAAAATCTATTTCAGTCTTGCCAAATTCGCACTTTGCTAAATTTATTGTAATACCATATTTATCCAATCTCTGTAATACCTCTCTTATGTGTTGCCTATGCTCATTTTTCGTTGATGACGCTATAATAACGTCGTCAATATATATAAATACAAAGTTAAGATTCCGTAACACTTCGTCTTGCATGAAACGTTGAAATGTTTGCGCCGCCGTACGGAACCCGAAACCAAGGCGTAAAAATTCAAACAAACCGAATGGCGTTGTTATAGCCGTCTTCGGAATGTCGTCCTTATGTATAGGAATGTTATGGTAGGCCCGTTGAATATCAATTTTCGTAAATATACTTTTCCCGTGCAATAAATAACTACAATCTTGGATGCGCGGTATCGGATATCGATCCGGCTTGCTGATCGCGTTCAATGCTCGATAATCGCCGCACGGTCTTAGCTCGCCGTTCTTTTTCGTAACGACATGAAGTGTCCACTAAAAATCGGAGTCCACTGCTATTGTCCGTGATACATAATCGAGGAACAGGAGCTATGGTGCAAATCTCCACCTGCGATTGCACCAGATCTAGTTTTCCTTCTTGTCTGTTTTAGGCCAGGCGCACGGTTCTACACATTTCGTAGCTCTATGGTGATATTTATAATGATAACTACACAGCCAGTCCGGACTATCAGGTGAGCGCCGTGTCGTATTACGAGTACGGCCGCGTGAGTTAGATCGCGATCTGGAGCGATATTGATAATTATTTCTACGATAATCACGATGTCTATCTCTCTCCAAATCCCTGATTTTTAGACTTAATTTGGCAATCTCCGCCAGAATTAACGCAGTCTCTGTGTTCGTACTACTTTGTGTAGCTTGCACTTCTGTCACTTGTAAGGGTCGCGCAGTCTCCACAACCTTGTCCGCGATTGCTGATAAATGCTCCAGGTCTTTTACTTCACACACTGCTAATACACTTCTCACAGACGACGGCAGATGACCTTGCCACATTATCCGAAGTGTTTCGTCGGGTGTCTTTTCTCGAGCCAATTCCCTCATCCGCCTAAGGAGTTGAGAGGGTTTTTGATCTCCCAACTCCATCTCACTCAAAAGTTTTTGAAACTGTCGAATCTCGGACTCTTCGTAGACCTTTAACAATCGCTCTTTCAAAGTATCGAATTTCCTTCCCTCGGGCGGCTTGATAAGAATGTCGCTGACTTGCTGGATTACATCCTTCCCCAATTTAGTGACTACCATGTTGTATCTCGCTTCATCGCTCATCTTCTGCGGTGCAAGGACAGCTTCGCACTGGATGAACCAGAGCCGCGGCTGATCGGCCCAAAATTCGGGTATTCTCGAGGAAACACTAACAACTGCTACTTCTGCTGACCCGCTAGTAATTGCTTTATTTTGGCCGTCTTGCTGCGAAGTCATTGTGGTTCTTCTTTCCTTTGTCAGGTTAGTGAAACGCACTTTGATTCTCGAACGTGTTCGCGTAACTTGAGATCGGGGTCACCACTGTACACGTACACGTATGGTTGCGTACTAATTGGAGAGTATCAATAAAACTTCAGGAGCCCGATATACGTGTGTTTATTATGATACACAAATTGATACTGATTAAATATTGATTAAACATAATGTAGGCACAAGAACTACTACCCTCACCATACGATACACAGATTTATACCACTAAGGTTTATCTATTACAGCCTATAAAAGTCCACTACTGAACATATATTAAAAAGCGACAGTAGCCTAATGGCAGGGCGCGGACCGCGAACTCAAAAAGGTCGTGGGTTCGAATCCGCCATTCGACTACTGGCGGGAACCACTTGTAACACAAGCAATTTAAGCTTACCACGAGTGGTTAAGGGGAATATTAGCAATGTTTATGACATTGTTAATATTCTTTTAAAAAAAAAAAAAAAAAAAAAATATCATAGGCTTTTTTTATAGCATTGAGTGTCAAACGAACACATAGTCCATCTGATATTAAGCGGATGCTGTGGGCCATAGACATCTACATCCATCCTCTACTACGAATCAAAATGCAGATGCGTTGTCACACGTGAGGACTATGGTAGAATGCCTAGATTCCAGTAAAAGGGCTGTCCGGTTCTCTACACTCACCATACGAAACACAGCAACATTACACTGCTATTTTACGCCGTTATTCTGTGAGAGCGTGGTCCTGCCCCGGTCGAGCCGACCCATTAAGGGGATATAGTAAGTCAGCTCAAATTCTAATTTCGTCCCCACTTGCCCGCGCGTCGTATGCTATGTACCGACATGTTTATAATTACTAATACTGTAAGTAGAACGGTCGTTAGATACTTATTTCGTTAGGTTTATCATATTTATGCCTGTTTCTTAACGCCAAGCCAGTCGCTTCTTATTTTTTTTACGGTTATTTCCCATTTTAAGTTTACGTCGTTCTGTTGCGTAATGTGTATTCTGATCGTAAGCGACACAACCTCCCCCTTCAAAGGCCGAAGCGAAGTGACCACAGCATACATTTACCCTGACGGGGAAGTGACTGGGCGGCAGGAATCACGCTTCAAGAGGCCGATAGTTTAGTTAACCCGATAGTTTAATACCACGTAATAATTATTTAGCCATAGTTGCCACGCTTGTTAAGCGGATTGCCAACCGCAGTTTTAATTATGTTGAGTTGTAATCAGGAAGAAGCTGCTCTCCATCTCCTGTTTCATTTTCCCCCGTCGCCTCTTACGACTCTCTCGGGACGATATGGACACAGTATAAATATGGAACTGTAAGGAAACTACCTACAAACGTTCAAAACAACACACTCACACAAACATGCACAACTACAAGCGAATGTCACCACAAAGAAGCTGGCTTGGAAGTATAACCGCTCAGATAAATGAATAAGTGCACTAAATTGCTCACTAATTGCTCAATTCAAATCCGCATTTGCTCACACTATTAATGAATTATTTTATTAGTTATTAATAATTAAAAATACAAAATATTTTTTCCCTATTATACTTAAAACCAATGAACTTTTCTAAAAACGAATAAATACCATTAATTGCTCAAGAAATGCTTAATTCAAAACCATATTTGATCACACTATTAATTCATTATTTAATTAAAAATTAATAATTAAAAGTACAAAATTTTTTTTTCCATAACCGATCAGAATATTGAATAGGTGCACAAAATTGCTCACTAATTGCTCATTTCAAATCTGCAATTGCTCACAATATTTATCAATTATTTTATTAGTTATTAATAATTAAAAATACAAAATTGTTATCGCCTTAAAACCAAAGAACTTTTTCGAAAATGAATAAGTACTCCTAATTGCTCACAAAATGCCTAACCGTAATACGCAATTGCTCAAACTATTTACTAATTAATTAATTAGTAATTAATAATTAAAAGTACAAAATTTTTTTTTCCATAACCGATCAGAATATTGAATAGGTGCACAAAATTGCTCACTAATTGCTCATTTCAAATCTGCAATTGCTCACACAATTTATCATTTATTTTAATAGTTATTAATAATTAAAAATACAAAATTGTTATTGCCTTAAAACCAAAGAACTTTTTTAAAAATGAATAAGTACTCCTAATTGCTCACAAAATGCCTAACCGTAATACGCAATTGCTCAAACTATTTACTAATTAATTAATTAGTAATTAATAATTAAAAGTACAAAATTTTTTTTCCATAACCGATCATAATACTGAATAGGTGCACAAAATTGCTCACTAATTGCTCATTTCAAATCTGCAATTGCTCACAATATTTATCAATTATTTTATTAGTTATTAATAATTAAAAATACAAAATTGTTATTGCCTTAAAACCAAAGAACTTTTTTTAAAATGAATAAGTACTCTTAATTGCTCACAAAATGCCTAACCGTAATACGCAATTGCTCAAACTATTTACTAATTAATTAATTAGCAATTAATAATTAAAAGTATAATTTTTTTTATTCCTTAACCGATTATAATATTGAATAGGTGCACAAAATTGCTCACTAATTGCTCATTTCAAATCTGCAATTGCTCACAATATTTATCAATTATTTTAATAGTTATTAATAATTATAAATACAAAATTGTTATTGCCTTGAAACCAAAGAACTTTTTTAAAAATGAATAAGTACTCTTAATTGCTCACAAAATGCCTAACCGTAATACGCAATTGCTCAAACTATTTACTAATTAATTAATTAGTAATTAATAATTAAATGTATAAAATTTTTTATTCCTTAACCGAACATAATATTGAATAGGTGCACAAAATTGCTCACTAATTGTTCATTTCAAATCTGCAATTGCTCACACAATTTATCATTTATTTTAATAGTTATTAATAAATAAAAATACAAAATTGTTATTGCCTTAAAACCAAAGAACTTTTTTAAAAATGAATAAGTACTCCTAATTGCTCACAAAATGCCTAACCGTAATACGCAATTGCTCAAACTATTTACTAATTAATTAATTAGTAATTAATAATTAAAAGTACAAAATTTTTTTTCCTTAACCGATCATAATACTGAATAGGTGCACAAAATTGCTCACTAATTGCTCATTTCAAATCTGCAATTGCTCACAATATTTATCAATTATTTTATTAGTTATTAATAATTAAAAATACAAAATTGTTATTGCCTTAAAACCAAAGAACTTTTTTAAAAATGAATAAGTACTCCTAATTGCTCACAAAATGCCTAATCGTAATACGCAATTGCTCAAACTATTTACTAATTATTTAATTAGTAATTAATAATTAAAAGTATAAATTTTTTTTATTCCTTAACCGATTATAATATTGAATAGGTGCACAAAATTGCTCACTAATTGCTCATTTCAAATCTGCAATTGCTCACAATATTTATCAATTATTTTATTAGTTATTAATAATTAAAAATACAAAATTGTTATTGCCTTAAAACCAAAGAACTTTTTTAAAAATGAATAAGTACCCCTAATTGCTCACAAAATGCCTAACCGTAATACGCAATTGCTCAAACTATTTACTAATTATTTAATTAGTAATTAATAATTAAAAGTATAAATTTTTCTATTCCTTAACCGATCATAATATTGAATAGGTGCACAAAATTGCTCACTAATTGCTCATTTCAAATCTGCAATTGCTCACAATATTTATCAATTATTTTATTAGTTATTAATAATTAAAAATACAAAATTGTTATTGCCTTAAAACCAAAGAACTTTTTTTAAAAATGAATAAGTACTCCTAATTGCTCACAAAATGCCTAACCGTAATACGCAATTGCTCAAACTATTTACTAATTATTTAATTAGTAATTAATAATTAAATGTAAAAAAATTTATTCCTTAACCGATCAGAATATTGAATAGGTGCACGAAATTGCTCACTCAATTGCTCATTTCAAATCTGCAGTTGCTCATAATATTAATCAATTACTTTAATAGTTATTAATAATTAAAAATACAAAATTGTTATTGCCTTAAAACCAAAGAACTTTTTCGAAAATGAATAAGTACTCCTAATTGCTCACAAAATGCCTAACCGTAATACGCAATTGCTCAAACTATTTACTAATTATTTAATTAGTAATTAATAATTAAATGTAAAAAAAATTTTTTATTCCTTAACCGATCATAATATTGAATAGGTGCACAAAATTGCTCACTAATTGCTCATTTCAAATCTGCAGTTGCTCACAATATTTATCAATTACTTTAATAGTTATTAATAATTAAAAATACAAAATTGTTATTTCCTTAAAACCAAAGAACTTTTTTAAAAATGAATAAGTACTCCTAATTGCTCACAAAATGCCTAACCGTAATACGCAATTGCTCAAACTATTTACTAATTATTTAATTAGTAATTAATAATTAAAACTATAAAATTTTTTATTCCTTAACCGATTATAATATTGAATAGGTGCACTAAATTGCTCACTAATTGCTCATTTCAAATCTGCAATTGCTCACAATATTTATCAATTATTTTATTAGTTATTAATAATTAAAAATACAAAATTGTTATTGCCTTAAAACCAAAGAACTTTTTTTAAAAATGAATAAGTACTACTAATTGCTCACAAAATGCCTAACCGTAATACGCAATTGCTCAAACTATTTACTAATTATTTAATTAGTAATTGATAATTAAATGTAAAAAAATTTTTATTCCTTAACCGAACATAATATTGAATAGGTGCACAAAATTGCTCACTAATTGTTCATTTCAAATCTGCAGTTGCTCACAATATTAATCAATTATTTTAATAGTTATTAATAATTAAAAATACAAAATTGTTATTTCCAAAAAACCAAAGAACTTTTTCGAAAATGAATAAGTACTCCTAATTGCTCACAAAATGCCTAACCGTAATACGCAATTGCTCAAACTATTTACTAATTATTTAATTAGTAATTAATAATTAAATGTAAAAAATTTTTTATTCATTAACCGATCAGAATATTGAATAGGTGCACAAAATTGCTCACTAATTGCTCATTTCAAATCTGCAATTGCTCACAATATTTATCAATTACTTTATTAGTTATTAATAATTAAAAATACAAAATTGTTATTGCCTAAAAACCAAAGAACTTTTTCGAAAATGAATAAGTACTCCTAATTGCTCACAAAATGCCTAACCGTAATACGCAATTGCTCAAACTATTTACTAATTATTTAATTAGTAATTAATAATTAAATGTAAAAAATTTTTTATTCCTTAACCGATCATAATATTGAATAGGTGCACAAAATTGCTCACTAATTGCTCATTTCAAATCTGCAATTGCTCACAATATTTATCAATTATTTTATTAGTTATTAATAATTAAAAATACAAAATTGTTATTGCCTTAAAACCAAAGAACTTTTTCGAAAATGAATAAGTACTCCTAATTGCTCACAAAATGCCTAACCGTAAAACGCAATTGCTCAAACTATTTACTAATTATTTAATTAGTAATTAATAATTAAAACTATAAAATTTTTTATTCCTTAACCGATTATAATATTGAATAGGTGCACAAAATTGCTCACTAATTGCTCATTTCAAATCTGTAATTGCTCACAATATTTATCAATTATTTTATTAGTTATTAATAATTAAAAATACAAAATTGTTATTGCCTTAAAACCAAAGAACTTTTTTTAAAAATGAATAAGTACTCCTAATTGCTCACAAAATGCCTAACCGTAATACGCAATTGCTCAAACTATTTACTAATTATTTAATTAGTAATTGATAATTAAAAGTAAAAAATTTTTATTCCTTAACCGATCATAATATTGAATAGGTGCACAAAATTGCTCACTAATTGCTCATTTCAAATCTTCTGTTGCTCACAATATTTATCAATTATTTTATTAGTTATTAATAATTAAAAATACAAAATTGTTATTGCCTTAAAACCAAAGAACTTTTTCAAAAATGAATAAGTACGCCTAATTGCTCACAAAATGCCTAACCGTAATACGCAATTGCTCAAACTATTTACTAATTATTTAATTAGTAATTAATAATTAAATGTAAAAAAAATTTTATTCATTAACCGATCAGAATATTGAATAGGTGCACAAAATTGCTCACTAATTGCTCATTTCAAATCTGCAGTTGCTCACAATATTTATCAATTATTTTAATAGTTATTAATAATTAAAAATACAAAATTGTTATTGCCTAAAAACTAAAGAACTTTTTCGAAAATGAATAAGTACTCCTAATTGCTCACAAAATGCCTAACCGTAATACGCAATTGCTCAAACTATTTACTAATTATTTAATTAGCAATTAATAATTAAAATTATAAATTTTTTTATTCCTTAACCGATCATAATATTGAATAAGTGCACAAAATTGCTCACTAATTGCTCATTTCAAATCTGCAATTGCTCACAATATTTATCAATTATTTTATTAGTTATTAATAATTAAAAATACAAAATTGTTATTGCCTTAAAACCAAAGAACTTTTTTAAAAATGAATAAGTACTCCTAATTGCTCACAAAATGCCTAATCGTAATACGCAATTGCTCAAACTATTTACTAATTATTTAATTAGTAATTAATAATTAAAAGTACAAAATTTTTTTTCCTTAACCGATCATAATATTTAATAGGTGCACAAAATTGCTCACTAATTGCTCATTTCAAATCTGCAATTGCTCACAATATTTATCAATTATTTTATTAGTTATTAATAATTAAAAATACAAAATTGTTATTGCCTAAAACCAACGAACTTTTTTAAAAATGAATAAGTACTCCTAATTGCTCACAAAATGCCTAACCGTAATACGCAATTGCTCAAACTATTTACTAATTATTTAATTAGTAATTAATAATTAAAAGTATAAATTTTTTTATTCCTTAACCGATTATAATATTGAATAGGTGCACAAAATTGCTCACTAATTGCTTATTTCAAATCTGCAAATGCTCACAATATTTATCAATTATTTTATTAGTTATTAATAATTAAAAATACAAAATTGTTATTGCCTTAAAACCAAAGGACTTTTTTAAAAATGAATAAGTACCCCTAATTGCTCACAAAATGCTCCCCTAACCGTAATACGCAATTGCTCAAACTATTTACTAATTAATTAATTAGTAATTAATAATTAAAAGTATAAAATTTTTTATTCCTTAACCGATTATAATATTGAATAGGTACACAAAATTGCTCACTAATTGCTCATTTCAAATCTGCAATTGCTCACAATATTTATCAATTATTTTATTAGTTATTAATAATTAAAAATACAAAATTGTTATTGCCTTAAAACCAAAGAACTTTTTTAAAAATGAATAAGTACTCCTAATTGCTCACAAAATGCCTAACCGTAATACGCAATTGCTCAAACTATTTACTAATTATTTAATTAGTAATTAATAATTAAATGTAAAAAAATTTTTATTCCTTAACCGATAATAATATTGAATAGGTGCACAAAATTGCTCACTCAATTGCTCATTTCAAATCTGCAATTGCTCACAATATTTATCAATTATTTTAATAGTTATTAATAATTAAAAATACAAAATTGTTATTTCCAAAAACTAAAGAACTTTTTCGAAAATGAATAAGTACTCCTAATTGCTCACAAAATGCCTAACCGTAAAACGCAATTGCTCAAACTATTTACTAATTATTTAATTAGTAATTAATAATTAAATGTATAAAAATTTTTATTCCTTAACCGATCAGAATATTGAATAGGTGCACAAAATTGCTCACTAATTGTTCATTTCAAATCTGCAGTTGCTCACAATATTTATCAATTATTTTAATAGTTATTAATAATTAAAAATACAAAATTGTTATTTCCAAAAAACCAAAGAACTTTTTCGAAAATGAATAAGTACTCCTAATTGCTCACAAAATGCCTAACCGTAATACGCAATTGCTCAAACTATTTACTAATTAATTAATTAGCAATTAATAATTAAAAGTATAAATTTTTTTATTCCTTAACCGATTATAATATTGAATAGGTGCACAAAATTGCTCACTAGTTGCTTATTTCAAATCTGCAATTGCTCACAATATTTATCAATTATTTTATTAGTTATTAATAATTAAAAATACAAAATTAGTATTGCCTTAAAACCAAAGAACTTTTTTAAAAATGAATAAGTACTACTAATTGCTCACAAAATGTCTAATTAATTAATTAGTAAATAGTTTGAGCAATTGCGTATTACGGTTAGGCATTTTGTGAGCAATTAGGAGTACTTATTCATTTTCGAAAAAGTTCTTTGGTTTTTTGGAAATAACAATTTTGTATTTTTAATTATTAATAACTATTAAAGTAATTGATTAATATTGTGAGCAACTGCAGATTTGAAATGAACAATTAGTGAGCAATTTTGTGCACCTATTCAATATTCTGATCAGTTAAGGAATAAAATTTTTTTACATTTAATTATTAATTACTAATTAAATAATTAGTAAATAGTTTGAGCAATTGCGTATTACGGTTAGACATTTTGTGAGCAATTAGGCGTACTTATTCATTTTCGAAAAAAGTTCTTTGGTTTTTTGGAAATAACAATTTTGTATTTTAATTATTAATAACTATTAAAGTAATTGATAAATATTGTGAGCAACTGCAGATTTGAAATGAGCAATTAGTGAGCAATTTTGTGCACCTATTCAATATTCTGATCGGTTAAGGAATAAATTTTTTTACATTTAATTATCAATTACTAATTAAATAATTAGTAAATAGTTTGAGCAATTGCGTATTACGGTTAGACATTTTGTGAGCAATTAGTAGTACTTATTCATTTTTAAAAAAAAGTTCTTTGGTTTTAACCCTTAAATGCATAGAATATTTATGATTATGGATTTAAAAATAAAAAAATTATGCACAATGCAGATAAAGTTTCTTTATTATATAAAAAAATGTTAAAATAGTTATACTAATTTTTTTTTTCATATAATATATTATAAATCATGCGATGGATTTTTCCATCACTATGCACTTAGAGTTAATATACATATGGGTAATTGCCATATTTGATATTAGGTAGTGTGGAACTTAGTAAAACAGTTATTATTTTTGTTTAGGCATAAATTTATGCCACATTTGGCACAGTTTATGGTGGTGTATCCTGTACAATGTGGATACTTACAACGAAGCGACACACCAACATCTGGCCAGTGCCCAAGACCATCCATCCGTATATCCAATGGAGGGATTGGTTTGATTGTAACCTCTTCTTCTTAGCTTGCAACTCCTGCTCCAGGCTGGAAGAGCTAGGCCGACCTCTTTTATTTTCATTTGTGCCTGAGTTACATAAAACATAGGCCAGCTCGTTTCTGAACTCACCTAAGTTTAAAATGTTCTTTTTTGCAACATTTTCTTTTTTTGCATTATTTTTATATATAATCCAGGAGTTGATAACAGCCAGATCAAACAAATGGAAAAATATACGAATATACCATTTGCGAGATTTTACTCTTATGTGATATCTATCCAAGAAACTATCTAACAAGTCAACACCCCTCATATGACTGTTATATTCTGTAATGGACTTTGGACACAATATATCAACTCTTTCCCTCGTCTTTTTATCAAACCTTTTGACGGTTGAAACAGGCTCTGCTCCTACGTAACTTGATAACATAGTCACTATTTTATTGTCCTTCCATGCTATGCAAGCTAAATCAATTCCGTCATATGATGCTGTTCTTTCTTCATAAGTACCCCTAGGGGTATTTTTTTTCATCATCTCTTTTTTGTCTGGTA
The DNA here is from genome assembly GCA_907164705.1 of Parnassius apollo. Classification (NCBI taxonomy): domain Eukaryota; kingdom Metazoa; phylum Arthropoda; class Insecta; order Lepidoptera; family Papilionidae; genus Parnassius; species Parnassius apollo. Next base: position 10,538,228 of record CAJQZP010001449.1, on the reverse strand, counting down.
GTTTGTTATTAGGAATTCTGTTTTGTTGAATTGTGCCAAGGCAATGTATTCCTTGCTTAGCCAAATAGATAACTAATGGCACAGATGTATAGAAATTATCAAAGAAGATAATATGGTTGACCATTCGTGGAACATCTCTGGTTAAGCGAAGCACAATATTATTTGTAGAACCTAAGTCAGGCTCACCTTCAGGTCTTGTAGAAATGTCTTGGCCAGAATAAATTTCAAATTTGTAGGCAAATCCAAAAACACTACATAAAACATACAACTTAAATCCCCACTTATGGGGCTTATTTGGTAGATATTGTTTTAGATAATGTCCCACTTTGGTGGCACACATTTGTTCATCAATTGATAGTCTTTGATGTTTTTTCACACTGGAAAAGGTTTGATTTAGACTATCAATAATTGGTCTCACCTTATGTAAGCGGTCATGTCCTGATTGGTTAACTGGTATATATTTGTCATTATCATTGAAATGGATATATTTTTTGATCTTTTCAAATGTATTCACATTCATAGTTTGCTTTATAGGTTCAAATCCAAAACGCCTTGACCAGTATTTGCGTGTGCTGGGGAAATGCTGAACAGACATGTAAAGCAGAATGCCTAAAAACTTTTTCAGGTCATAATGAGACAAATTAAATCTATTTTCAGGATTTAATTGGTTGGCATATAGATTAGTTTCTGATATTATTTTGTTACAAAGTTCAGGTGTAAAAAAATAGTTGAAGCATTGATATGGTGTTTTTAGGGCTGTTATTTCAGTACCTAGATCAGTGCTTCCTTCAAATTCAATATTTGACTCAGAAAACTGAAGTGTACTCTTCTTCCAAATCAGCTTCCTCTTGTCTAACACCCAAGTCGAACAAGCAGAGTTTTCTCCTGTTTTAGATGCCACAGTTTCTAGAATCAGAGGGGGATCATGCACATCAACTTGTTCTTCATGTAAAGTAGGTTCATTTTCCAGATTATCATCATCCTCTACGTCTTGCAGTGGTTCATTTCTGTTGGTGTAAAAGATACTTTCCTCATTATCTTCCGTATCAGACATTTCCATGCCATCTTCTGACAGATATCCTCCTTCCAGAGCAGACAAGTACTCTTCAATGTCTCTATCATTGATTATTCTTGATCTTGGAAAAGACATTTTTGCTGAAATATTACATAAAAATTATTATAAACTTGAGATAAACTATAAAAGAATAATAGTGCTGAAAAGTTAGGTTTCCATACATCGAGAACTACGACTAATGCATATTGATGGAAATTTCCATCATAAACAAAAAGACCCAGAATACATCTAAAAACTATGATTTTTCTAAAACAAATTGCTTAGGTATTGAAAACTTACCTTATTTTATGAAATAATAATTTTTTCAATAATTACTTGTCCGTATAAGTTCACAAACTAACAATCAGAAACACCACAAACCACAAGTAGTTATCGTTTCACTTGAACAGATGATTGACCATGACAGTTGACATTGACAGTTCTTTGTTTCGTTCAAAAATGTTGCCTAAACATCGATGTTCATATACATGTCCGTAAATCAATTCATTCGGATCACAAACTAAAAATAAAGACAAAAATTCTTAACGATGGAAATTTCCATCACCATGAAATTAAGGGTTAAGGCAATACTAATTTTGTATTTTTAATTATTAATAACTAATAAAATAATTGATAAATATTGTGAGCAATTACAGATTTGAAATGAGCAATTAGTGAGCAATTTAGTGCACCTATTCAATATTATAATCGGTTAAGGAATAAAAAAAAATTATAGTTTTAATTATTAATTACTAATTAAATAATTAGTAAATAGTTTGAGCAATTGCGTTTTACGGTTAGGCATTTTGTGAGCAATTAGGAGTACTTATTCATTTTCGAAAAAGTTCTTTGGTTTTTTGGAAATAACAATTTTGTATTTTTAATTATTAATAACTATTAAAGTAATTGATTAATATTGTGAGCAACTGCAGATTTGAAATGAGCAATTAGTGAGCAATTTTGTGCACCTATTCAATATTCTGATCGGTTAAGGAATAATTTTTTTTTACATTTAATTATTAATTACTAATTAAATAATTAGTAAATAGTTTGAGCAATTGCGTATTACGGTTAGACATTTTGTGAACAATTAGTAGTACTTATTCATTTTTAAAAAAGTTCTTTGGTTTTAAGGCAATACTAATTTTGTATTTTTAATTATTAATAACTAATAAAATAATTGATAAATATTGTGAGCAATTGCAGATTTGAAATGAGCAATTAGTGAGCAATTTAGTTCACCTATTCAATATTATGATCGGTTAAGGAAAAAAAATGTTTACTTTTAATTATTAATTACTAATTAAATAATTAGTAAATAGTTTGAGCAATTGCGTATTACGGTTAGGCATTTTGTGAGCAATTAGGGGTACTTATTCATTTTTAAAAAAGTTCTTTGGTTTTAAGGCAATAACAATTTTGTATTTTTAATTATTAATAACTAATAAAATAATTGATAAATATTGTGAGCATTTGCAGATTTGAAATAAGCAATTAGTGAGCAATTTTGTGCACCTATTCAATATTATAATCGGTTAAGGAATAAAAAATTTTATACTTTTAATTATTAATTACTAATTAATTAATTAGTAAATAGTTTGAGCAATTGCGTATTACGGTTAGGCATTTTGTGAGCAATTAGGAGTACTTATTCATTTTTTAAAAAAGTTCTTTGGTTTTAAGGCAATAACAATTTTGTATTTTTAATTATTAATAACTAATAAAATAATTGATAAATATTATGAGCAATTGCAGATTTGAAATGAGCAATTAGTGAGCAATTTTGTGCACCTATTCAGTATTCTGATCGGTTATGGAAAAAAAATTTGTACTTTTAATTATTAATTACTAATTAATTAATTAGTAAATAGTTTGAACAATTGCGTATTACGGTTAGGCATTTTGTGAGCAATTAGGAGTACTTATTCATTTTCGAAAAAGTTCTTTGGTTTTAAGGCAATAACAATTTTGTATTTTTAATTATTAATAACTGATAAAATATTGATAAATATGCAGATTTGAAATGTGCAATTAGTGAGCAATTTTGTGCACCTATTCAGTATTCTGATCGGTTATGGAAAAAAAAATTTTGTACTTTTAATTATTAATTTTTAATTAAATAATGAATTAATAGTGTGAACAAATATGGTTTTGAATTAAGCATTTCTTGAGCAATTAATGGTATTTATTAATTTATAGAAAAAGTCACATTGGTTTTAATTATAATAGGTAAAAAATATTTTGTATTTTTAATTATTAATAACTAATAAAATAATTCATTAATAGTGTGAGCAAATGCGGATTTGAATTGAGCAATTAGTGAGCAATTTAGAGCACTTATTCATTTATCTGAGCGGTTATACTTCCAAGCCAGCTTCTTTGTGGTGCGAATGTCGCGGTGAACTCAGTACCGAGTGCCGCGTCAAGACAGAGATGGTCACCACAGAGGTGGTCAAGTTTTTCTCCGCGATCTTTTTAAAAATGCCACGAACGTATTGCGTAGTATACGGCTTTTGAAATATAATGTTTAAACTATCTTCTTAAGTCTTTCGCTGAGATTAATATTCAAATTCGATTGATTGATCACTACATAACAAAAATGTAAAAAGATAAAATAATAAAAGAAATAAAAACCTTAAAAGTTACAACCCTATTACTTCAATGCAGCGTAGGTAATTATGTCCTCAACTAAGCTTAGTTTCTTTACTGTTCCATATTAATTTATACTGTGATATGGGGCATCACTACACGGTTAAAGCTTTCGTTTGCGATAGACAAATTTGTAGTTACTTCGTTCTGTATGATATACTTCGAAATTTGTTTTTATGAATTAGTTTGCGCATAATATAAAAAAAATATGAAATTGGTGGCATTTTACTCACGAATAATAGAGTAATAACTATTCATCATGCATTATGAGATAGTTATATGATGTATAACTAGCAGGTAATTACGTAAACTGCCAAACATGATACTTGGTTTAACAGAGCGTGTCCAATGCGAAAAGCCGGAAGGTCAAATGATATAAGTTTAAATAAATAGACTATTAAAACTACAAGCCACTCGCACCGGCTTCACACTGCTGATGTGATTCACTAGTATAATGTTGTGCACCATGTCCAACAGTGGTCTATTACGGATTGATGATGATGAAGAAAAAGAGCATTTCCTCATTCATTACATTAACTGATGGCCTTGAGGACGAGAAAGTTGTTTTAATAAGCTAAGGTCCGCGTAAAAATACAATGGTGTGTTACTTATCGAAGTGCATGCGAATTTAGAGTTACTTTCTCATAGTCCACATACGCAAGGTAATGTGGCCGGTTGTACTATACGGTCTTCTGTACAATTTGCTAAAGGGGATGTATGTGGTCTATGGTACTAAAGCCTATTCAGAAAACGACTTGTTCGGGAGGATGGAAGTCGTCAATTCGTAATGCCTCTCGAAACAGCGCGTAGACGCAGCTCAGAAGGGAAATCTGTCTGTAGTTCTTTAACAGAGCGTTGTCGCCTTTCTTGAAGAACAAGACCACCGCACTTTCTGCTCCACGCACTCGAGTTAGTGCCACCATGGAGTATGGAATTAAAGAACTTTTTTGAGCGGACAGATCTCTGGCAAACATTTTGGAGCCTTTGTTTCGCTCAATCGCTTCTTCTAGTATACGATCTGTATTGAAGTTGCGTAAGTCTGGCTACATGCAATTGGAGGTTTGTCTGTTCAGTTTCCTGCATGCTGTCATATCTGCTGAAGACTGCTGCTTCATTTCCCGTCTAATATTATCTTAACCTTACCTTATTTATGAGATTAATTGAGTCTGATTGGTCAGTTTTCGGGTTCATCTGCACCGGGTCTTGCAGAACTTAGCTGAAAGTTTTCGTGGTTTTGGATTAGAGTACGATGGGGACGAAACGTTGACCTTATTAGACGTGACCTCGCCAACTTGACGCTTAGGTATAGTGTGCCCCTCATCATTCGATGATCGGTGGCAATTTTCACCCTCATGACATCACTGAACAGTTTCCGTCTAGTCGTCATAATGAAGTAACTTTCAATTTTGTCGAACCGTTGGGGCTCGTCCAGGTCCACTTTCTGTAGAGCCGCTTCTGGAAGAAAGAGTCATCACAAAGAAACCCTATTTCTTTATAAAGTCAGTCGGCTGCTGGTCGCTTGGTTTCCGTTGCCCTATTCCGAATTTTTCTACCTTCAGCTCACCGTTCTCTCCTGTGGCTAGTTTTGCATTGAAGTCGCCCATTCACACCGGTTTTAGAGGAATGCATGACTCTAGCGATATTTTCATACGTTTCTTCCACCTCCTCATCGGGTTGTTCCGAGGTGGCTACTAAACCTGTACAACGAATGCCAATAAAAATTCTGAGTGTAAGGTACTATTATTTATTCTGTGGTATAAGGTAGCTAGGTAACTCTCGTCGATACACTCTCAATCTTTACAACGTTTTTAAAGAGAGACTTGAGGACGATAAAATCCGACACCTCCTTTGGACAGATAGTCGTGCTCCCGGTAACAGAACAAGTTGCTGGTTTAGAGTATTACCGTGTCCTCCCCCTCTCTAAGGACCTCAGATATCCTGTAATATCCTAGTGCATTTTATCTATATCTTCTTCCAGATCCAGATACAGCATATTCTCATCATTTCTCATGGTGAGTGGGTTATATGATACCAGGTCGAGTCGCCTTAGGTGGCAACCGAACATACACCAGAGATTCTTAGCATCCCCTGCTTCGCCATTGCCATGGTCGCTAGCGTAGCCAGGAATAGGAGGCGGGGTCGCCAGGAAACGGAGGCCGCTTCTTTGTAACTCCCGCTATTATTGCAATATACCCCTAATAATATTGCCATAGTTGGCACGCTTGGCGAACAGGTTGGCAACCACAGTTTTTTATTGTTACTTTGCTGTTATCAGAAAGATGCTGCTGCTCATCTACTGCCTTAGTTTCCCTCCGTCGCCTCCGACGACACCCACGGGAACATATAAGGTAGTAGGATATTTTTACTTCTCCGATACAAAATATTTATACCGCATAATATAGCATTAATTATAAATTTACCTATGAATATATCAACGTGGTTATACCCATATCGCAGCGACAATCACCCCATTATCGGTTAGTGACCATCAATGGACACAATTCAAAGTTATAAAACCCTTGACTTTGAAACAGTTTCATTGTCACCATGAAACAACTAACAGCTTACATAATAAAACAAAAAGCCAACTGGGAACGGGCTGCGTAAAGAGGATGTTATACGTCATAGTGCGTCAACAACTTCCTGTCTGATATCTGTCATCAGCGGTCACTGAACTGCTCGGACATCGCCCTAAAACTATAGAACATAAATATCTATAGTTTTAAGACAGTTTTATAGATTAGTGAGTAGACACAGATGCATTTACTGGATCAGTAACAGATGTCAGTCCATACAGGAGACTATTTACTTAGGACTGCTATTGTTTTAAACTGTTTAAAAATCCATCCAGCGGTAATAATTAATACCCATTAAGCATAGAGCGTAATTTGATATTAGTGTGCTCTACCTCTACGAGTACGTTACATTTCCCGCAAAATCGGAGTCAAATTCGATAGCACAGTGACTAAGCATTTGACATTGGCGCTGAGTTGTCGCGTGTTCGAATCACGTACGGAACAATTTTATAGCCTGCTAATATTTGTCCCGGGTCTAGATTTTTGTCCATGAGCAATTTATTTTTGTAAAACTAATCCATGACAAAAGTGAAAATTCTAGTTTGGTAAAGTTTAAAAAAAGACCACGCTCTCACAGAATACCAGCGTAAAACTGGTATGGTGAGTGTAGAGAACCGGGGACCCTTCTTACCGATAACGAGGCATTCGATCTTAGTCCTGAGGGGTGACAACGCTAGTGAATAAATGTAGAAGTCTATGGGCCACAATATCCACTTACCATGTGGTGTACTGTGTAACTCGTTTGTCAATCTCATTCTATGAAGAAAAATATGCATAAGCATTCACAGCAAAGGACATAAAAGACTATTTTAAACAATACTGCCAATTTAAAGTATTAAGATTGGTGTAACATGCGGAATATTTTATAAATCTTGACCACGTTAAATTCCGAAAATCTCGGAACTTCTCCAAGATATCCCGTTAACAAATCCCGTTGTAACAACATTCAAAGCATACCACGCTGAGACAATTTCAAGAATCTATACGTTGATGCTTGAAATGTCTACTGTTGATTTAAATATCTTCCTCAATCACGCAGTTTGCCGCAATAAGCTCATCCACTTTATATGTGACTTAACTTTATAATGTTAGTGATGTGACAGTGTTGAAGGACCAGAATTTTGTTCTATTGAATTATAATATTTAAAAGTAAATAAAACCTTATAACACATACGTCTTTTTTATTCAGTGATATCAATATACATATTTATGCATGGTATTTTATACATATTATTATTTCACAAGTTACTTGATATGTCTAATCTAACGCATGTAGTTTGATTTCTATGAACTGAATATTAATTTTTAAATAAAAAGGCATTATATTTAGTAAAAGAGCGAAACTTCATAAGGACCTCTAGACTTCATAAGAGGCTTAAAACGTAGGTACCCTTATAAAAAACGATAAAGAAACAGCGCCGATAAAGTAGGGGACAAAACAATATTCTCATGAAGCCCGAACTTTTAAAGAGTCATTGAAATTTATTTTTATAAATCTCTTTTGTGACTTATACACGATAAAGTACTTCGTTCTAAATATTATTTACCTACTTTAGTTTCGTCGAAAGAAAAAACTTTCATTTCATAATTTTTTCTTTCGACGAAATTAAAGTTTTTAGCCCAGCAGATCAAATAGCTGAAGTGACATTAGGTCTTTTTAAGGGATCTCGGGTAGCAGCCTCGTACCGGTACGTGAAGTAGAGCTGCAACCAACTAGATGGAGTGACGACCTGGTAAGACCTGTGAGAGATCGATGGATGCAGGTGGCTTAGGACTGTACTTTGTGATATTCTTTGGAGGAAGACTATGTTCAGCAGTAACCCCGTGATGTGCTGCTTTTATGATGATAAAATGTTTAAATTAATCTTAAAGTATCGATATATATTCTAATAAACTTTCTATAAAATTTTGAAAAGTCAACTATGATTTAAATTTTGAAATAATTCTTTAAAGCCTATGTTACAAAAACAGTTAAGGCAAAGATAAGTTTGGAAGTTTTTACAGTAGGTATTTTTTATAGAATAAGGGTGACAAGCGAGCACACTGTCTACCTGATGATAAGTGGATGCTGTGGCCCATAGACATCTACGTGATATACATCTAATAGCGCGTTTACACTCTCGCGCGAGCGGCGAGGCGAGTCGCTGGGCGAGCCACGAGGTGCGAGTGTAACCGCTAGCTCGTGGCTCGCCTCGTCACTCGCGCGAGTGTAAACGGACTATTAGATGTATATCGTGTAGATGTTTAAAAACCACAAATACATGTGAAGACCGCCATCATGCATTAGTGCAGCGCAATGGACACTTGTCCTAAAACCCTCTCAGTACTCTCATTAGAAAGAAGATGGGCTAATATGGAATACCTCATTACTAGTAAAAAGCATCGCCGTTTCTCAACACTCACCATACGAAACACAGTATTATTCTGATGATTTACGCTAGTATTCTGTAAACGTGTGGACTCCGGTCGTACCGACCCCTTCGTGCTTCAGCTATAATATTATAGCTGCAGCGTGGCTCTACCGCGTAAAAAGTGGTAGTATTGAAATATCACATAAATATTTAAAATATAATATATATATATATATATATATATATATATATATATATATATATAATCTACATTCTTATATCTTCGCATATTGAAGAGACACTTCAACGACCTCAAATCTCACGTTGATTGCCTTTCCATAAAGACAAAAATTGCGTTATTTTTATCAAAGAAAGAAAAATAAATTGTAATAATTATTAAAATTCTAAAATGAACATGATTAGTTTTGAAATAGTTCGATTCATCAAAAAAGCAGTACAAAAAATAAAATATCGAGTGTGGTCATCACCACGGAGCAAACACAATGCTCCGTGGTCATCACTAATTGAAACGTGTTCTTGTCTTAATTCTTTGTATTTAGCATTCAGAGTGCAGCGCGTGTTCGCGGATAAAATGCTAAGCGGCGGATGAGCGTGCGAATACCACCAGTTGTTGACGACATTTTAGCTTGTGGTTGGTTCATTTAATTTAATCCGTTTTTTCGGCTGGAATTTTTGGGGGAAACCGAGATCGATTTTGTTTATTTTTTTTGGGGGGGGGGGGGTTGGAGAGGAGTGGGGATTGGGGGGCTGCATTGGTGATCTTTTAAACTTTAAAAAATAAACGTAGATTTAATTTGTGCAACATTAAAAGCAAATATAGCATTCTTTTTATTTTGCTTTTATTAGTTGATTTATCAGCTGCAAAAGAACACAACCGGGACAAAATGTCTGAACAATTAATATTTCGAGTACCTACATGAAGTTTATCAATCCATGCTATAGCAGCGTGATACCCAATACAAAAAAATACAGATTTATTATGATTAGATATGATACAATTTGTAATCCACATATTTTTTATCAATATTATCTTAGTAATGAAAAGAAATAGCCGTGGTGGCTCAGATGGTTAGCGCTCGCTGTAATTTCCACAGTACGCGAGCAAACTGGGTTCGATCCCTGCCGGCACCAAAGAAATTGTTAATCGCAATTTTAAGAGCTGATTTACCACGTGCTCGACAGTGAAGGAAAACATCGTGAGGAAACCTGCATGTCTGAGAAATAAGAAAAAAAAATTCGAAGACATGTGAAGTTCGCCAACACGCATTGGGGCAACGCAACGGACACTTCCTTGCCCTAAAATCCTCTCAGAAATGAGAGGAGGCCTGTGCCCAGCAGTGGGACGTGTATAGGCTGTAACAAACTAACTTACTATTACAATACAATACAACCTCTTGGTAATTGGTGATATAGCCCGAGATTGTAAATCACACTATCTTAGCGTAAAAGAAGCCTATTTACTTTTGCCTTGAATACGGCCACATAGTAATCGGACAGGGCCGGGAAAACGAACGCTGGCAAATTATTCCATTTTTAATATTTGTCCACGTTTTCCTTAGTTGAATCATAGGACATACGCTAAACGATATAAAGCGATTATTTTCTTCTTTAACTATTATTTAGACAGATAATTAACTGCTTGTATGGTTTCTTTTCTGAGTAAATCCAATTCTATTCATTTCTGCTACAAAGCATTTGGCGGATCGATAGTGTAGTAGCAAAATAATTACTTGGCTGTTACGCTTCAGGCCGAGATTTCTATTTATCTTTTAAAAAACGTTGCTAGTATGGCCCCCACACTAGGATTTTCTCCCGTATCGTGGAGGTAGTTTACATTACATAAAATGCACAAGGATAAATATCCGGACACGGATCAATTAATTGTAGCTCATACAAATGACTTGTTCCGTGTAGGATTCAAACCCGTGAACCTCCGCGGAGCGCCGTAACTTATTGGTAAGCCTATGAGCGACGAACCGTCAAACCGTTGAACTAAATATAATTATTTCAGTGAACCTTTGTTCCGCATATAATTAATTAATACTCTTCTATATGAGAAATTTCAAGTTTAAAAAAAACACATTCCATTCTGTTCTAGTTTGTATAATAAGAGAACGGGTAAGTGATAGAGCCAGGCTGCAGCTATATTACTGGTACAGTTGTAGCAGAAATGGGTCAGCTCGACCGGAGAAGGACCATGCGTGTGTGTAAAGAACCGGATACCCTTTTTACTGGAAACGAGGCATTCCATCTTAGTCTTCATGGGTGACAACGCATCTGCATTTTGATTCGTTATCGAGGATAAATGTAGATGTCTATGGGTCACAGCAACCACTTACTATCAGGTGGACTGTGTGCTCGTTTGCCACTCTTAAACTATTAAAAAAAAAACTATCACAATGAATGAGGCAACTCATTATAGTTCTCAGGGATGACAACGTACCTACAGCTTTGAAATTAACAGCAGATAACAAATGATCATGTCGCAGGAGGAGACGGCTAAGCTCGGAATTTCTCCTCGTGATAGAATCCACGGTGAAGATAGCCAAGGACAAGAGTAACTGACATAGCTCAAAGGATCAGTAAGATGATCTTATAGCTCAAAAAGCATCCTGTTATATGACTGTGTTTGTGGTACTCCTTGGGCTTATTCTCGGCACTGGGACTTCCACGTGGACTTTTGAAAGGCTGTAATGATGATGATGAGTGCTACTACTACTACCACGGATATTTAAGACTACGTTTTACGTGGTAGAGCCATGCTGCAATTATATTAGTAGTATAGTTGTAGCACGAATGGGTCGGCTCGACCGGGGAGGGACCACGCTCTCACAGAATACCAGCGTGAAATAGTAGCTTGATGCTGCTGTGTTTCGTATGGTGAGTGTAGAGAACCGGAGACCCTTTTTACTGGAAATGAGGCATTCCATCTCAGTCCTCACGGGTGACAACGCATCTGCATTTTGATTTGTAATGGAAGATAGATGTAGATGTCTATGGGCCGCAGCAACCTCTTACCATCAGGTGGACTGTGTGCTCGTTTGTCACCCTATCCTATAAAAAAAAAAAAAAAAGGTTCGAAAACAGTTTGGGACAGTTGCAGTTTGCAGTTAAGGCTTTATATTGAATGTTCGTTATTTTTAATTCTATAGATATAAATACATCAATTACTTTATGGCCTTAATATATATTATGCCCGTCAAAGATTATTCTGAAAAATACAACTATTTTGTCATCACTAATATTTATTTAAATAAAAAATTCAGTATATTTATCGATATGATACCCATCTCTAAAACACGCGCGTGTGATGGACCCCGAATACTTACGCAACTAACCTCCGCGGAAGTCACGAGTCACCACTCGGGAGTTGACCTCCTACCTAATTGCATGCTACGCTATGATACACCGATTGCTTTAAGGAAGCACGATTACCAACAAACAATTAAACGTACTCGTAGTTTGCTTATTGAACTTTACACAAATCTGACAATGAGTAATTTTGCGTGAAGGCATGCTTTTCCTCGACTTATTTTGAACCTACATTCTAAAATATATACTTAGGGGAAGAGGGGGCATGATGGGGCAGCGAGGTAAGACGGGGTACCGCACACATAATACAAGAAACTAGATGTTTATGAATAGAAAGCAATAAGCCAATAGGAAGCCTCAGTCGACCAACGGTCAGTGCGAGAGAAACTGTGAGTGTTAGTGCACGCGTCTTTTGTTTACAAACCAAAAACTGTTTTAACGTTTCGTCGATCTAATTTTGTGTAAAGTCAAACAACATTATTTTAAGGTAATTATGATCACTCCATTTATGTATTTTTGATATTTGTTTACTTGTGTTGCTTATTTTGATATTGTATATTGTTTGTATGAATCCGTTAAACGTTTCATTAGTAAATTTTTTTTTTATTCAAAGTGAACGTTTGAGGCAAGATGGGGTATTGGGTGTGGGGTATGATGGGGCATTGGGGCAAAATGGGGTTGTAGATCTGGGTTCATTTAAATTTCTATATAAATAACATTGGTTTATTATTTTTTTTAGCTAAAATCATGGTACGTACTTACAAGAAAAAAACCAAAAGAGGAGAGTGGTCGACAGATGCTATGAAAACAGCTATAGATAAAGTTTTAAGCAAAGAGATGGGATATAAAAAAGGCTGCTTCTGCATACACAGTGCCTCAGACTACTTTAGAGCGATATATTAAAAAAATGAAGAAAGGCGGTGAAGTTACTATTGGTTTACCTTTAGGCCCGAAAAAAACTATATTTACACCTAAAGAAGAAGACGAAATAGAAGCTTATCTGAAATATATGGAAGAGCGTCTTTTTGGACTAACAACTATCGAACTGAGACGTCTAGCATATCAATTAGCAGTTAAAAATGGAAAAGCACATAATTTTAATACTGACAAGAAAATGGCAGGTGTTGATTGGCTCAAAGGTTTTTTAAAACGTCATCAAAATTTGTCAATTCGCAAACCTGAAGCCACGTCAGCAGCTAGAGCAATGGGATTCAACAAAGTGGCCGTAAGTAAATTCTATCAGTTGCTCGGATATATCTATGATAAGTTCGAATTGACCCCTGACAAAATATATAACTGCGATGAAACTGGAATTTCCGTTGTTTCTAAAACTAAAAGCAAAATATTAGCTATTAAAGGACGAAAACAAATGGGTTCGTTATCATCTGCTGAACGAGGACAGACTATCACTGTAGAAATATGTTTTAACGCTGCTGGAATCTACATGCCTCCACTGATGATTTTTCCGAGACAACGAATGAAACCAGAACTTTTAGATCGTGCTCCACCAGGTACTATAGCAGTTTGCAATCCTCGAGGCTGGATAACTTCAGAAATATTTTTGACTTGGTTCAAAAACTTCATCAAATTTTCCGGAGCTACTCCTACTAATCACATATTGCTGCTTCTGGATGGTCATGTTAGTCACACTCAAAATTTAGAAAGTGATTGAACTTTCTCGTTGAAAAGGAGTAATTATACTTTGATTCCCTCTTCTCTGCACACATAAAATGCAGCCTGCCGACGTTGCATTTATGAAGTCACTCAGCACTTATTACGATCATGCTGTTACAGGCTGGTTGAGATCACATCCTGGACGGGTGGTAACTGTATTTCAGATAAGTGAAATATTTGGTAACGCATACGTTCAGGCGGCTACAATGTCTACCGCCATTAACGGATTCAGAAAATGTGGTATATGGCCATATAATCAAAATAATTTTACCGACGCCGATTTCATTTCTGCTGAGACTACGAACATACAAAATATTGCAGACTCGTCGAAAGTAGAACAGCAAGGGGTATCAGAAGCCGAAGGTCTTCAATCTGGAACAGTACCATGTCTGTCTTTAACAACAACAGTCACAACTGTATCTTCAACGGCCACGATATCTTCTCATACTGAAACTCTTGCAACATTACCTGAAGCTACAACGACATCTTCCACTCCACTTAGAACAGAGTTAATCGCCGAATGTTACGAAGCACTCACACCGACAGTGGTTAAAACACCCGTCCTCGAACCTGAACCTGGATGTTCTTATTCTCCTAAACCAGCAATTCGTGCAGCGTGCCGCGATTTAACGTCTAGCTTCGAAAATGCATCCCCTAGTGATATTTTGCCAATTCCTTCTGTTCAACGAACTAAAAATAGGAAACAATACCGGCGAGGAAAAACAGCCATAATTACCTCAACTCCTTATAAAAATGAGCTAGAAAATTTGAAAAAGCCGGGGAAAACATCCAATCCTAATGATCCTCGCCTCAAAAGGAATGCTAAAAATAAACAAAAGACTAAACAGTCAGATAAAACACAAAAGTGCAATGATGAAGATGTCATTTGCTTATATTGTAATGATGTAAACCACAGTTTTTTGACATCGTTAGAACCTTGGGTAGCCTGCCAGCTCTGTGGACGTTGGGCTCACAATGCTTGTGCTGGCGTGGACAATGAAGACCTGGAAGAAATACACATTTGTTTGTTTTGTGAGAATAATTAGCGTTCCCCATCATGCCCCGATTTTCATTACCCCATCATACCCCATGGTACGGGGCAAGATGGTTTTTTATAATGTTCCTATTAATGATCAATTTTTTAAAAATGTGATAAGTTGATTTTCCAATGACTGTACCAAATCATAGTTAGATTAATGACATAACATGCCATAAAGTAATAAGAGTAATAAACATAGTGATTATGCTGTATTTTTGTTGTTTACCATAGCTACCCCATCATGCCCCCCCTTACCCTACTAGTACTTATAGTGGCATACGAGAAACCATCACTTTTATCTAACCCGTATTCTATCTGTTGTAAGAGATGATTTTGGGAAAGGCCTATACTCGTATACCTAGGTTACTCTTTTTATCACAGTAACAGGGCGCGTTATGTAGTGAGATATATTTTATAGAAGGGTAAGTAACCTTTTTGTTTTAATATATAAAATATAAAAATAAAAAGGCGACAAAGGGAAACAAACCAGGAGATGGACAGCAACGTCTTCTTAATAACATCTATAAAATCAACCCACCTGCCAAGCATGGCAACTATGGCAAAGGTCCTCCCTCTGAATCAATCTACACAGGAGGCATATGTTTTTAGTAAAGCTTTTAATAAGCTGTAATTATGACGACTATGATGCTGTTACTTGTTTTGTTGTGTTTGTTGCTGACTATGATGCTTAAAACCATGACAGCTCAGGGGCTAAACGCCAACTGTAAATTTCACAATGCGCGAGCAACCCGCGTTCGATCCCCACGGTTACCAATACAATTGTTAGTTGTAATTTTAAGTGTTGGTTTACCACGTGCTCAGCGATAAAGTAAAATATTGTGAGGGAACCTGTCTTGTGAAATTAAAATAACAATTACGAAGACGCGTGAAGTCCGCCATCACGAATTAGGACAGTGCGGTGGACACTTCCTTACCCTTAAACACTCAGTAATTAGAGGAGACCTAAGTCCAGTGGAATGTATACAGGCTGTAACTTTAAGTAATCTGTAATATGAAGAACCTTTCCAGAAAACTTTCTCGAATGTTTTATACATACATAAATATAAGATGCCGTGCCGATTAATACCTAACATCATTCGAAACTAAAAATAAGTATCTTTAAACCGTCTCCACTGCGGTCCAACGCTCAGCATAAAGATCGTTGCATATCAGTAAAATGTCATATGGCTAAGCAACAGTTTTCTCGAATTAGTGATCAAAGGACATCGCGTCCCTGAAACCCAGTTTTAATATAAATAGTTATTCCTAACAATTTAGCCAACAGTAGTTTTGCGGGCACTGACCGCGACGTAAAGTTCCTTTGTATATCAAATGTCTAGGCACTGCGTGAAACGGAATTAATTAAAATAGGGTCAATGTCCCACGAGAAGGTGCTAAATAATATAAATAATATTCGCCATATTACAGTGACCCCATATGAAAATTTGCTATCTCATCCTGTGGGTTACGACGTCAATCCGTATGGGCAGAGGCGGATTAAATCTCGAGAGTGCTCTAGTCAGGTCTTTAAACCGTGGCCCAAGGATAGCACCTCAACGGCGACACTTTAGCAGCCATAAGTATATTATAACTGCCTCGTTGGTCTAGTGGTTATAGTGGCGCGACTACTGATCTTGAGGTCCTGGGTTCGAATCCTGGGTCGGGCAAATAAATTAATTATTGAGTTTTTCCGTCAAGAAATTCTTAATAGCTGCCCGGAGTCAGGAAGTTGACGGTATATCACCCCGGTGCTTCGGAAGGCACGTAAAGCCGTTGGTCCTGCGCCTGATCTCTCTCCGGTCGTGTCGGTTTACAGTCCCATCGGAATATGAGAGTAATGGAATAGAAGGGTGCACCTGTGCTTGCGCTTACACTTTGGCACTATAATCCTGTCCTACGCCGATGGATAGTCTCCGTTGAGGCTGGCCACCGTGACCGAAATTCTGTCTGGAGGACATTATTATAACTACTAATTTTGCAAATAAACTATAATAAAATTTATAACACAGTATAATAGTTACAAAATAATTAGGACACGAGTACCCTTAACAGGTGGGCGTGAATGAAAAATTTGATAAGTGAGTGCGATTCAGAAATACCTAATCAAATAGACGATTTTTTTTCGTTTAAACTTCCGCGCGCGCCCCTTTTTAACCTTGAACCACTAGGCACGTATTAAGTTGTAGTTTGCCGGATAATCCGCCGCTGCGCATGTGTGAGACCCATGTCCATGACTTTAAATGCGTGATGATAATGAAAAAGAATTATTTAATTAATTGTGTAATTATAAGTGGCAGGTCATTAGTCATTACATAATTTAGTTGCGTTATTGAGCTTTTATGAGAAGTTCTCTATGGTCTTCTTTTAATTAGCTTTCTAAATCCATTGATGAAACTAAGCATTTCTTTCTGATGTCACTTACCACGTTGAGGCTGATTTTTAACCATAGAGTCGATACTCTGGCACTGGTAATGTTATTTCTAATTAGCAGTCTCTAATTCCTTATTCTCCGTCATCATACCTGGTTGCCAAGTGTAGGTAAGTGTAGAAGTTAGCATTTGGAAAATAGCGGTAAATGTTCTAAAATTACAAAAGAATGGCATATGTGATCGATATGTCATGCTATAACTGTTAGCTCCTCTTACTGTATTACATGCCTTAAGCGCAAAGCGCATAAAATGTTCTACTAGCGCATAAAAAAAAGAATCCGACGTTTTGTCGCATGAAATCGTATCCATATTATTATTCATTTTCATGCATTCATTTAATAAAGCCTAACATGAGTCCTCTCTGAATATAGACATCCCACATTTTTTTTATAGGATAGGGTGACAAACGAGCACACAGTACACCTGATGGTAAGTGGTTGGCCATAGACATCTACATCTATCCTCGATTACAAATGCATACGCGTTGTCACCCGTGAGGACTAAGATGGAATGCCTCGTTTCCAGTAAAAATGGTCTCTGATTCTCAACACTCACCATAAGAAACACAGCAGTATTAAGCTACAATTTCACGTTGGTATTCTGTGAGAGTGTGGTTCCTTTTTTTATTATTTTCAGTTGTTATCAGGAAGATGCTGCTACCCATCTATCTCAGCACAGTTTCCCTCTGTCGCCTCCTACGACACACCTGATATGAGATAGTGGATATTCTTACACCGCCACTACACAGTTATGAAGGTATTTATGACAACTGAAAGAGTTACCCCTCTATTATTATTATTCATTTGATGGTTATCTCTTTATTACTACGTTATATTCTGAAGCTATAAGCGATTTTAGTTTATTCTTTTTAGTTAATTAAAGTCGGCTTTCTCTTTTTATTATAAATTTTTTCCCGCGTTTTTTAATGTATGGAAACGTGTGAGTGCACACAAGCTTCTTGCTGTCTCAGCTAGCGAATTTTAGCCACGTTCATGGATGGGTTCGAGCCGTCGTCTAACGCAGCCTAGGTTTCATTACCTACCTACTGTCCTCATCTCTGGGCCAGGGTAACCTAGTGCCAGCTCCTTCCACTTGATCGCATCAAGTGCTGAATGGCTCAAATCGTCGACAACCGAATTCTTTCTGATCGGCTCAACTCACTGATGCTACGAAGAGATGTTGCATCCCTTTGCATATTCTATCGCATCCACCACACGAAGTACTCCATGTAAACTATTTAGGACAGGAAAAATAGTTAGGACTAATTCCAGCTGTTCAATTTCACCATCGTATATCGCAAGAAAAGTTGCGATACCATCCATGTGGTATGGATGATTGGTGGTCCACCACTGTACGAGTTGAGAGAAGTTTTTTTGTCGCACTACATTTCTGTGGAATCAACTACCAGCGATTTTTCTGGACCGTTGCAACTTAGGGACCTTCAAAAAAAGAACTCTTTTATTGAATGCCTGCAATATTCCTACAATTCCCCTGTTGTAGCTATTGTTTGGGCGCGGAAGTCACGCTAGCCACATGCTTGTTTATCCGCCTCATAAATAAAATTGCCTTCAAACCAAATTTTATAGAAATCAGTCAAGCATTTTTTCCGTAAATACACATTGTGTAGACAACTCAAATTGGATAAGTAAGATACCTATATTTTTTTTAATAGGATAGGGTGACAATCGAGCACACAGTCCACGGTGATAGTAAGTGGTTGCCGAGGCCCATTGACATCTGCATCTATCCTCAATTATGAATCAATATGCAGATGCGTTGTCACCCGTGAGGACTAAGATGGAATGCCTGGTTTCCAGTAAAAAGGGTCTCCGGTTCTCTACACTCACCATACGAAACACAGCAGCATTAAGCTACTATTTTACGCTGGTATTCTGTGAGAGCGCGGTCCTTCCGCGGTCGAGCCGACCCATTCGTGCTATGACTATACTTCCTACTATATATAACTGCAGCATGGCTCCACCACGTAAAAAATATATCATAAAAAAATATACTATATCTTTTAATCTATCCATCTTCTTAATCCTAACTTATAAATCTAACAAAAATGTAAATTTAAAATAACAAATTACATTTATTGATACTTTTATAATAAAACATTTTTGCTATCTCTGTGCATTCAATTACTTATTTTAAATTTCTCAATCAATTAAAATCTATAGAAGATGGTTGACAATAAATATAGTTTCTAAAATAACTAAAGCGGGCTATTCACACGACTGCTGTAGGGACAATTGAGGCTGTGGAGGTGAGGATGAGCCGTAATTGCCTCTTTGATTGTGATGTGTGTGTATGTGACAAGCAGGGGCAACTTCGTGAATTGTTTCCTAGGCAGGATGGCAGAGGCTCCAGACATTCGTGGCTTCCTAATTCAGTCCCTGCCGCTTTGCCATAATTATTGTTTGCATGATTGGAGCAATTTCTCCTATAGTTTGTCGTCGAGTGCCGCGCTAAGTGGGCTGCGTATTTGTATTATCTAGCTCGGTACCCATTGCGATGAATAAAATAATGGAATAAAATTAAAGAAAGTAAGAATGAACTTTTTAAATTTAAAAAAACTTAAATAATTTTCATGTAACAGCTTCTGAAGTTGTTGCTAAGACATAGTGTTTTTTTTTATAGGACAGGTGACAAACGAGCACACAGTCTACTTCATGGTAAGTGGTTGCTGTGGCCCATAGACATCTACATCTATCCTCGATTACAAATCAAAATGCAGATGCGTTGTCATTGATGAGGACTAAGATGGAATGCCTCATTTCCAGTAAAAATGGTCTCCAGTTCTCTACACTCACCATATGAAACACAGTGTGGCGGCGCTGTCGTCGCGCCACAAGCGAAATACACCGAAGCTTAAATCACGCTATCAACATTCCGAATCAAAAACAGTATATATAGAACATCTCCGAACTATCACATGGAGTGTCAGCCACTCCCCGGACAGAACACTTTGCCCGGCGGGAAATCTCTCATTTTCCTTCCACGGCCACAGTGGTGACCCGACGTGATCTGAACACGCAACCAACAACCTTCGGAAACTTCAAGCTTCATCAACGTCATACAATACCCCACCCGCTCCCGAACAGATATCGTCTGCAGTCTTCATTTCCTGCAAGCCATCTAGCTTCACAAGGTTCATCGCAGCACTGGAATAATAATGCTTCCTGTTCCTTCAAGCTACTCTCTGCGCTATATAGTGTTCGGCACGGCTCTGAGCCTTACTGCTCGCCTCTGCTTCACGGCACTCTCGCAGATTACTTGCCTTCTTCTCGACTCACCGCAGACTACAAGGCAATCTCCTGGCACTTGCACATTCGTCGGCAACGAGGCTGCACTATCGACCTCCGGTCTGAGCAGGGGGGTGATGTGGCGGCGCTGTCGTCGCGCCACAAGCGAAATACACCGAAGCCTAAATCACGCTATCAACATTCCGAATCATAAACAGTATATATAGAACATCTCCGAACTATCACACGGAGTCCGGCCGCTCCCCGGGCAGAACACCTTGCCCGGTGGGAGATCTCCCCTTTTCCTTCCACGACCACAACAGCAGCACCAAGCCACTATTTCACGCCGGCATTCTGTGAGAGTGTGGTTCTTCCCTGTTCGAGCCGACCCATTCGTGCTACAACTATACTACTAATATAACTGCAGCATTGCTCTGCCACGTAAATAGTACTGAGTACTGAGTAGTGTACTGAATTGTAGCCCCAACTTCAGAATCTATTATGCGAAAATTATTACACTTTTTTGTTTTCTACTCATCTTCCTTATAACAATTTAAACTTTTAAAAAACTTCAGTTGCTAACCCATTGGTCAGACACGGCAACTATAGCTATATTTAGCGGTGGACTTTGATAGCTTGTAATGATGATGAACCAGTTCTGTAGCCAGTATTTCATGTTTTGCTATATTGTTTTTTATAGTGGCATCTTCACCAATTCAATCACGTATTCTATTAAATCTTACACTAATGTGTAGGGTAGGGCGCATGTGACACCTCCTGAATAGTCTCCTGACGCTCATCCCCTAGATTGTCCCTCTGGCAGGCGTGTGAGAAACCAGTCTATGCATTCACAAAATATCACAGTATATTCTCATAATAGAGAAACAATTTTAACTTTAACATTCAACTATATGGTTGACCCCAGGATTTTGAACTTTGTGGTAATGTTTCCAAGGGCACTCTCTGAGTCCAGTAATAAAATAAATCGGCACGATAACCTTCCCCATCTCCCCGCAACACAGCATTCAGATATTTCGCATCTGCAGCTAAATATTTTACTTGTTCATTTCCTGATTTCATCTTAGTAGAAGTTGTATCTAAGCGACATCGCACTGTTTTGAGTGATGGATGCACTGCTATAATATGTTCATTATGAGAACCAAGCATCATATCTGTGTCAAATTGTTCTAAAACAGGCAATGAAGTCACTAACTCTGTAAGTCCATCAGCTGATGCCCGACAACGCCATAGTTCAAGAACATGTAATCCTGGTAACTTTTCAATTAATGCAGGTATATGCTCATCACTAAACCATGATGCACTCAACACTAGTTCTTCAATTGTTTGAGGCAGACCATGTATCAAGGCTGCTAAGGCACGGTTCCTCACCTGGAATTTTGGATGTTATTTTGTATAAAGACAAGTTGCTTTTTGCAAGACTGAGTTGCTTAGTAAGCTACAATGGGGACAATTCTGAAAGCTTCTACTCTACAACAGAACTGGGGTGCCTTTGTGTAACTACTATTATTAAGTTGATCACCTCATTGGTCTAGTGGTTGTAATAGTGCAACTGCTGATCATGAGATCCTGGTTCAAATCTTGGGTCGGACCAAAAAATTAATTATTGAATTTTTCTGTCAAGAAATTCTCAGTAGCTGCCTGGAGTCAGGAAGTTTGAGGTGTCTCACCCCCGTGCCTCAGAAAGCATGTAAAGCAGTTGGTCCTGTGCCTGATTTCTTTCTGGTTGTGTCGGTTTACCTCGGATTATGAGGTGAGGGAATAGAGTGCACATACACACACTTGGGCACTATAATCCTGTCCTGCGCCGATGGCAAGTCTGCGTTGAGGCAGGCCGCCGTGACTGAAATTCAGTCTGGAGGACATTATTATTATTAAGTGGTAGGACTTTTTTCTATCCAGGAGCTTTTATTTTAGGTTACAAAATATGATAATAAAAAGAAACATCACACAGTTGCAGCGATTCCCATTGACAAACAATTCCCATCAGAGTTACAAATACAATCGCACTGCTGGTTCCAGTAAAATAACCATGGTCTAACTGACATAATAGTTCAATGAAAGGTAAGGAACCTATAGTTTAGCCTCATTATGGTAAGCATGGTGACATAGTGTAAAAAATGTAACTCTGGAACATACTTCGTGACATTATCAAGTCAGTCAGATAGTATTTTCAATAGATCAGTCTAAAATCTATTTATTTGTCTATTGCAATATTACTAATTCTATAATTTATAATCAACTGCTAATAAAGAACTTGGGTAAACTATAGACGTCCGGTATTCGCGTACGGTGTTGGGAGGGGGAGGGGAGAGGGTCATGGGAAGCCTCCACTTCCCTTCCCCTATTGCGGAAATGTAGTTTATGAGTAATATTTTTTTTGTAAAATCATAACTTCACTTTTTATACAGGAATATTGACCCAAAGTTACTTCTGCAACGGCATCAGCACTGTGGGAAGTGCAGCCCCTTAGCCCTTTCGTAGCAAATCACAAGCACCCATGCTCACCTCCGCGGCTTCGGCTTATTTATTATTGCCTGCAATTTAATACAGTAGGCGGGAGCTGCTGTCCCTCCGTGCTTATGGCTTTACAAAAACACTCTAGGGGTAGGGCAGACAAGACTATGAGTCGTCGGGGTGTGCTTATTCAGTTTTAGAACCGATTCAACCAATCTTTCTTATCTTATCTATAAAGTCTAGTTGCCCTAAACTCTGCTATGATAGTGGTAAATTAAATAATGTAATATGAATTGTTATAATTTTGTTTTCCGAAAAACCTCTTGACTGCTCTCCACTGCAACTCAATTTGTTGTATATAAGTCCCACCTCCAGTCACAAATGTATTGTCTGGGTCCGAGTGATTAACTTTTTTATAAGTGTACTTTGTTAAAAAACAAATTGACATATTTGCATTTTGTTATTGCAATTTTTAGTGAAGTTTGTTTTATCGTAATTAATTCAAAAGACATTTCCAAAATCCAAAAACAGTTTAAATGGTTCAAGCTTAACCCTGACAATGCTCCTAAATTGAAAACAAACTTAAAAAATCAAGTACCGACATCTACTTCATAATATGAGAACAAATTGACATATTTGCGTTTCGTTATTACACAATTTTTAGTGAAATTTGTTTTTATGGTAATTAATTCAAAATGCATTTCCGACATCCAAAAACAGTGTAATAGGTTCAAGCTTAAACCCTAACAAGCCTGCTAGACCAAAAACATTATCAAAATCAAGTACCAGATGTCTATAGCCAACCCAAGAACTCAAACTAGTGCTTATAACTACATTATGTAATTTCAATACAACATACCATACGGGCTCCAGTTATATGAAGACAACGTAATTGTTTGAGATGTGTTAAGTACATAGCACCAGTTCTTGTCATTAGCCAGCAAGAATACAACTGCAAAGTCTTAAGATTAGTACAAGTAGAGATCACTTCATAAACCGCATCTGTCAGCTCATTACACCGCAGTGTTAGTTCACACAGTTGATTAACACTGGCATGCAATAAAAATAATAAATCACGTCGTGGATAATGCAATGAACGACCATACATGTGGAGTGCATGGAGACAAGCTGGAGACGCCAATGCGTGAAAAACTCCTCTTGTTACATTCTCATTCACAACCAGAGATCCAAGACGTTTAGCAACCGGAAGAAAAGATGATCCGAGGAAGCGTGACCGAGCAAACACGTCGAGATGTCGGAGATGAGGTAATCTTGCCAAAATTCGTAATTCGTCGTCACTGAGAGGCATTTCAGCGTGGATACTAAGCTCTTTCAGACACGGAGCAAGAAGTTCTAAGCTACGAAATAAAACATTGGGCTCGGGCAAGCGCGCAGCAGCAAGTACAGCTCTAGGACGATGGCGTAATCGTTTAAGGTGGCGTGCGTGGCGTAAGGATAAAGCACGCCTTCGCGCTACACGAGCCCAACGTCGGCAGACGCGTGCGACTCCAGCACATACTTCGTGGGCAGGCAACCATTCAAAAATCATAAGAAGAATTTCGTCTGGGAATTTATCCATGATTATTGAGTTTTGAATTAGTTTCAAGTATGAACAATCGACACCAATTTGAATATTTAATACAACATATTTGACGGCGCTATTTCATTTCGTAAATTTTAATTGATTGAACACATCACAATAAATCTCTTAAAATTCATATTTACATTTTATTATGTACTATGTACAGTTTATTTTTATCACAGAACACTATTACACCTATCGGAGATTTTTATTGATTTTTATATTCGACAATTGACATTTATAACATTAGTACCTATTTAGGGTATGCGTATGTTCCGAAATACAACACACCACAGTGTACTGTCCAATGCAAATGACGTCATGAATCGACGCTATACTGGTGATTCGTTTCAAAACATTGGACAGTATATGACGTCATACTTTTGCTCCATTTGGAAAAGTGTTGGCGATTATTTTGTCATTTTGTGCTCCAAAAATCATTATATCCTCCTAATGGATATACCATCAATTATTCTATAATTTTTGTATTTGAATAAATAGAAACAAATTCTGGCATGCTTCATTCGGCAAACACACAATTAAAAATTGTTTTATTATGGCCGGATATCCGACGCAATATGGCGGCGGCACGCTAGTACAATAAAGTGTCAAATGATGACGTCATTTGCAATGGACAGTACACTGCGTTGTATTTCGGAACAACCATTAGTAGGCTGTTGTTGTTGTATTATTCGCTCGAGAGAGCAGGTAAAAAAAACTAAGCCATACAGCCTTGTGTTTTTTAATTTGAATATATAGAATTTTAAAGTGTAAAGGCCGAAACCAGGTCTTATTTTCTTTAATTCTTCATATTTTCAAAAACCATAAAGGCAAGTCTTCTTTAATCCATATAGATTTGTCAGTCCAATATTTACAAAAAACAGGAATACCATATTTCATATCTTTTACAGTATTATGAATAAAATTGCAAAGTGCTAAATATGTCTTAGTATTCCTAAGAACATCTTGCATGGCACGCGGGTTTTGCAGTCTGATCTGCTTCTGTATCACAGAAGTTGCATGTTGTAGATGCTACTATTCTCATCCTGGAAAGGTGAGCGTTCAGTCGTGTAAGCCTAATTAGTTTAATGTACGACTGATTAATATTATTCTATATATCCTAGAATTATTATACCTCTAAATCTAATATAAAGATGCTGTATTGATTGTAATAAGTAGCAACAGGTAGGCAGATGTTAAAGTGTGTTTACACTATAATTATATTTCATTATAAATCAAAACTGTTTAGTTTTGATTTATAATGAAATATATTACATTGTTAATCTAAATGATAATAATTAAATGTATTATTAATTATCAACTAATTGTGGATGAATAATCGTTTGTTAATAACTATTATATTAGTTTAAGATAGTGTATTGATAATCGAAGTAAATGTCATATCGGACAGTCGTTGCGATAGGCAATCATCGCGTGGCCGTTGTACAAGAAACAGGTGAATTTTGTAATTAAAGTGCTGTGGAGATATTACTGGATTTTATTTTCTGGAACACTTTTGAGGCTATCCCAATATCTCAGAAGTGGGATCAACGAAAAATATTACTCTTTTCGACTTACGCCTACAAATTTATTTGTATTGTACCAACAACGTAATTGTTTGATTTGAATTTTTGTAGCGTGAAAAAAGTATGTAAATCAAATATTACCACTACGTAATTACGACGAATTCGAATTGAGGTTATTTATCTTCTATTTGAAGTTGTAATTATAACGAATTGCTAGTTGGCTAGAAAGTTTACCGTAAATAAGAGTATTTAACAACCAAACATACTGATTCACAATAAGATAAATAAATGTAATTATCATTTAACTATTTGGCGCTTGTGTAAGTACCCACGCTTGTCGAAAGTAACGAGTACTGTTTTTTTTATATATATAAATAGAATTTCGGTGCTTGCTGTACAAAGCAAGTAATACAAATATTTTGGAAAGCATTATTTATCGTTGCTCACGATTGGTAAGGGTACTGGGGTCGATTGTTGCAATCGAAGAGAGTAAATGTGTTCTCTTTTTTTTTCCTCTCTTTTTCTCCCTGTGTCTGAAATGATTGCGTATTTCAAGATGAACATTGTGTGGTGTGCTACGGTGGTAGTAGCAGTACTATGTGAGAAAGACCAAGCCTGATCAGGAGTGATTCAGTTATTACTACCGAAAATATTAAAGAAATATAAGTACACATAGCTGCATAAACTTAATCTATGTTAATGATGTTAAAAATAATGGTTTACTAAGCTATCGTCTGTCAGTTTCAGTGCTCGACATGGAGAGAGAAAAGAGTCAAACCCGAGATTATAGGACTCTTAGTCCGGGCCCAGGAGTACCCAGGTTTGAGGGTCAGAGTCGGGAAGCGGTAGATTAGAGGCGTGAGTCTAGCCACGCAACTTGGCCAAGAGTACCCATGTATGAGGGTCTAGCTAGGAGGACATGTTCGGAACAACCAGGGGTATCACGGGTGCGTGATACTGAGGTTGGTAATAATTATGACAATATTGATGGAGAGCGTCAAGGACGAAGGGTGCTTCGTCCACAAAGGGCATGTTTGGAACAACCAGGGGTGTCACGGGTGCGTGATATTGAGGTTGATAATAATTATGACAATATTGACGGAGAGCGTCAAGGACGAAGGGTGCTTCGTCCACAAAGGGTTAAGGAGAGAGTTCTTCGCACACCTTCGAGGTCAAGATGTAGCCGTTCGTCGAACGATGGATCCTATAGCCGTGAGGGTACCAGAGAGAGAAGTACGAGTCGACGAGGTAGGAGATCGGAGGACGATAAGGATTCAAGGTCGGGTTTTAGTCGTGACCGGAGGAGGAGCCATCACCTTGAACGAGGAGATGAGGGTAAGCAACAAATGTCACCTACTTATAAGAAACCTAGGAGTGTAGACTCCACTGAGATTATTTTAGATAAATTTTTGTCAATTTTGCAATCAGTTAAGAGTTCAGATAAGTCGAAGTTGCCTTTTAATACTAATATTGTTCCCGAGTTTGATCCTATGACCAAGGAGCAAACTATTTTGACTTGGTTGACAAAGGTGGAAGAATGTTCAGAAATTTATGGCTGGGAAGATAGAGAAATAATTCACTACGCCCTGCCAAAGTTGACAGGGGTAGCGAAGAATTGGTACCAGAGTTTGCCGACAATGATGTATACGTGGAGTGAGTGGAAAAAGAATGACCCGATTTATCGCAAGTGACGCACTTAGCTGGGAGTTTATCACAACGGAAACTTGGATGACCAATTTGATCGCAATTGTAGCATGTAATTTTCCAACCCGCTGGTTTTGATAAAAGAGTTGTACCCTGACGTTCGTTTCGGGTTTTAAAACTAGAACCAGGATTTTCCCGACCATGCCCTATTTTCACAGTTCTGAAATATTTCAGCACTTGCTCTGGCTCAGAATTGTGCAGCCTGCGCATCTATTTTAACAGCCCTATCTTCAACGCCGTATAGCAAGCAATCGACAGCCTGACGCCCATAGATCTTACATCTATTTAGCAAATTAATTTTGGCGTAATAGTAATGTTCAAGCGACTCTCCATATTTAACCCTTTTGCCCAGCATTTCAGATAAGAGTTCAGCATAGTCTTCGCGAACAGGAAAAGATTCAATCAACTTCTTTTTCCACTCACTCCACGTATACATCATTGTCGGCAAACTCTGGTACCAATTCTTCGCTACCCCTGTCAACTTTGGCAGGGCGTAGTGAATTATTTCTCTATCTTCCCAGCCATAAATTTCTGAACATTCTTCCACCTTTGTCAACCAAGTCAAAATAGTTTGCTCCTTGGTCATAGGATCAAACTCGGGAACTTTAGATGCTAAAACGTCTTTCATCATATATGGAATCAAAAGTTTGTGGTGGAAATTGAAAGAAAATACTGTGGAAGTAAATTTTTTATGGACTCCGTCACATATTGGTGTTTTGGTGTACACGGAAATGAAAGCGCAGATCATTTAGCTAAAAGTATAGTCATATATAATATTGTAGTCTTTGAATATAGTCACAGCTGATATTGACAGGATAACTGTGTTGCAATACCACATACAGATTTATATTAAATTTTAAAGCAACAGTAAAAAAAGAATGGAAAAAGCAATGGAATGCTGTTTTAGAGACAGGAAAGGTCGTTGGTATGCATCAATTAATTCAGAATTAAGTATTCCTTGGTTTTCTCCCAACGAAAGATATCATAGCAAAAAATTTTATACAATAATGTGCAGACTTAGATTTGGCCACTATCGACTATTGGGATAGCCTCAGAAGTGTTCCAGAAAATAAAATCCAGTAATATCTCCACAGCACTTTAATCACAAAATTCACCTGTTTCTTGTACAATGGCCACGCGATGATTGCCTATCGCAACGACTGTCCGATATGACATTTACTTCGATTATCAATACACTATCTTAAACTAATATAATAGTTATTAACAAACTATTATTCATCCACAATTAGTTGATAATTAATAATACATTTAATTATTATCATTTAGATTAACAATGTAATATATTTCATTATAAATCAAAACTGTTTACACTTTAACATCTGCCTACCTGTTGCTACTTATTACAATCAATACAGCATCTTTATATTAGATTTAGAGGTATAATAATTCTAGGATATATAGAATAATATTAATCAGTCGTACATTAAACTAATTAAGCTTATAGCTCGGCCTTCCTGTGAAAGCGAGTCCCTTCGCGAAAAAAAATGACGTTACTAATCGGGATAAACCTTCGATCAACAATTAGCAATGAAAATTAAAAATGAAAAATTGTAAGCGCTACAGACTGATACTAAAACATTATTAATGTATAATGTTCTGACATAAACATCTATACGGATCTAGACACGAAACAAGTACAAGTGATGATTGAGGCCTATAATTACACGAGACACTAATATCAATATAATCTAAATAATGTTATTTAATCATAGTACATTAGATTTAATAGTAATTTATTTATATTAAATTAATATAAATAAACACTTTAACGAGCAAGAACATAACTTTTATTTAGTTTTTATTTATAATTTTATTTTTACTCATTATCTGAACCACTTTCTTCACAACTACTTTCCAATTTTCTATTAAAATTTAACCAGGGCTGCATTATGTCGATTGCTACGACGGCTTCGTAACGACAATTATTTTTGCGCAATAAGGGAGTGTCTTCGATGACATACCTATCGTTGGGAAGCACTTTTATTACCCGGTACGGACCCTGATATTTGACAACCAGTTTTATGATTGTCCATCGTTAGGAACCTGTCGCTCTACACGTGCCAAGTCTCCTACTGAATAGAACTTCGCTAGTTTTCTACGACGGTTAAACCTTTCCCTATCTTTAATCTGAGTCTCACTTATTTTCTTCCCAGCTATGTCCCTTACTTCTACTAATTTCTCCGCCGATGTTACGGTCACGGTGTCGTCTAAAACCTCGCTCAATATGCTTTCACTCCTACACTTAATGTTAAATCCGAAAAGTAACTCTGATGGGGTCTTTTGCGTCGTTTTATGAGTCGTAGTATTTAAACCTAATTGTATATCGAGAATTTGTTCATCCCAAGACTTTTCGTCTTTACCGTGGGCTGAAGTAGATAGGGCGTCTAATATGGTCCTGTTGAATCTTTCAACTTGACCATTGGCCCTGGGAGTTGCCACGGAATTCATAATGTGCTTAATGCCGTATAGCATTACAAACTCCCTAAAAACTCCGCTAGTGAAACTGGTGCCCCTGTCGGTGATAAGGCGTGTTGGCACACCAAAGTAGCTGATATGGTCTTTGAGTACTTTTATCGTAGTGGCCGATTTGGTGTCTCTAACCGGCTTTACGATAACATATTTCGTAAAGCCGTCGACCAAAACGAGTAAATAACAATTGCCCTTTTTACTCCTTATAAATGGACCCAAGTGGTCAGCATGAACCGTATGAAACGGTACGCTTGGCCTTTCTATAGGGTGCAATTCACCTTCACGCTTACCACCAGGTGTTTTGTGGTGTAAGCATTCGAGGCAGGATGAAACGTATTTCTTCAAGAATTTGCGCATTTTGGCAAACCAGTAATTTTTACGAATTCGCTGTAAGGTTTTATCATAACCACAATGACCGACGTCGTCGTGATTCATTTTTAAAATCTGCCAGCGAACGCCTTTCGGTACCAGCCATTTTATTTCATCCCCGACTATTCTGTAGACCCTATTGTTTTTTAATTTGTAATTTTTGTGAATATCCATCACTTGCTCTGAACCAGGATCCGATAACGTCTCTTTTATCTTCCTGACCTCTTCGTCAGCAGACTGTACAGTAGCAATCCAGTCTTGCTCGCAAGTTTCGATGGTTAGGACATCAAAACGCGTCGGCGGCTCTGGTTCGCTCCTATCGACTGGATTGCAACTCAGCGCGTCGACGTGAGACATGCGCAATCCCGAACGGTATTCGATGGTGCAGTCATATTCTTGTAACTGTATCCACCATCGGGCTATTCGTGGGATCAAATCGCGTTTGATTAACGTTGCGTGTAATGCGTTGCAGTCGGTGAGTATTTTAAAGGGAATTCCGATGAGATAGACGCGAAAACGATTGAGTGACGCAATTACCACCAATGTCTCTAGATCGTACGAGTGAAGTTTTTGTTCATCTACGTTAGTTTTTCGACTAAAGTACGACACTGGCTGGAACACACCGTTTGAGTTAGCCTGTAATAAGATACCAGCTAGTCCGGCTTTGCTAGCGTCAGTATGCAATTGGGTTTCCGCACTAAGATTGTAGAGTGCAAGAATGGGTCTATCAACCAGGAAAGCTTTGATTTTGTTAAATGCTGAATCCTGATCCTTATCCCATGCCCATTTAATGTCCTTTTTTAATAAATCGGTTAGTGGGGCCGCTTATATAGCATAATTCATAATAAATCGCCTAAATATCCCGATAGCCCAAGGAATTGTCTCAATTCATGTTGATTCCTGGGTGTCGGAAATTTAGATACCGCCTCAGTTTTTCTCTGGCCGGGTCGTATACCTTCGGAACTAACCTCATAACCGAGAAAGTCTATTTTTTCAAGAAAAAAGTGGCATTTGTTTAATTTTAGTGTCAGACCGCCCTTTTGAAGAAGTATTAAAACTTCTTCCAATCGTTGTAACCCTTCGGTAATGTCTTTAGCTGGAATAAGGACGTCATCCATGTAGACTATTGCATATTTGATCTTAGCCTCGAGAAGTATTTTATTGATAGTGCGCTGGAAAACTAACGGCGCATTCACCAGACCAAACGGCATCCGATTATATTCATATTGGCCGTCTGGTGTCACAAAAGCGGTTTTGTGCCGCGACTCTTCAGCGATTGGTATCTGGTAATACCCAGAGGCTAAATAAAGTGAAGTAAAAACTTTGTTACCTGACAGTTGATCCAATTGATCCTCAATCCGAGGGAGAGGGTAATGTTCCTTTTTAGTTTTGCGGTTCAAGGCACGGTAGTCAACGCACAAACGTTTATCCCCCGTTTTCTTTTGTACGAGGACAATAGGGCTTGCGTAAGATGAGGTAGATTCTCTAACAATACCGTGGTCGATCATTTCCTGCACCATATTTCTTACCAAAACGCGGTCCGCGTAAGACATACGATACGGCCTATAAACAACTGGTTCTGAATCCTCGAGCTCAATCACCATCTCTGTCAGATCTGTGAACCCCAAATCGTCGAGTTCCTTTGAAAAGCAGTTACTATATTTAATAATTAGTTGTTTTAAATTTAATTTGTCTTCTTCACTTAGAGCATCGTTACAGTTCAAAACGTCATTGTTTTGGGATTCACAGATTGTGACATTGCATGAGTTTAAGATATTTTCCAAATTATCTACATGCTTATATTGTACTCGCGTCAAAAGGGTCCCCTTCTCAAGTGTGATTGAACTGGATGATGCATTGTGAATCAGTAGCGCGCTACGCCCACCCTTTACATCATATTCTCCAGGCAGGAGGTAGTATTCCTTCGCTTCTGGACCCCGCAAGGAACCATTAACATAAACTCGAGCATCTACGCTAGGATCCGTAGAAACTTGCACAGCGCGTAAAGTATTCGACGGGATTTCAGCACCGTCGCTAGTTGAGAGACGCATTTTAACGCTCGGAATTTTGTTAAATATCACAGCGGTAGGGGTTTTCGTAATAACGATATTTTGTTTCTCGGTAAAGGAATGTCCTAATAGAACTGACTGGTTGATTACGAAATCGTTTACTACATATAAATTTATCGTCTCCTTTATGCCTTGAACTTCGACGGAAACAATCGTCATACCTACTGGAGAGATTAGGTTAGCGCCTATACCCCTAAGAACAGGTAAATCTTCCGGTACCACTATGTCTAAGTTGAGTTCCCGAGCTTTTGTTAGCTTTATAAGAGATCACTGACTCCCTAAATCTAGATGACAATCTAAATTATGGTTATTGACTTTGATCTCAAGCATGTACTTAGCAGACAAGTGTTCAGATAAACATAATTGGGACACTTGTTTTTCGGTTCTGTTATTATTCAGGCTAGTTTCCTTTTCGCGATCTTTATCTAAGAGTTTGTTTTTAAAGCAGTGAATTGACAGACCTTCAGTGCCTTCAAGACACCGTAAAACGGGGTGTATAGAAATTGCGGCGTGAATAGAAAAAATATCAAGAAAGTTTTCAAGGTTAATATTTGACTATTTTTCGTTGAAAGATTTTGATAGTATTTTAAATTATTACGAATCAACATTTTTTCTTTGCGTTGGCAACAAGTTTTAAATGTCAAAATTGACATTTATCCTTTAAAATTTACTTCAAAGTCTACCTTCTGTAAACGCGTTTAATGCCGCAACTCTTAATTTTAGGTGTTAAAAATTAGTGAATTGTGTTGTTAATATGTTTATCTTATTACTTGTATGATAAATTTTAAAAATTCAGTGAAGGTAAGTGAGAATCCGTTATTAAACTTCAAAAATGTGTTAAAATCACAGTACGTGTATTGTTTAAAAGGGATTAATAGAATCTGTTGAAGGGGGAATAGAACAATAATATGGGTAGTCACCTAGTAGGGAATAATAGAAACGCTTAATGTGTGAATAGAAACTAATGAGGGGTCAATAGATATAAATAAATAGGGTTGTCAAAAACTGTTAACATAACTAAATAACTACCTTCATAGTTTTAGTATTAATAAATAGTAAGTCCATAATATATAGGTAGTATCTTAGAGCTGTGGATTTAGTGATTGATAAATAAATAACATTTTTAAAGTTATAATTTTAATTTACAGGTACATACCGCCGTAGATATATTCAACATGCCGCGTGTATACAGACCCGATCCTACAAGGAAAAGCTATAAAAATATGACACGGAAATAATAAAAAAAGCTGTGGAAGAGTATGTGACTTCTCGAAATGTAAAATTAGAAGAAGTTGCTAAAAAATATAGCATACACAAATCGGTGTTGTATCGTCACAGTACCAGGTATATGAAGCGACAAACGACCAAAGAGCTTTGTCCGATGAGACTGAAGTGTTCTTAATAGAAAACATAAACAAATGCGCAGAATGGGGTTATCCCCTAGATACTATGGATCTCATATACATAATAAAAATGTATCTTTATAAGATTAACCCATAAAAGATTTAAAAATAATTTTCCAGGACCGGATTTTGTGCAGAGCTTCCTATTAAGACACAAAAATGAGATTTCTCAGTTTGTGAAAATATCAAGCGTGTGAGAGCTAAGGTATCTCCAGATAAGATTAAAGAATATTTCATCGAACTTGAGAAATCTTTAAATGGAGTACCTACTTCTAACATTTTAAATTATGACGAGACAAATTTGTCGGATTACCCTGGGCGGAAGAAAATATTGGTCAAGCGGGGGTGCAAGTACCCTGAAAGAGTTTTAAGCCATGTATGATGATTGATAAGTTTAGAAGATTTATAATTATTTTTATATATATTTTTCGTCGTATATTCGACTTTTAATTTAGAAAATTAATTTGTATTTTGTTTTATTTCATACAAATAAAAATACGAATAAACTGTTAAGTATCTTGTTTGATTTATTAAATCAAAGTAGTAAGTATATTTATGTTTATGAATATAAATTGTTTAAATCACAAAATCTAAAATTCATTAAGCATTTACAAGAAAAAAATTTTTGAACACAGAACCTTAAATTTTTGCATCTTGGATAAAAGTAATTTGTGGCAGCGCTAATAGTTTTTCCATTCACCCCTTTACGCGTTTCTATTGACCCCAGTCGTAGGGTGAATAGAAATGGTAAATATTTTACAAATTTTCTGGAAAACCTATGCTTATAGTTAAAAAAAACTATTGTTGTAGCTCTTTTTACATGGTACCGGACATGATATAAAATCACCTGAGGTAAAAAATAAATAAGTTATTAATAACAAATTCTTTGGACAAAGTTGAACATTATTGCTATTCACCCCGTTTTACGGTACTCATGCTATCGGAGATCAGTAACCATTTATTAGATACATGTGGATGTTCTTCTATATATATAAGAGCGATTAAGACAGCATAACATTCTGCAATGTATATGCTTGTGGCCGTAGAAGGAAAAGGGGAGATCTCCCGCCGGGCAAGGTGTTCTGCCCGGGGAGCGGCCAACACTCCGTGTGATAGTTCGGAGATGTTCTATATATACTGTTTATGATTCGGAATGTTGATAGCGTGATTTAGGCTTCGGTATGTTTCGCTTGCGGCGCGACGACCATCGCCGCCACATCACCCGCCTGCTCAGACCGAAGGTCGATAGTGCAGTCCGATTGCCTGTGTCCTTTAATGCCGGTGGGGAATGCATGCTGTGTGCGTAAAGGCAAGTGACACTGGTGCGAATAATATGCCGATGTGTAATGCATGCCGTACTACGCACTGGCAAGTGATGCCGGTGAGAACGATGTGCCGGAGCAAGTGCTAGAAGTCTGCCTTATAAATCGGCGGTGAGTCGAGACGAAGACAAGTTGGACTGGCTTGCAGGAACTGAAGACTGCAGAAGACGATTCTCTATAGTGAATGGTAGGAGTTCTTGAGGATAATAACGAAGGCTTGAAGTTGTAGTTTCCGAAGGTTGTTGGTTGCGTGTTCAGATCACGTCGGGGTCACCATTGTGGCCGTAGAAGGAAAAGGGGAGATCTCCCGCCGGGCAAGGTGTTCTGCCCGGGGAGCGGCCAACACTCCATGTGATAGTTCGGAGATGTTCTATATATACTGTTTATGATTCGGAATGTTGATAGCGTGATTTAGGCTTCGGTATGTTTCGTTTGCGGAGTGATGACAGCGCCGCCACATGCTTGCTGATGCAGGAATGGAAAGGCCACTTCCAGTTTTCAGATGAGGTGTGTAAAATGCATAGACTACTTTATTTTCTACTTTACTTGAACTACTTTCTTTGAACCATTTGTGTAAATTTGTCGATATTCATCATATGCAGATATAAGTTCATAAAACCTCTTCTTTTCTTTTCAATTTTTCATCAATATGTATGTGTATATCACTGAATTTACTTTCATAATTCTCCTTAAACAAGGCCAAGTATTGCTTTAGTGAATATTAATATTGTTCATCATATCGTATCACTTCATGAAACTCATGAAGTATATTTGGGGCTGAGTTAGATATAGGAGACATTCTATTCTAGTAAAATAATACTTTTTGAAAAAGAGGATGATGAGACAAAGAATTAATATTTAATAAAAACCTAAATTTCAGATATTTAAACCTAAGTAAAATAGGAGGAATAACACATTCAGCCTGTTAAGAAGCAATAGGTGTTGTTCTCATGGAGCTGGTAATAATTCTTAAATTCTTATTTTGTATGGTGTCTAATTTGTTTACTAGTTTTTTATTTGATGCAAAACAAAGGAAGCCATACTCAAAATGGCTCCTCACCAAAGATTTATATAACATTAATAATATTTCTGGATCAGCTCCCCAGTTAGTACTAATCAAAGCTTTTAATACATTAAAGGCCTTAGAAGCTCTGTCTGAAATACAATTCACGTGTTTGGTCGAAGATAAGTTACTTGTAAAGATTACACCTACATTATTTTGCACAACTTTCTATTGGTAAAAATGTATCATTATAAATTATTCTAGTGTTAAATGGACGAATTTCATTAAATATTACAACTTTACTTTTCTCAGTACTAATATCTAAATTTAAGTGTGAAAAGTAAATGTGCAATTTCTTTAAGGCCTCATTTAAAATGATTACCAAGTTTTTGACATTTTTTCCTGAGGCATATAATATGACCAAATCATCTGCATATTGTAAATTAGTAACACTTGATCCTAAAATATTGTTTAATTTAAATATTTATAAAATAAAGAAAAGAGGACTTAATATTCCTCCTTGACAAACACCTTTATAACTGAACCTGGGACCAATAATTGTATTATTATTATTAACTTTAGCAAAAACTCTTCTTTCATGTAAAAAGTTAAATATCCATTTTACAATTTTTAAGGAATGCCCAAAGACCTCATCTCTGCGACGAGTACCTGAAGATTAACGTTATTAAATGCACCAACAATGTCAAGGAATATACTAATTAATACTTCATTATTTTCCATAGCTTTAAAGATGTCTAAATGAAGAAATGCAATACTTTCTTTAGATTTGATGGTAAAGACAATTTTTTCTAGATAAAATTCTAATCTAGATTTTTTAAGTTGCTCAAATATTTTTCCCATACAAGATGTAAGCGCAATAGGTCTGTATGATTCTGCAATATGGGGTTTTCTTTCCAGACTTTAAAATGGGTATTAAACAATCTTCTTTCCAATCGTTAGGAATAAGTGTATAATTTTCAAAACTAGTTCTCTACACTATTCATATATTTTAAAGCTTTATATGGGACAGAATCTAAACCACAAGTTGTATCCTTTCTAAAATTAACAGCTGAATTGAATTTGATCAAGGTAAAAGGTTTGGTAAGATAATCACAATGATTATCGTTTGAGGAGTGAGGAGTTAGAGGTGATTCATCCGTTTTTGGAGTATATTTTTTCAAAAATTCATTAGCCCAGTTGGAATCTGACTGATGTGTTATTATGTACAAAAGTTTTGTTAAATTTTTTAATGTAATTCCATACTCTAGTCAATGGAGTAGATCTATTAAAAGTTTCACATAGTGCTTTCCAGCTGAGCTGTCTTTCAGTCTTCAAAGTAATTTTTTTTCAGCTTGTAGTCTTTTAAAATTAATATAATTTCATTCTGTGGGATCATTATTAAATACTAAATATGCATTTTTACAATTTAATACTGCCTATTTGTATTTTAAATTCCACCAAGGTAGAGAATTTTTTTTTAATTTCTTTTAAGAGATTGCAAGTTGATGTTAACATTTCGATTAAAAGACTGATTGGATGGTGTGGATTCATGCATGGCTTGTTTAACTATTTCTACTAGATCTGTATAACATTGTAATGGGTTACTATAATATCCAAAATTAATAGATAATTTAATTAAAAAATATAATTTTTAATTAAATTATCTATTAATTTTGGATATTTTGACCAATCTACCAATTTTAAGTTTATGTTATTTGATACAGCTGTTTCTTGAAAATTTTGATTATTGATCGTAATTTTTGTCTTTACAGGAAAATGATAGCTGTCTAGAGAATCATCATCACATACTTGCCACTCACAAGACAGAGCCACTGAAGATGAAACAAGTGTCAAGTCTAATGCATTCTGCCTCCATCTGTGAGATCCTACTGTAGTCATCTGACCATCATTCAAGATTACAAGATTGTTGATTGTTGTCATCTATACTTGCAAGAACGTCCCTACCTCGTGAATCCAATTCAATACATCCCCATAACATGTGATGGGCATTGAAATCACCAGCTACAAAGACTGGCTGTGGCAAATTTTGGATTAAATTATCTAATTTGAATTTATTGTAATTAATTGATGAATTAGGGGGGCAGTAAACATTAACTAAAGTTAATAATTTATCATTATATTGTATTTGTACCGCTATATTTTGTAATGAGTCATCATAGAATGTATTGATAACACGAAATCCAATTTTGTTATGTAGAAGTATTGCTACTCCATTATGATCATTACCTGAATCTAATCGTATAATATTATAAACTTTTACTCTAAAATTGTGCCCAGGTTTAAGCCAACTTTCACATATAAGAGCAACGTATGTAGTGTTCTCATATAAAATTTGTGTAAATTGAAAGCAATTTTTAATTAAACTCTGTGCATTCCATTGTAAAATGTTAAACTGATCCATAAAATATTAAAATGCTAAATAATGAAATATCTATTTTGGTTTCATTGTATGAGAACATCTTTAACAAGCTGAGAAGATATGGTGGTTTGTTCATTTGATTTATTAAGAGTTAATATTTTAATGACTGTATTTAAAATTATATTAATAATGTCATCATTCTTTAGCAGTGACATAAGAACATATTTAGGGGTTTTTTTTTGTTTAATTCGGGGAATATCGTTTTTATTAAAAAGATCTACAAACGGGGTTTTATGTAATTTAGCCTGGTTTTCTTTTATCTTTTGTTTCTTGACAGGACACTGTCCAGAAATGCTTAGATTTCCTTTGCAATGCATACATATCGCTTTATTAGAAGAGACTTGACAATCTTTGTAGCTGTTTACCGATCATGCGGGGAGATCTGTTCATGATTTTGCCTTGGCTTATGGTCTGACACAACTGGTTACTTCGCCTACGCGGATTCCAGATGTGGAGGATCATGCACCTTCCCTGTTGGACCTTCTGCTGACCTCTCACCCGGACGGATATCAGATTTCCGTCGAAGCCACTTTAGGCTCCTCGGACCATTGTCTTGTCCGGAGTGTTGTGCCACTCACGCTGAAATCGCAGTTGCATTCTGCAGGCTGCCGCCGTGTTTGGCATTATAGGTCAGCCGATTGGGATGGGATGCGGTCTTTCTTTGCATCCTACCCTTGGGGGCTTGCTTCTCGCCGGACGATCCCAACGTTGTTGCGGATTCTGTCGCTGATGTGGTACTTCAGGGTATGGAACTTTTTATTCCTTCCTCTGTGGTGCCCATCGGAGGCAAATCTCAGCCATGGTTTGGTCGCTCCTGTAAAATAGCATCATGCTATAAGCAGGAGTGCTACCGAGCCTGGGCTGACGCATCAGCGTACCGGGATGTAAACACCAGCGCTATAAAAGTATAATTCCGCCTCTAGGTCCTTCAAAAGAGTCATTGCCAAGGCAAAGTCAGAGCACATAGGCAGAATTGGCGAGAAACTAGTTCGCCTTCTTTCTGGAACCCGTGCATTCTGGTCTCTCGCCAAGGCTGTCCAGGGGAAATTTCTGTCAGCCATCTCTTCCATCTCTGCACAGTGAGAACGACTCACTGGCCCATACCGCAAAGGAGAAAGCCGATCTTCTAGGCACTTTCTTTGCGTCCAACTCGACTCTGGATGACGGGGGGAGTACGCCGCCGATCATCCCGTGGTGTGAGTGCTCCATGCCGGAAGTGCAGTTCACACAGTGCTCTCCCTGGACATCCACAAGTCGAGTGGGCGTGACGGAATCCCCCCAATTGTGCTGAGGACGTGTGCTCTAGAGTTGGCACCGGTTTTAACGCGTCTTTTCGGTAGTCCTACTCCCTAGGCGTAGTCCCAAAATCATGGAAGACGGCTTTCGTCCACCCGATCCCTAAAAAAGGCAACCGCTCAGACCCGTCCAACTACCGGCCTATCGCCATCACCTCCTTGTTCTCCAAAACAATGGAGTCTATTGTAAACTGCCAGCTCATGAGGTACCTTGAGGATCACCAGCTGATAAGTGACCGCCAATACGGTTTTCGCCGTGGCCGGTCAGCTGGTGATCTTCTGGTCTACCTAACTCATAGATGGGCGGAGACAGTAGAGTCCAAGGGGGGAGGCATTGGCCGTTAGTTTGGACACTGCGAAAGCCTTCGATCGGGTTTGGATCACCAGCTTTCTTGCAGATCGGAGCATCAAGGTCGTTGTAGACGGTGCAAGCTCCGATTGCAAGCCTATTAAATGCTGGTGTTCCACAAGGCTGCGTGCTATCGCCAACGCTCTTTCTTCTGAATATCAATGATATGTTGCAAACCCGTAACATTCATTGTTATGCAGATGACAGCACTGGTGATGCTCTTTACACCGGCCGAGCCAATATTTCTCGGGAAAACGTCTCCGAGTGCCGGGACAAACTTGTGTCTGAAGTTGAGTCTTTGGTGAACAGAGTCTCGGATTGGGGGCGACTAAATCTAGTCCAGTTTAACCCCTAGAAGACACAAGTTTGCGCGTTAACCGCTAAAAAGAACCCCTTTGTCGTATCTCCTCAGTTTCAAGGCACTCCCGTTGTTGCCTTAGCCAGTATCGGAATCCTCGGCGTTGACATATCGAGTGACGTGCAGTTTCGTAGTCACTTGGAAGAGAAGGCCAAATTGGCCTCTAAAAAGCTTGGCGTGCTCAGCAGAGCGGGACAGTATTTCATGCTGGCACACCGCCTGCGACTTTACAAGGCGCAGGTTCGGCCGCACATGGAATACTGTTCCCATCTCTGGGCTGGGGCTCCCCAGTACCAGCTCCTTCCCCTTGACCGCATCCAGCGCAGAGCGGCTCGAATCGTCGACGACCGAGTGCTTTCCGACCGGCTCGATTCACTGGCACTGCGAAGAGATGTTGCATCTCTTTGCATTTTATTTCGCATATACCATGGAGAGTGCTCTGAGGAATTGTTCGGATTAATCCCAGCCGCCAAATTTCGTGAACTCACTACGCGACAAACGTCCCGATACCATCCAAACCATCTGGATGCTTGGCGGTCCACCACAGTACGTTTCAAAAGGAGTTTTCTTCCGCGTACAACCTCTCTGTGGAATAGTTTACCACCGGCGATTTTTTCGGACCGATACGACCTGGGGACCTTCAAGAAAAGAGCTTACTCCTTTCTAAAGGGCCGGCAACGCACCTGCAATTCCCCTGGTGTTGCGGTTGATCATGGGCGGCGGTAGTCACTTAACATCAGGTGAGCCGCATGCTCGTTTGCCCCTTCTATAAAAAAAAGCTGTGATTTTCAGTACAAATTGAGCATTTCACAGAATTTTTACAGTACTTTGCTAAGTGGCTACTGTAGCACTGCTTCACTGGTGTAATATACTGATTTACCAAGAACCGCCAACCATCCACAACACATATTATCTTCCTGTTAACATACCAAAAATGCTTGAATTAGAAAGATTAGTGGGAACATTAGTTATAACTCCTGTTATTTGTGTCCCTACAGCTGGGATAGATGCCTTGATTTCGTGTTCATTAAGAAATGTAACGTTATTTAAAAATGCATTCGCTAGAGAAAGCTTTTTAAAATGAACGCCTATTTTGTCTTTATTCATAGATTGCAAATATTTAATGCCTTTATTGAACCTCTTCATATGTGTGGAAAGAGACATCATGTCCCGCGTGCCGATTATAAACTATAAACGCAGCGCATAAACACTCACGCCTGTCACCCAGAGGGGTAGGCAGAGACTACAGACTTCCATTTGGCACGATCCTGACACACCTCTCTTGCCTCCTTCACATCCATACACCTACGCATACATGCTCGTCGGTTAAGGGTACTCCTAATTTGGCCCGTTTTCAATAAATCGCCAATTTGGTCGATAAATTTTCGCCTAGGACGTCACTTTCCGACTCTGCCATTCACTTCTGCAACATAAATTTTCTTTGTCACTCTTTCCTCATTCATTCTTTCCACATGACCAAACCACCGAAGCATTCCTTTCTTAATCCTGGTCACAACATCATCTTGCAAACCACACTCTTCTCTTATTACACAATTTCTTACCCTGTCATTCAGATTCAGCCACATACTCCTTAACGACCGCATTTCTACTGCGTTGATTCTACTCTCGTGCTTCTTCTGCCACACCCAACTTTCACTACCAAACGTTAAAGTAGGGACCAACACAGCATTGTGAATTGCCATACGTGCCTTTTTCGACACATTTTGAGTCTTCACAATTGAGTGCAGGATATAATTACTTAAACTAAAACAACTTTTAGTTTAAGTAATTATCAACCACATGTGTGTATATCTTTTTTTTTTGCATGGGGAAATGCCAACGCATACCCGCCTCGCGGGGGCAAGGACGGGTTATGTCGGACTCGCACCGACTAAAACCCCATGGTGTTCCACCTTTGTCGCATATTGGCAGGGCTACGGGAACGCTTTCGCACACATCCGCGGCCCTACTAGCGCCTGCCGCCCCATAGCAGCACCTCCTCGGGAGAGGAAAATTCCTCCCCGTTCTCCTTCTCAGGTAAGGCGCACCAGAACACATGGCGCGCCTTCCTCCACGGCCTCCAATTACGTCTGTGCAACAGACGCCCCCGCGTCCGATGCACAAAGGCCATGGGGCCAGGAAAAACGAGCACTTAGAAGTACTAGCCTTCCCGACCCCAGCGGCGGATCTGGTCTATGGCTCCGCCGCCAACCAAGATTCGGCTGCGGAGGGTAGGGAGAGCGGCGCCTCGCAATACCGACAATTCTCTCCCCCCGCAGCCCCACCACCACCGCATCAACGGTGCGGCCCCGTTTGAGTCGCGAAGGATAGGGCGAGTGGCGCATCGCCATACCAACACTCCTCTTCCTCCGCGACTCCACCTCGGCTGCAGCGGTAGAGGGTGCGCGAGTCCCCACTCGCTGCAGTCCACGAGCATACATCCGAAGTGGGCTCCCCAAGCCCACTCGGAGTGGCCACCTCAGGCCGGCCCTTCACCTCGGGCCAGCCACGTGGGTTCCTCTTTGTTCACCGTGGGAGACCAAGCCACGGCTACTAAGCCTCCCCGCCACGACAAGGCGGGAACCCGTTCGGGGGGGATGTGTGTATATCTAAGGTTACGTTAAGCATTATGGAATATTTTTATTGGTGGTGTTTCATTATTTTATATTTTTGTTTTATAACATAGGTGCATAAGAACAACATTTATTGCATTTTATATTTAACTTTTTCTGATAGTTTTATGACCAAAGTGATTTGATTTTTTTTTTTTGATTTGATCTCATATTTTTATTCTTTTTTTATTATTAATCTCGTTTTGTAAACAGTCTACCAGCAAGTATGGTAGCAATCTAAATCATTATCTAAACTACAATACAGCGTATATTAAACATAATATATTAAAGATATTTATTTTTATTAACTTAAATAAGTTATATACTTATTTCTATAAGTTATTTATATGTTAATTTATTTTCATATTACATACTGATTTATATTACATACTGATTTTTAGTGACATGGCAGTTTCCGATAACGATTCATTCACCTCTGCTAATTCTGATTCCTTTTATTCATTTTCTGACTCTGAATTTGAACTACCTACACTTCGTTCTCTCCTGACCCAAAAGTTCGATA
Organism: Parnassius apollo; assembly: GCA_907164705.1. NCBI lineage: Eukaryota > Metazoa > Arthropoda > Insecta > Lepidoptera > Papilionidae > Parnassius > Parnassius apollo. Next base: position 10,494,358 of record CAJQZP010001449.1, on the reverse strand, counting down.
ATTATAATAAAAATTTCAACGTTTGTCACATTAATGCCCAGAGTATTCCGCAGCATTACAATGACCTTTTAGAAAATTTTAATAATCAAAGTATCCACGCGGTACTTATCTCGGGAACCTGGTTAAACCCAACTTTTCCTTCTATTTCTTACGGATTACCAGGCTTTATTTTACTTCGTAACGATCGCATTGATAAAAGAGGAGGTGGTGTAGCAGTATACCTGCGAAGTGGTATTCCTTACAAAATTTTATCAGCCTCACCTTCACAATGTACACCTAATTCCAATTATTTATGTGAATTTGAGGAGGCACTTCTTTCAGTTTGCTCTGATTATCAACATCATATTTTAATGGGTGACTTTAACACAAATCTTCTAAGTGATACCCCTAGATCGCGTGGACTGCGTTCAATTATTGAATCGGCAAATTTTTCAATACTTCCACTTGAAACCACCCATCATAATCTTACTACTGAGGATACTTTATTAGATTTAATATTAGTCTCCTCAGAAGAACGTGTTGCGTGCCACGGACAGTTCCCTGCTCCTGGTTTCTGGAGACATGATTTACTATTCATTTCCTATAAAATCAAACCTCCCAAAGTAAAGCCAGTAATAGTGCGTCTGCGTAATTTTGCTAGGGTAAATGTAGAATCGCTGCAACATGATGCTTCGCTTTTAGACTGGAGCGATACATTTAATGCAGAGAGTATTGATGACAAGATTAAGAAATTTAACTCTAATATTCATAAGCTGTTTGACAAATACGCACCTATTCCTGATGTTAGGTTAAAGCGCACGCCTGCGCCATGGATTACTAAAAATATCCGTAAGGCCATGTCTAAGCGTGATCAGATGTTTAGGAAATTCAAGCAGAACCGTTGTGAACTCAATTGGGCAAAATTCAAAGCTGCGAGAAATCGATGTAATCAGATGGTACGAGCCGCTAAACGCCGCTATATTCACCATAATATCATGAACTCTTCTATGGCTGATACATGGAAATTTCTCCGGACGATCGGGGTCGGTAAACCTACGTGTAACGTGGACCCTGCAATTATTTCTATAAGTGACCTAAACTTACATTTTTCTTCAACTTCCCAAATGGAGGCTTCTGTTAAATCAAGTACTATTTCTTATTTGAATTCCATGCCACAATCTCGTAACAGTATATTTGATTTTTCTCCCGTTGCTGATGAGGATATAAAAAAGATCATCTATTGTATTAAGTCTATGGCAGTTGGCTTCGATGATGTGAATAGACTCATGATCACCTTAATTCTAGACAATGTTACTCATGTTATTACTCACATCATTAATCATTCACTATTGACTGGGGATTTTCCTACACTTTGGAAAAAAGCATTTGTTATTCCGCTGCTCAAAATAAAAACCCCAGTTCTTTCTCTCACTTTCGCCCAATATCTATTCTCCCTTTTTTATCTAAAGTTCTTCGAGCTATTGTCCATAAACAAATCTCTTGTTACATTTTCAAAAATAATTTTCTAAGCACATTTCAATCTGGTTTTAGGCCTGGGCACAGTACAACCACAGCTCTTTTGAAAGTTACAGAAGATTTTCGTACTGAAATGGAGAACTCAAAATTGACTGTGTTAGTCCTAATAGATTTCTCTAACGCTTTTAACGCTGTCGATCATGATATTCTCCTAGCTGTACTTTGCCACGTGGGTTTCTCTTCGTCAGCACGGGACTGGTTCTCCTCGTATCTTCGGGGTCGTCAGCAGGCTATTCGAGTGGGTCAGATCGTCTCTGATTGGTGCTCGTTGTCTGATGGCGTTCCTCAAGGCGGAATTCTCTCTCCTCTTCTTTTCTCAGTCTTTATAAATCTCATTACATCCCACATTCGCTGTTCGTACCATCTGTATGCTGATGACTTACAAATTTATGCTCAAACTGAGGTGGCAGGTATCGATGATGTGATTAAGAAGCTTAACTGCGACCTTAACAGTATTTATTATTGGTCGGACAGATTTGATATTAGGGTTAATCCATCATTTTTAAGTGTGAGGCTATTGTGGTTGGTAGTTCTCGTAGATTGCCTAAAATTGATATGAAGGTGCCTCCTATAATTTTTAATGATGTTACTATTCCTTACTCGATAACTGTTAAAGATCTTGGCTTAGTTATTGACAACACCCTCACTTGGCGACCGCATATATATGAAGTGAGCAAAAAGGTCACTCACACTATGCGAGGCTATGCTGATGCCTCTCAAGAACTTCTAAACAAACTGGATCGACTTCTTAATAATTGTATACGCTTCATTTTCGGTTTACGTAAATACGACCACATCTCTTATCGTTCTCAGCTTAAATGGCTACCTCTCCGCTATCGCAGATATTTCAGAATACTGTGCACATTATTTTCAGTTCTACACGATCCGTTTGTCCCTAAATATCTGAAATGTAAATTTCAGTATTAGGGCAATTCTCATAATCGTTGTCTCCGTTCTGCGGAAAAGTCTAATCTCCATGTCCCCCTCTCTCACACTAGCTTCTTGTATAAATCTTTTACGTCTCACGCGGTAAAATTGTGGAACGAGATACCGAGCAGTATACGTGGAGCCACGAGCAAGGCATCGTTCAAACGCTTGCTATGGAATCATTTTCTGGCGTTGCAGGAGTAGTTTGTCGATTAACATTTTTTATATTCTTAAATTCTAACTGTTCCCTTTTCCTGTTTTTATTTCAAATATTTCATAGGTGTTTGAATCAGAAATAGCTATATTTAATTATGTATGTACACATATATGTGTATATATTTATATATCGTCGTGAAGCGACAGTTAAAAACTAAAGAACCTAACCTAACAACGAAACAACCAAAAAGAAAATAATTTATTTAAAATTTGTAAAGATATTTACAGTTTCTTTTATATAATGTAAAGCCACAATTAAAAACTATAGAACCTAACCTAACAACGAAACAACCAAAAAGAAAATAATTTATTTAAAATTTGTAAAGATATTTACAGCTTTTTTTTATAAAAAAAAGGTATGAGGGTGATGATGGGCTGTAGTGATGATAGTGAATTACAATTTTTAAAAAAAATAAAAGTTAATAAAGATAAATGAGTACGGAAACAATGTATGTACAGGCTATGCCTGTGGTAGATGCACAGCGCCTAATCTAGGTACACGCAGCGCTTGAAGTAGGCACACACAGCGACCAGAATGAGCACACACAACACCCGGAGTAGACACACACAGCGCCTGGAGTAGACACGCAGCGTCTGGAGTAGGTCCACGCAGCGTCTGGAGTAGGTACACACAGCGTATTGAGCAGGTACACGCAGCACTTAGAGTAGGCACACACACACCGCTCGGAGTAAGCACACACAACGCCCGGAGTAGACACACACAGTGCCCGGAGTAGACACACACAGCGCCCGGAGCGCCGAAGACACGCAGCGTCTGGAGTAGGAACACGCAGCGCTTGAGAAAAGCACGCTCAGCGGCCGAAGATAGCGCGGGCACTAATAGGTGGAGGCGTAGGCGTGGCTAGGCGACGACTTCAGGAGAAGGCAGAGGCTTGCAAGATCCCGAGGCAGTGCGGATAAAGCCTTTAAGAGGTGCTTCTCATATCAAAGCTGAAGTGAGAACCTCTATTGGCCGATTCCTCGGCTTTTATACTTTTTGACGGATCTGGGATAAGAACGAGAAATTATTTGAAATTATTTAAATTAAAAGCAAATTTTTATAAATGGCCAAGAAGAAAAGAGTATTTTTGAAGTAAAAACATCAGGCCGGTAACGATATTTGAATAAAAATTGCCATGACAACCAGATAAACAACGATGTCAAAACATGTCAAATTTTGGTTTTAGGCTCGTAATAGAGAAACGGCAAGATTTAAGTGAAAAATGAGATATTATTGATATAGGAAAAAAGGTAGCGCAACAGTGCGCACGAAGCCCGAAATTGCAGAGTTACGAAGGACTAAATAAAATACCGAAAAAGGTAGACTCCATTGACACCGATTTAAAAAGTGCTGATAGCGTGAAAATACGATGTGAAAATGATTTGTTATTGTGTTCTTATGGTTTAAAAACGTTACAGGATCCTATGAAAATAAAGGTGATGCAAAATATCCAGTTTTGAGATGAATGCAGAAAATCAAAAACAGAATGGAAAAATAAATTTAAAATAGTGTAAAATGGTATGTAAGTAGCATAACACTACAATATCTTGTATGTATATCCATATTATAATATATATGTATAATTATGTTTATAACATGTAATGCAATATGTAATGTGCATGTCTACTTAAAGATGTTTTAACTCAGTTGCACTTTGCACCCACAATATCTTCTCTGCTTAACCTGGAGGTAGACTGGTAGAGAATGCCTTGTTGCATTAAGTCCGCCTTCTTGTACTCGGTGTGCAAATAAAGCATAAATAAATAAATAAATAACTCTGCCAGAATTAATTCAGAACACAATTATTGCCGACTGCAGAAGAAGGCAATACATAAAAATAATAGTAAGTTTTTTTTAGATATTTAGGGGATTAGGAAACAGAGTGCACTTTTAAGAAAAGCACTATGGTGTTTTCCTAAAAATTATCCGAACCCAATCCCAACTAAAAATCAAATGATAGTAATTGGCCATAATTTTGTAAAAGCTAATGACATAAATAAATACATACAGTGCACAGAAATAGTAATAATAAGACAATAGAAATGAATTAGCGCTCGATTACTTCCAAAACCGATGTCGCCACATCTTACCGTATTATAAACATAGACACAATGCACAATGATACTTAATGTTTCACATTACATTGCTTGGTGAGTTTGTCAATGCAGAACAAAAGCAGAAATGGTAATTGTACAATACGAAAACTAATAAATGAGAGTTTACAAAGGGAAATATCATAGTAAAGTATTCGTCTAGATCGAAATTAGAGTTAAAACAATGAAAATTAGTAAATAATCAACTTACCGATGAAATGCCTTTATTTGTAGAATTACACATCCTTGATGAGTTTTTACAACTGATTACGCTGCAGTTCACCATTATAAATTTATAATAACATAAATTCACGGAAGACGTTCCCCCGCGAAATTTAATCACAAAATGGTGAATGATGTCGTCAACACATCATAGCGGCGACAAAGTCACGCGTCTATGCGACTTCTATTGTCTTATTACTTAATACGTATATTACAACATTTTTAATACACACATACACTACACACTGAGGTCTAATCCTCTTCCCCTCTATGTGACAGCCATATTGTTTTTTTCTTGACATAAAAATAGGCTCATTCGGAAGGCAATAATATTGTCTATTGTTTCCATTGCCAAAAAATTTACTTTACGTGGTAGAGCCATGTTGCAGTTATATTAGAGTATAGTTGTAGCACGAATGGCTCAGTTCGACCGGGGAAGGACCACGCTCTCACAGAATACCAGCGTAAAATAGTGACTGATATGTGAACTGAATGCTGCTGTGTTTCGTATGGTGAGCGTTGAGAACCGGAGACCCTATTTACTGGTAATGAGACATTACATCTTAGTCCTCACGGCTAACAACGCGTCTGCATTTTGATTCGTGGTCGATGATAGATGTAGATGTCTATGGGCCACAACAACCACTTACCATCAGTTGGACTGTGTGCTCGTTTGTCTCCCTATCCTATAAAAAATGGGTTCACATACTCGTAACTTTAAAAAAAAATTGAGTCCAAGTATGTATCAAAAAATTATGCAAATCAAATTTTTTACAGATAATTATCAGCAGCAGGAGTGGCCGTCATTCTGGTTGAACCAGCTTAAAACAACAAGAAGAAAAATTAAAGGTTTGCAATCAAACTTGATCAGATCACAAAAGAAAAACAAAACCTTTCAATCCAGAATAGCCAATGCTGAAAAAATGTCTACAGATATTTTATTTAAAAAACTGACGAACAAAATGACCATAGCAGCAAAAATTTTCACAAAAATGCAGTACACCCAGACGAGCAAGAGGCCTCCTGGTCGCAGATTCTCTCTTGAAGAAAAACTGCTCTCGCTTTCTTTATATAAAAAGTCCAAGAAGTTACCCTCTTTTGGCAAAATATTTCACATTAACTTCAACTAAATCATTAAAAAGACTTTTGACCAAAATAGAATTGAAGCCGGGGCTTAATAAATGCATATTTATGAAAATTAAAAATACCGTCAAGGAGCTATGTACAGAAGACCGCTTATGCAGCTTAATTTTCGACGAAATGTCAATATCCCCTCAAATTCATTATAACGCTGCTAAAGACCAGCTTAGAGGGTTCACATTTGATGGCAAGAAAATTGCTGACCATGTATTGGTCTTCATGGTGAAGGGGTAAAAAAGAAATTTAAGCAACCCGTCGCGTATTATTTCACCAATTCAGTGAATAAACCGCAGTTAAAAGAAATATTACAAAAAGTGATTAAGTATGTACATAGTACTGGGTTAAAGGTCATATGTACTGTCTATGATCAAAGTACAGTCAATGTAAGCGTAATAAATGACTTGGTAGAAGATACAAGAAAAAAATATTTAAGAGAAGAAAAGGAATCTAGGCATGAAATCATTGAAATAGGAAAAACAAAAATAATCCCTCTATTTGATGTTCCACATTTACTAAAAGGAGTCCGAAACAATTTACTCACAAAAGATTTAAAATACTATGATTTTTTAAAAAAAAGTGCGAAAAAAATCATCAAATGGGATTACTATAAGCAAACTTATGAAGCTGATAAGTCGTATGGAGAGGTGAGGTGCCTACTAAAAATTACAGATGAGCACATCTATGTCGATAAAATTAGAAAAATGAAAGTGAAAACAGCAGCCCAAGTTTTCAGTCACACGGTAGCTGCGACTGCAGGACATCTGGTGGCAAGAGGAGACATTCCGGTAGAATGCCCAAATGTGGTAAAATTTACAAAATTAATGAACAATCTTTTTGATTCTTTAAACACATTTCATGTGCCTGATGGCAAAATATATAAAGGATGTGTTGGACGATCTAGTCCACACCATGGTTTGTGGAAGAATGCCATAAAAGTTTTGAAAACTGTAAAATTTATTAAAAAAATTAAGGACAAAAATAACAAATGAAGTGGAAGCTCTGCTTCCGCGTTTCGTCTGGTGAGTGCAGGTGGCCGGAGGCCCAAATCCCCCCCCCCCCCATCAACATGGTAGCGGAATTAAATGATAGACTACCCCAGGAGGGTACCAGCACCCCTGGAGAATCCCTCGCTGAGCATCCACGACCATGTTTCTCCACTTCTGAGCGTGGGTGCTCAGGCTGCCCCACGTATTCTGGGGGGGGCAATATTCCGCTCAAGACTAAAACTGCTCGGGGCAAACGGAGCAACAAGACCAAGGCGACCCCTGCCACGCTGTCCGTGAATTTCTGCAATATCAGGGGACTTCACTCTAACCTAAACGCCGTCCACTACCATCTCGAGACGGCGAGGCCGGCTCTGCTCTTTCTGACCGAGACGCAGGTGTCCTCTCCGGCTGATGTCTCGTATCTCTCCTGCCCGGGGTACAAACTGGAACACTCCTTTGTGCCTCGGGCTGGAGTTTGCGTTTACGTCAGAGAGGACATCTGTTCTCGACGCCTCGGCAGACTTGAAGGTTCGGACCTGTCCATCCTTTGGCTACGCGTAGACAGCGACGACCATCCGCGCGTCTACGGGTGCCTCTATAGGTCCCATAGCGGTAATGCCGAAACAGACCGACTCTTCGACCACGTCCAAATGGCTGCAGATTCGTTGCTACAGCAGATCCCCTCCGCAGAGATCGTGATCCTCGGCGACTTCAACGCCCATCACGCCGAATGGCTCGGTTCACGTTTAACCGATCATGCGGGGAGATCTGTTCATGATTTTGCCTTGGCATATGGTCTGACACAACTGGTTACTTCGCCTACGCGGATTCCAGATGTGGAGGATCATGCACCTTCCCTGTTGGACCTTCTGCTGACCTCTCACCCGGACGGATATCAGATTTCCGTCGACGCCCCTTTAGGCTCCTCGGACCATTGTCTTGTCCGGAGTGTGGTGCCACTCACGCTGAAATCGCGGTTGCATTCTGCAGGCTGCCGCCGTGTTTGGCACTATAGGTCAGCCGATTGGGATGGGATGCGGTCTTTCTTTGCATCCTACCCTTGGGGGCGGGTTTGCTTCTCGCCGGATGATCCCAACGTTGTTGCGGATTCTGTCGCTGATGTGGTACTTCAGGGTATGGAACTTTTTATTCCTTCCTCTGTGGTGCCCATTGGAGGCAAATCTCAGCCATGGTTTGGTCGCTCCTGTAAAATAGCATCATGCTATAAGCAGGAGTGCTACCAAGCCTGGGCTGACGCATCAGCGTCCAGGGATGTAAACACCAGCGCTCTAAAAAAGAAGTATAATTCCGCCTCTAGGTCCTTCAAAAGAGTCATTGCCAAGGCAAAGTCAGAGCACATAGGCAGAATTGGCGAGAGACTAGTTCGTCTTCCTTCTGGAACCCGTGCATTCTGGTCTCTCGCCAAGGCTGTGCAGGGGAATTTCTGTCAGCCATCTCTTCCATCTCTGCACAGGGAGGACGACTCACTGGCCCACACCGCAAAGGAGAAAGCCGATCTTCTAGGCTCTTTCTTTGCGTCTAACTCGACTCTCGATGACGGGGGGAGTACGCCGCCGACCATCCCGCGGTGTGAGTGCTCCATGCCGGAAGTGCACTTCACTCAGCGCTCGGTTCGCAAAGCACTCCTCTCCCTGGACATCCATAAGTCGAGTGGGCCTGATGGAATCCCCCCAATTGTGCTGAGGACGTGTGCTCCAGAGTTGGCACCGGTTTTAACGCGTCTTTTCCGGTACTCCTACTCCCTAGGCGTAGTCCCAAAATCATGGAAGACGGCTTTCGTCCACCCGATCCCTAAAAAAAGGCGACCGCTCAGACCCGTCCAACTACCGGCCTATCGCCATCACCTCCTTGTTCTCCAAAACAATGGAGTCCATTGTAAACTGCCAGCTCATGAGGTACCTTGAGGATCACCAGCTGATTAGTGACCGCCAATACGGTTTTCGCCGTGGTAGGTCAGCTGGTGATCTTCTGGTCTACCTAACTCACAGATGGGCGGAGGCAGTAGAGTCCAAGGGGGAGGCATTGGCCGTTAGTTTGGACATTGCGAAGGCCTTCGATCGGGTTTGGCACAAAGCGCTTCTTTCGAAGCTCCCTTCCTATGGGCTTCCCGAGAAATTGTGCGATTGGATCACCAGTTTTCTTGCAGATCGGAGCATCAAGGTCGTTGTAGACGGTGCAAGCTCCGATTGCAAGCTTATTAATGCTGGTGTTCCACAGGGCTGCGTGCTATCGCCAACGCTGTTTCTTCTGCATATCAATGATATGTTGCAAACCCGTAGCATTCATTGCTATGCAGATGACAGCACTGGTGATGCTCTTTACACCGGCCGAGCAAATATTTCTCGGGAAAACGTCTCTGAGTGCCGGGACAAACTTGTGTCTGAAGTCGAGTCTCTGCTGGACAGAGTCTCGGATTGGGGGCGACTAAATCTAGTCCAGTTTAACCCCCAGAAGACACAAGTTTGCGCGTTAACCGCTAAAAAGAACCCCTTTGTCGTATCCCCTCAGTTTCAAGGCACTCCCCTTGTTGCCTCAGCCAGTATCGGAATCCTCGGCGTCGACATATCGAGTGACGTGCAGTTTCGTGGTCACTTGGAAGGGAAGGCCAAATTGGCCTCTAAAAAGCTTGGCGTGCTCAGCAGAGCGGGACAGTATTTCATGCCGGCACACCGCCTGCAACTTTACAAGGCGCAGGTTCGGCCGCTCATGGAATACTGTTCCCATCTCTGGGCTGGGGCTCCCCAGTACCAGCTCCTTCCACTTGACCGCATCCAGCGCAGAGCGGCTCGAATCGTCGACGACCGAGTGCTTTCCGATCGGCTCGATTCACTGGCGCTGCGAAGAGATGTTGCATCTCTTTGCGTATTTTATCGCATCTATCACGGGGAGTGCTCTGAGGAATTGTTCGGATTAATCCCAGCCGCCAAATTTCGTGAACGCACTACACGGCAAACGTCCCGATACCATCCACACCATCTGGATGCTTGGCGGTCCACCACTGTACGTTTCAAAAGGAGTTTTCTTCCGCGTACAACCTCTCTGTGGAATAATTTACCACCGGTGATTTTTCCGGACCGATACGACCTGGGGACCTTCAAGAAAAGAGCTTACTCCTTTCTAAAGGGCCGGCAACGCACCTGCAATTCCCTTGGTGTTGCGGTTGATCATGGGCGGCGGTAGTCACTTAACATCAGGTGAGCCACATGCTCGTTTGCCCCCTCTTCTATAAAAAAAAAAAAAAATAAAAAAAAAAAAAAAAAAAAAAAAACAAAATCCGTTTGATTGCAACGAAAGCTGTACCATCTATAAAAAACTTCATACGTACAATTCAAGGAATGCAACAATTATGGATATTGATGTCCCAAACATATTCGTTTGATGCTATGCTAACACGTAATTTCAACTAGAGAATTTCTTTGGGAATATCAGAAGTTATGGGGCGAGAAATACTGCACCCGACACGGTTGCATTTGAAGGGGCTTTTAAGTCCCTTTTAATTAATAATTTTAACTGGCCCCATTCTCTGCATGCAAACTGCGATAGTTGCTATATTTGGATTAATGTGCTTATATATGTTGGTGCCGTTCAATAAACCGGATTTTGTCTGGTAAAATCACATACCATGGTGAGGATGAAACTAAAGCAGCAGCCCAAGCTTATAAAAATAAACACAAGGTAAATAAATAAATAATATTGTAAAATAAAAGTTGTTTTTTGTTTGTTTATCCAATAACCTTTTGAAGTTGATGCGTCCTTACTAATTGGCTTGTTTTTGATTTGATAAAGTTTTACTAAGATTTTGTTAAAGAGAAAAATAAAATCAAGTAAAACTTTATCAACTTGAATACAAGTAAATTAGTAAGGATGAAGGAAGCTAAGCTACTATTGCCTATATAGTACCTATAGTCAGCTATAGCTATAGATGTCAAGTTTATGGATGGCGATAATAGATGGCGCTATTTATCAGATCAATTTACATTAGCGGTTTTCAATAAATTCCACGAGTGGGCTCTCTATGTACGATATATTACTTTCCTCTATGGTTAAAAGTAAAGTTATGTTGTGTAAAGGTGATTAATAAAACTATGAATATATAATAAAGAAGGAACTTTCTTTAATCAATTACATTAACAAATGTAAAAGTTTATCTTACTTTAAGGGAAAGTCGATGACACCGTTTTTTAAATCTTTCAAGGTTTTTTTGAAGTTTTCGCACTTTGAATTTACTGTCATCAGCACCCTTTCTTCGTTGAAGTCGTTGACGTAGACTTCGACACTGTAAACAACGTGGATTTTGTCGCCAACGCTTATATTCATTTGCAGATACCTGCCCAGTGCAGTTTGAAGCAAATTCCCTGCATCAAAAACCAAAAATATGAGAAATGGAAAAGTATTAGATTTTTATTTACATTAAAAGAAATGAAAGAAAATCTATCTTACCTATAGTGTATGCCAGTTCCTTTACATAAAATAGTGGCTTGCAGAGTTTCCATATAAAGTTTTATATCTTCTATAGATGATATTGTATCATCGATAGCAATTTCTGGTCGTTGAGAGAAAGAAACCTGTTGTATTAGAAATGAAATTACAGTAAAATGCTCTGGTATGCATTTTGAATAGATAAAATTATTTAAAAAAGCATGAGATAATTATTTACCTTCACTGAAAGATCATTTGCAATAGTAAGATGCATATCTTCTTTTCGGGTGTGGAAATTGATATGACTAAATATCAACTCTTCATCATAAGCAAAATAACACCATTCTTGCATCAGTATTGAGCGACAATGAGCATGGATCTCTTCTAGCGTAACACATGATGGTGAAGATGAGTCCGAGATAATGACCTAATGTTGAAAATTATGTACAAAAAAATATATAAATTTTGCCAATCTATAACAATATGATAAACATAATAATAGATAATTCTTTTACATCATTTGCTGTTACAATCTCTGGTGATTCCATATGATGGAGTCCTGCTGATTGAGAATCTTCTCTTAAATCATTACCTTCAAAGTTTTGTAACGTGGGTTGTGTATAATCCAGGTTTTTGATTTGACATTTATTAATGTCACTCCGTACTAATGGAACTTGCTGTAGGAAAAAAAAAACAATTTAAAAGTAAAGTAAACAGATTTGATATTTATTTGAAAGAATGATGCCCATTTTTCACCTGACTATGTATAGAAATGGAATGCAGGGAAATCCTGGTTCAAGATTTTGTACCTATGCACCTGGGTATCAATCACATATCGAGAGAAAGTCTAATGGATCATAACCATACAATACCAAATGGTATATGCAATGAAAACTATACAAACGCTATAATTATTTGCGATGAGACATACATAAATATAAATAGAAGTTCCAATTACTCGTTTCAAAAAGATACATAGAAAAAATTATTAAAGCCATTTTATTTGTGGCATGTGATGGTTACATTTTAGATTGTTACGGTCCATACAAGGCTACCACATCCGATGTTATCATAATGGTTTCCCTTTTTGATGATAAAAACTCTCCTCTTACATTATATTTTCAAGATAATATTAATGATGTGTTCATATTGGATAGGGGTTTCCGGGATTCTATAAGAATGCTAGAAGGCTGTAATCATTGGCCATATATGCCCGATTCTCTATTAGAAGGCGAACACCAGTTAACAACACAGCAGGCCAACCGGAGCCGCTGTGTAACAATATGCCACCGGGTAGTTGCAGCAGTAAATGGACTTTTCGATTCGATTTTTGATCGAGACGATTTAAAAAAAGACTTTAAGCTCTTGGGGCAAGACTATTTTCACAAATCAGTGCCTGCTGATTTGTGAAAATAGTCTTGCCCCAACTGAATGCTGAACTTTCAGATAGCCTCCAGTTTACTTAACCGATTTGGTGTTTGTCTTCATGATAGAGATGATTCTAATGAAATAGTCGCAATAATTAGAGAGAGAATTCATTCTGAAAATAATTTTGCCCTACTGGTTGAGGAACTAAATACGAATAGAAGGTCAACTGTTTTTCAAAGTATAACAGCTGACCGAGATAATTTATTTATGTTTCCTAGATTAAGTTAGAGCGAATTAATAACTATTTGCTCTAGGCACTTACCAGATAAGGCAAGCCAGATCATATCATGGGGAACATATTTAATTTCATAGATCATATAGAATAGAAATATGTAGGGATACACAAGATTTTTCTCAGTATAATCTCAAGTGATACAACATTAATAAGAGGAAAAATTAAGTCCAGGCACATTTCAAGGAAACAATATTATGTCTATATTTTAATAGAAAATTAACGTGTCTGGCAGAGCTGCTATAGTCGAATATTGTTGCAATTGTTTGGTCGGTCGACGCACCATAGGATGTTGCGCTCACGTTATGACGTTAGTGTGGTACCTTGGATGGGCTATGTATCAAGAAAATATCTAAACTCATCACTTAAATCTCTTACCACTACTATACCACTCTATACACTAATTTCTGGATGACGTAGTGGTAAGAGATTTAAGTGAAAATGATGATTATTAATAAACCATTCCACTTTAACATAGTCTTTTATTAGTTTTTCACATTTTGTTCATCAGGTACGTTTGCCCTTCTTGCTTATATGTGTATGTTAAGTTAGCCAGCATGCTTATCATCATACTTTTTGCCTCGTGAAGTTGTGACTTACCTAGTCGGACTATTTGTCCCAGGTAAACATACTCGTCAACAACTTCGAGCTTAGTGCTCCCAACAACTACCGGCATAGGTGTGACATGGACATTAAACATGATCTTTGTTTTGTCCATGTTCATCTTAAGACCTATCCGTTGGGAGGCAGTATTGAGGTCATTGAGCATAGTGCTTAAGTCCTCCAGCGATTCTGCCATAAGGACTATATCGTCGGCAAATCGAAGGTGAGTGATGTACTCGCCATTGATGTTAATACCGTATCCTTTCCAGTCCAGTAGCTTGAAAACGTCTTCCAATGCAGCGGTGAAGAGTTTCGGGGAAATAACGTCACCCTGTCTTACACCTCTCTGCAGTTGGATAGGTTTCGTTCTCTGGTTCTGTACTCGAATAGCCATCGTAGCCATACTGTACAAACACTTCAGCACTTCGATATACCGACAGTCAACTTGGCACCGCTATAATACAATACTAATAAGGCGTAGGGAAGTGACGACCCCATTGCCCGCTGACGTAACAGTTATGTGACAAAACTGCTACGTCGGCACAGTCAGTCAGCGCCCTGCCAAGAGGTATGAGCGCCGTGCCTAGGCAAAATTATGGGTGCAAAGGTCCGTTTGTGCATATGACCCAACCACGAAACGGTGCCGAGCTTGGGCGTCTCCCGTTATTTGGCGCCCATAAAATGGATGATGGCACAGAAAGGAATGCGCATAGGGCCGCTGCCTGGGGGTCGCCGGGGCGCGTCTGTAGCTGGCGCTGGACGCGGCAGCATGCGGGCCGCCAGCCGAGCGCGAGGAGCTGCACGATCACCTAGCAGCCCCTCGCATCCATCATCCCCACCAGAAGGCTTGGTATCGGCTGGGTCTACTCGGACTCAGCAAGCGGCACCCGCCGCTGGTGGAGCACGTCGCATGCGTTGGGTAAAAGCTATGAAAGAAAACGCATTGCGGGCGTACTACAGGGCGAAAGGGGAAGAAACTGTGGGAATAGCGTATAGGGCTCGGATGCATTGCTTTTTTGCTGAGCTGGAGCCTTTCATTTCCGTCACGGAACAAAACCTGGAGAGAGTTGGTAATCAAGCGAATGATTCATGATGCGACAGACCAGCATCCACACGTGGAAGCCGCCATGGATCTTCCAGTTGTGGTTCATTCGAACGACGATGAAATAGTCTCCCACGAACTAGAGCAAATGAGGAGCATATTGGATGAGGCGATTTTGGAAACGCGCAGCACCCCTCTCGAAAATCGACCGCGACTTCCCCGCATACCCCTAAGCAAGCGAAATCGGGCTGTCGTGAGGGCTCTTAACCCAATGCTGGTGATTTATTTGGAAGCCAGCCGGGACCTTTGCGAGACGGACTCAATTCTTTTTAGCGCCGCAGTGGCAGTTTGCCGTATTATTGGCGCCAAACTTCCCATGGCTGGGCGCGCTACTACACAAAGTAGCGCCATCCCAGCCTGGAGAAAAAGAATCGAGGACCGTTTAGCAAAGGCAAGGGCCCTTATCGGCAGTCTGACAAGCTTCAGGTCGGGTAATAATATACCGAGGATTGTGCGCACCGTTAGGATGGCGTTTGCTGGGACACATATCAGTTTGTCCCAGCCGGATATCACGCAGAAACTAATGGAGCGCATAGACGACCTGAAGCAAAAGATCGCTGCTTGGGGGGAAGCGGATTCGACGATTTACCGAGAGGTCAAGGCGGTTCAACCAGAATCGTCTCTTCCAGAGTGATCAGAAGAGGCTCTATAAATCATTGGAGCGGCCAAAGATATGTGGAGCGGGCCAAGGATCGGATCAGGCTGACATTATCGCATTCTGGCGTGGCTTGTGGTCAGAGCCCGTAAACCACAGAGAGGGCCCTTGGATGGAAGTTGTGGCGAGCCAGGGTGCGAGTGTTACGTCTATGGACCCCATCACCATAACGCCGGAAGACGTGGCTGAGGCGGTCCGTATGGCCCCGAACTGGAAAAGTCCGGGGCTCGACGGGCTGCATCATTACTGGCTGAAGGGGTTCATAGTGTGTCACGCTGTGCTCGCCCGACAGTTTCAAGAGGCTCTCGACCAGAAGTCGCTCCCGAGCCTCTTCACTACTGGGATCACTCACTTGGTTCCTATAGATCAGGATACCACAGACTCGAGCAAATACCGCCCCATCACGTGTCTAACCACCATATATAAGACATGGATAAATGTGGTATGCAAGATGATGTTATGACCAGGATTAAGAAAGGAATGCTTCGGTGGTTTGGTCATGTAGAAAGAATGAATGAGGAAAGAGTGACAAAGCAAATTTATATGGCAGATGTGAACGGCAGAGTCGGGAAGGGACGCCCTAGAAAAAAGTTTATTGACCTAGTTGGCGATATTTTGAAAATGGGCCACGTTAGAAGTACCCTTAACCGACGAGCATGTATGCGTAGATATATGGATGTAAAGGAGGCGAAAGAGGTATGTCAGGATCGTGCCAAATGGAAGTCCGTAGTCTCTGCCTACCCCTCTGGGTGACAGGCGTGAGTGTTTATGTATTATGTATATAAGACACTGACATCCATTTTGAGCGCGAGAATCACTCGTCCTTTGGAGCTAAACCAGGTGATGTCACGCACTCAAAATGGATGTCGGGGCGGTGGTCGTGGAACCAAGTAACCACTCCTCATTGACGCGGTCATAGGCAAAGTGGTGAAACGCAACCGTCGGAACTTCTCTGCCGCCTGGATAGACTACAGAAAGGCATTCGACTCGGTGTCCCATACATGGCTAAAGAGGGTCCTCGAGCTGTACAAGATTGACTGTACAGTTAGAGACTTCCTCGAGCAGTGTATGGGGCAGTGGAGTACGATCCTTTGTCATCTGGGCGAGCGGATGATGGCTGCGGAGAACCACATAAGGATAAGAAGGGATATCTTCCAGGGCGATTGTCTGAGTCCAATCTGGTTCTTCATGTCTCTCTGAATCTGAACCCTCTCATTACCTTACTGGAGGGCTCCGGTAGGGGATTTCAGGGAAAGGAGGGACAAAAGTGACCCACCTTTTCTATATGGATGACCTCAAGTTAGTCGCCTCCAGTCGCTCCCATCTTATGGAATTGCTAAACATCACTTGTGAATTTAGCAATTTCATTGGAATGGAGCTGGGGACGGATAGGTGTGCGGTCCTCCATGTTGAAAGGGGAAGGGTTGCTAACTCTGAGGGCATAGACTTGTCTATGCCCGTCAACTTAAGGACTCTTTCCGAGGCCGAAACATACCGATACCTGGGTATGTCACAGAACATCGGTATCTATGAGGCTGGTATGAAACAGTCAGTTTGCGACGTGTTTTATGCACGCTTGACCAAAGTGCTTGCTTTTGTCCGGTGTGAATAAGACACACGCATATAACGGCTGGGTCATGCCTGTCCTCATGTATACCTTTGGCATACTCAGGTGGACTCAGACCGAACTTAACGCCCTGGATAGAAAAGTCCGCACTACCATGACGTCCCATAGGATGCATCATCCGAGATCGTCGGTAATGAGGCTGTACTTGCCGCGAAAGCATGGTGGGCGTGGTTTTCTGAGCGCACTCAACATGCATAATCGCGAAGTGTGCAGCCTCCGTCATTACTTCCTGGCAAGACCGGATGATCCATTCTATAATGACGTCACTTCTAGCGATAAAGGGATTACCCCTCTATCCTTAGCTAACGAGCAATGGCAGGACCCAGCAGTGCTTAGCATTTTCGACCGGGAGACCGTATGGAAGGAGAAGGAGCTCCACGGGAGGTACTACAGGGCTCTACATGAGCCCTTCGTAGATACAATCGCCTCCATCAACTGGCTACGTTTCGGTGACCTCTTCGGGGAAACCGAGGGTTTTGTCTGTGCAATACAGGATCAGGTTATTAAGACCAACAACTATCGGAGATACATCCTAAAGGATGGCACCGTCGACGTCTGTCGAGCTTGTCGCCATCCCGGTGAGTCGCTTAGGCATGTCATCTCCGGTTGTTCGGCGCTTTCTAACTCTGAGTACTTGCACAGGCACAACCTAGTAGCCAGAATTCTACACCAGGAGCTCGCTCTGAAATACGGTCTCGTAGACCGGAAATTGCCGTATTACAAGTACTTGCCGGAAGCCGTGCTCGAAAATGATCGCGCCAGGCTCTACTGGGACCGGGTCATCATCACAGACAGGACTATTCTTGTGAATAAGCCTGATATTTTTGCCACTTTAGATATTTTAGATCATAAGTTTGCATATAAAATTTATTTATAATAAATTTACTCTGTAAACAGTGAACTGATGGGTTGGTGATGTTTATGTTTAGTAATTATTGTTAGTTAATAGTTATAGTTTACATAAATTACTTTTTTTTTATTTTTTTTTATATATTTATTTAATTTTTTTTTGTTATTTCAGTATATGTAATATGTCTGATGTTGAGTCGTCTAGCTCTGCAAATGATTCTTCTACTTTGTAATTTCACTCTTGTAATGATTCTCTCAACGATAGCGTGCTTAATTTACACGATCTAGTCAAAGGAGTTTTTACGTCTTTTAACAACTCTGTGAACATATGTCATATTAACGCTCAAAGTATCCCGAGCCACTATTCCGAACTTGAAGCTTCATTTTTTCCCGCTCATTTATTCATGCTATATTAGTGTCGGAAAGTTGGCTGAAACCTTCTTTACCGTCAACTTTATATCCCTTACCCGGCTTTGTACTTGTTAGGAATGATCGTGTTGGTAAAGGTGAAGGTGGTGTAGCAATCTACCTACATGCATCAATTCCTTATAAAATTGTTTTAGCATCTCCCTCCTGCTATTCCGCTTCTTCTGAGTTTTTATTTGTGGAACTCGATGTCAAGGACATCAGGATGCTTCTAGGGGTAGTGTATTGCCCTCCATCTACCGACTACTTCGCCACTTTAGATATGGCTCTTGTTGATATTTGTTCTGAGTACACTCACTGTATAATCATGGGTGATTTCAATACTGATCTGTTGAAAAACTGCCGTCGTTCCAAAAGGTTTCTTTCAATTATTGAGTCGGTTAATCTTTCTATTCTCCCTTTAAAGGCTACTCATCATAATATGGGAACCGATGACTCATTTATTGATCTAATTCTTGCTGCTTCTCCTGAACATGTGATGATGCATGGACAGTTACCCGCTTTGGGTTTCTCACGCCACGACTTAATTTATGCATCGTATAAGCTTAAACCTCCTAAATATTCCCCTACTGTAATGCATCTTCGCAGTTTTTCTAAAATAGACTTTGACAAGCTTAGGAATGACGCTCTAAATCTCGATCTAGCCTCTTTAATAGCAGCATCTACTGTTGACGATAAAGTCACTATCCTTAACCACAATATTCTTAGCCTTTATGATGCTCATGCTCCTGTTCAAAAGGTTAGATTGAAGCGTACCCCTGCCCCTTGGATGATAAGGGGGTAAGGATGGCAATGGCTAGACGAAATCGTGCTTTTCTTCGTTTCAAGAGAGATCGAACTGAAGAAAATTGGATTCTTTTAAAGCAGCCAGGAATAGGTGTAATCATTTGGTACGTGCAGCTAAACGCCGATATTTCCATAACTGTATTAATAACTCTTCTCCAGTTTTAGTGTGGAAATTCCTAAAATCTTTCGGTCTTTGTAGACCAGCTACGTTGGATTGTGGTCCTTCTCTGTCACTTGATGAAATCAACCAACATTTCACTTCTGTAAAAGCACTGGACCCTACAATTCGTTCCCAAACTATGGCTTCTATTGCTTCTATGCAAATTCCTAACATTCCTACCTTTAATTTTTTTCCTGTTTCTCAGGATGATGTCAAAAAGTCGATTTTAGCAATCCAGTCCAAGGCCATGGGCTACGACGAGATTAGTAGACACATGGTAGTATTTATAGTAGAGCACCTTCTCCCGGCAATTTCCCATATAATCAATTTTTCCCTTGGTTCAGGTCAGTATTCTAATCTTTGGAAGAGGGCTTTTGTAAAGCCTCTCCCAAAAGTTCCTACTCCCATTCTTCCCAATCATTTTCGTCCAATTCTACCCTTTCTTTCCAAAATTTTAGAATCCTGTGTTTACAAGCAAATTTCTACTTTTGTTTCGAAACATAACCTACTGAGTATATATCAGTCTGGGTTTCGTCCTGGTCATAGTACCACTACTGCATTAATTAATGTTATTGATAATATTAAACAAGGCATGGAAGAAAAAAAAATAACAGTACTGGTACTAGTTGATTTCTCAAATGCTTTCAACACAGTTGATCATGAAATCCTTCTTTCCATACTGTCTCATCTGAATTTTGGCCCTACTAAATTGGATTGGTTTACATCTTATCTTCGTGGTCGACAGCAGTCAGTCAGTGTGGGGCAACTGTCCTCAGCTTGGGCTGATGTGGATGCTGGTGTGCCGCAAGGCGGTATTCTTTCTCCTATAATGTTTTCAATTTTTATAAACTTTATTACCTCCATCATCGACTGCTCGTACCATTTGTATGCCGATGACCTTCAGCTTTATGTGCAAACTGAGATTGGGGATATCCATAATGGGACAAAAACCTTAACGGCAACTTAGCAGCTATCAAGGATTGGTCTACTCATTATGGAGTTTTGGTCAATCCTTTGAAATGCCAAGCTATACTGGTGGGTAGCTCAAGGATGCTGGCTAAGTTTAATCTGACAGACTTACCTCCTATTTACTATAATACTACAATTCCATTCAGCAATTCTGTTAGAAATCTTGGCCTTCACATCGACAGCATATCGTATCGTTTAAAACATTTTCTACCCACAAAATCTAAGATCATGCTTGTCCATTCACTTATATTACCCATAATTGATTATGCAGATATGTGTTACCCAGACCTGTCCCAAGATCTGAACAAGCTGGAACGCTTCCTCAATAACTGTATAAGATTTATCTTTGGGCTTCGTAGTTGATCATATTTCACAATACAGATCTAAGCTAAATTGGCTTACAATCCGGCAGAGGTGCAACTCCAGAATATTACTTGTACTTTTTTCCATATTAAATGATCCATCTTCGTCTTCTTATCTTAAGAGTAAATTTCATTATTTTTCCTCATCTCATGATAGGGTCCTACGCTCTTCTTCTAACAACAAAATCTGTACTCCAGTTCACTTCACCGAGTTCTATGGTAACTCTTTCTCAGTTCAGGCTACACGCCTTCTTCTTCTTCTTTCTTTTTTTTGGCGGTTTTCGATTATTCGCCAATGTCAGCGTGGAAGTGTTTATTGAGTACAAGCTCAGTAGTTACAAATACTATGCCCATGAACTAAAGAAGATTGTGATAATACAAGTGTCTTGTTTTATTTCAACAATTAAATTTTCCTTTTTATCTTATAATACTAGTGGTTGTACTGTTGAATTACCTAGGACAAATGACAAACACAGTTGCTATAATTACTTTAGTATATTAGTATTGACAAACATTAAACTTTTATACTATTAGAGTTAATAAAATCACACAGAATATATACATAAGGAGTGTTTGTGTAGGTTAAAAGTGAATCAAAATTTATAGGACGAGGGATGTCAGGAGGGAGGTGATCATAGAGTGAAGAAGATAATTTAGGACAGTTAAAAAAAATATGGTCAGAAGTTCCCTCATCTAACCCACATTCGCAGAGGGAACTGTCCCTAATCCTCAGTTTGGCTAAATGTACTGGTGTACAAGCATGGCCAATTCGAAGTCTACAGATAGTTGATGTTGACTGTTTGTTAACTTTATTAAATTTGAAAAACCATGGTTTTGGAGGAATGGCACCTTGTATAGCAGCATAGTGTTTACCTTTTATATTTTGAGAGGCTTTCCATAATGTATTCCAATTATTATTTAACTTCTTCTTTGCAAGTAACACTATGTCTGAAGAGTAAACTAAATTACATGGTAAACCATTTCGACTTGCATTTTTAGCCATCAGATCAGCTGTTTCATTGCCCTTGATGCCACTATGACCTGGAATCCAAGCTAAGGAAACCTGAATACCCTTGAGATGGCATGTATACAATGTGTGTTTAATTTTGAGGATCAAGGGTATCTTATATTTACTTTGGAACTGGTTTGACAAAATTGCTAACAAACAGCTTTTGGAGTCAGTAAGAATAACTGACTTATTTAGGTTGTGTGCTTCTATATAAATTAAAGCTTCATAAATTGCCGTGGCCTCGCCAGTAAAAGTGGAAGAAATAGAAGGGCATTTAAAATTGAGGATTATTTTGTATCTGGGAATCCAAACGGCTGCTCCAGTGCAACTTTCACCTGACTTTTTGGAGGCATCAGTGTATATAATAAGCCAGCCTTTCCATAAGTTATCTATGACTCTACTTAGTTTACTATTTGCTATAGGGCAATCTTTCTCAATACCAAGGTCGAGGTGGATATTTGGTTGATAAATAATTGCATCATATGGGATATCAAAGATGGGACAGGACTTGCATTGTGATACTGGGTGTGGTAGATGGAGTAATGTTACCAAACTGTTGGATAAGCAGGGAGATTCTTTATGAGTCCAGTAATGCTTTGATGAAATATA
This sequence comes from Parnassius apollo, assembly GCA_907164705.1. Classification (NCBI taxonomy): domain Eukaryota; kingdom Metazoa; phylum Arthropoda; class Insecta; order Lepidoptera; family Papilionidae; genus Parnassius; species Parnassius apollo. Next base: position 10,472,001 of record CAJQZP010001449.1, on the reverse strand, counting down.
TTCCAAAAGAAGGTGTAATTTAGAAATGAGCGGGTGGGAAGAGAGTTGGTAGATTTTAAAAAAAGAATCGGTCCGAAAGATATTGTCTTCTTAGGTAAAGAGGGGGATCTACACATTCGACTTGGAGAGCATTTATTGGGGAAGATTTCATTGACCCAATGATTATACGAAGGCTTTTGGCCTGAATCCTATCTAGATTCTTTAGGGAAGACTTATTACAGGGTTCCAAGACAAAGCACCCATAATCCAAATGACTACGAATAAGGGCATTGTACAATAATTTTTGAGAGAATGGGTGGGAGCCCCACCAAACTCCCGATAAAGCTCGAAGAATATTTATATTTTTTTCACATTTTTTGGAAACATAGTTGATATGATGGGAAAAGGCTAGTTTGGAGTCAAGAATAACTCCCAAAAATTTTACATTCTCCCTAATTGGGATAGGTTCATTATTATAGAGAATGTTGATTTCAGGGAGTTGCCTATGGCGAGAGAAGATCACAACACTGCTTTTGGGAACAGCCAAAGACAAACCATGATCAGTTAACCAATCATGTAAATAGGACATTGATAAATTCAAGCGGGAACAAGCTGCAGGGAGGTTATCCAAGGACATATATATAGCTATATCGTCTGCATATTGGAGGATGTTACAGAATGAGTTAACAGAAAGCTCTAGATCATAAGTATAGATAGAATAGAGCAAAGGACTAAGTACTGAGCCTTGTGGGAGACCTTTCCATACTATTCTTGGTGGAAGTAGAGAATGTTGACTATCAATACAAATGGATCTAGAAGAGAGAAAGTTAGAGACAAAATTTACTATCCTCACTGGAATACTCAGATTGAGCATTTTTTGCCTGAGCATAGGAAGAAGTACATTGTCATATGCAGACGCGATATCTAGGAAGACTCCAACAAGGTATTCATGTTTAGAGTAAGCTAAACGAATATCAGTAACTAGAGTACTAAGGCTATCCATGGTGCTTAAGCCCTTTCGGAATCCAAATTGGCTTGTTGCTAGAAGGTGTTTGCTTTCAAGAAACCATTCTAAACGATTTTTAATTAGGTGTTCAAGGATTTTGGCCATGGTACAAGAAAGAGCGATAGGGCGGTAGCTTGAGGGATCAGTGTAAGGCTTACCTGGTTTGTAAATAGGTAAAATAACTTGGGATTTCCATTCTTCTGGAGGAATACCAGACATGTAAATACAATTCAAAATAGAAAGAAGATGGACTTTAATAGGTTCACTGCTATTAGTAATAAAAGAATAAGGAATTCCATCAATTCCTGGTGAAGAGTCTTTAAGGACACTAAGAACAGCATATAACTCCTCATAAGAGAAAGGGGCGTCAAAACTGTGTTGATAGTGCAAGGACTGTGATTGAAATGCTATACATTCATTGTAAGATGGTACTGAAGGAGGAGCAAGATTACTAGCAAAATTTTCTAGCCAATAAGACTGATCATTAGAAATTGTGTTTTCAGAGGTCAAAACTGAACATCGGAATTTTTTTATATTTTTCCAGACTAATGATGGATGGGTCCTAGGCGACAGTGACTCACAGAATTTAAGCCATCCAGCCTTTTTCTTCCCGGATAATAATTTTAATGTTTCAGCAGCAGTTTTTTTATAAAAAATATAGTTGTCAAAATTCATAGAGTGGGAATATCTTACTTCAGCTTCCTTTCTCTTCTTACATGCTACAGAACAATCTTGATCCCACCAAGGTGGTGAAGGGGCATTATTTTTATAAGGTTTTTTGATGGGAATTGTCTTATTGGCAGCAGATAAAATAGCGTTTTTAAAAGAAGCATACACCTGGAGAACATTATCTTTCTGAACAGGAGGGAGGGCTGAAAGTTCTTCCTCTAGAACTGTGGAATATAGTTGCCAGTTTGCTTTGGAAGTGTTATATTTTAACCTAGGATTGAATGGAACATTGACTGTATAGGAGCTAGGGGGATTGATAACAATAGGGAAATGATCACTGCCATGGGAAAAGGGTAGTATTCTCCAAGAAAGAAGGGATGACAGAGCAGGAGAACAGAGTGACAGATCTACTGCACTTTTAGGATTTTGGAGGGGGGATACTCTACGTGTAGGTGAACCATCGTTAAGGAGGCAGAGATCTAAATCATCAATGATGTCTAAAAATGTAGAAGACCAGGGATCGCAAAAATGAGAGCCCCATAAAGTATGGTGCATATTAAAATCACCAAGAATTACCATAGGAGGCGGGATGGAGGATATGATCCTCGTAAGTTCTGATAAAACATTTACACTAGGTTCGGGAATGTAAATAGAAAGAAAAGAAGTGTTATGAGCTCTAACTGCTACAACATTAATTGAAGGACTATGAGAAGGGAGGGAAATTAATGTATAAGTAATTGATTTTGAGATAAGAATGAAAGAGCCAGCATGACCATCATTCCTATCATTCCTGAGGCATGAATAACCTGAAATCCTAAAATGGGACCCAGGCTTAAGCCATGTCTCTTGAATGGCTAGGATGAGGGGATGGTATTTATTAATAAGGTAAATTAATTCATTTTTTTTATTATTAATGCTCCGGCAGTTCCACTGAAGTATTGGAGGGAAGGTTATTTGTTAATGAGATGAGCTCAGTAAGTTTTTGGCGGAGGGCAAGTGGGAGATCCATATCGCTGAAACGGGAAAGCATACTTATAAGCATGGAGATCATTAACTCACAGAGATTGTCATTAGGGGAAATACTCCGCCCTATTAAAGCACAACCATTAGTAGTTGAAGAAGAAGGGGTATCTATTATTGCCTCGTGGGCAGATTTATCATATCCATGACTTGATGCTGGATTTGGCGGAAGTCTTGGAGTAAAAGTAGTCTTCCTGTAAGAATGAGATTGTGAGGGGACAACTGAAGGTAAAGGGGAATTTGTAATAGGATAGAGACTCTGATGATCATACGAAGGAAGGATTCTAGCAGCATCTGCATAAGATCTCCGGACATAAGGGAAACGGGCAGATGCTTCTAGATAGGAAATATTTTCCTGTGACATGGTAAGTTTGATAGATCTCTGCCTAGAGTGTTCAGGGCAGGAAGGATCTTTAGCTGTGTGAGATCCTGAACAAAATAAGCACGTGGGAGACTGTCTTGTGCATGATATTCCTTCATGATTTTGAGCACACACAAAACACCGGGAAGATGACCTACACTGTGAGATTACATGCCCAAAACGACAACATTTGTGACATTGAATAAGAGGTAAAATGTAGGGCTCAACAGGCATTGAGGTAAAAAAACAATAAATGTTAGAAGGAAGTTTCTGACCGGAAAAGTCAAAACAACTGTTTGAGAGGGAATCCACACAGTGCTTTGGTTTTCATTAACTGACTTTCTATTAAATCGGCGAGCTTTAATAATTGAGCCAAAACCAGCTGGGACCTCGATTGATGAGATGAGTTCCTCTAATGTCCATTCTACAGGGACCTGCCTCACTATTCCCATGCGTGTGACATTATAAGAAGGGATTACAGTATCATATTTAGCACCTGCAAGGGCTGGGTTCTCAATAAAACAATTTGCATCAGCTGCACTTTTAAACTCGACTGAAATTCTATTGCGTCCTACTCGCTTAACACCATCACTTAAAACATTTTTAATATTATTGTGGTAGAGAAAATGACCAAACTTTATCGGTTTTAAAACTACTCCAGTTGATGAATCATCTACTCTCTTACTTACATGTACAATAAACGGCGCATTGTCGTTATTAGAATATTTATGTTTTTTTTCTATGTATTCAGGGTGGGTATAAGAGGTCTGAATAGATGGAACAGGTTGAGATGGATCTGTAATTAATCTTTTCTGAGGATGACCTGAGTTATTGGTTGCTTGCAATCTTTTACGCTTCGACTGATCAATTTCGATAGGAATATTATTATTTTTTTTCGTACCAGTATGGGAGTCACGTGGAACCCCGTCGGGATCGGGAGGATCTTCCTCCATTTTATTCTAACTAATTACATATAAAACGGCACAATTACTAAACACTTACGGATTTATAACTACTAAAACCAACACCAACAGAAATAATAAACAAAAAAAAGGTAATTCAACAGCTCTCAGAATAAGAAATAGCCAAAAACACAACGACACTTCTATATTTTACTTTTTCTTCCCAACACAATATATCTGAGCACGATAAGATAATCCTTTTTTTCGAGGATACGGTTAGGATCGGCTACACGCCTTTGGAACTCCTTGCCCGATGACATCAGAAAAGCTCCCAATAAGTACGCTTTTAAAAAGTTGGTCTGTGATCATTTATTAAAGACAACACATTCTACATGACTCATCTATTTAATATGTATTGCCAAACAGACGTATATATTCATAGTCATTTGTATATACTAATTATGTATGTATTTAAATATGTTTACTTGTGTGTATATCCATTTATTTATATATTTGTATATATGTAAGGATAGATCATATATGTATAGTTTAATTATTAGTAGCTTGTATATATTATGTAGTTAATTATCATTTGTATTGTGTTATCTTATTCTATATTGCCACACCTATGTCAAATTCTCACCACTCCATGGGTTGACTGGTAGAGAAAGCCTCAAGGCATTAAGTCTGCCCTTTGTATTCTTTTGTTAAGGATGCAATAAAGAATAAAATAAATAAGTAAAAAAGTAAAGTAAAAATAAATAAATATTGTGCTGATGGACCGGGCACAGTCAAGTATATTTTGGTCGACATTACCATTCAGTATGACGAGAACCTCGTGAAAGCCGAAACAGATAAGCGAACAAAATTTCTGGACCTGGCTCACGAGGTGACCGACATGTGGGGTGGTCGGCCGGCCGAAATTATTCCTGTAGTCGTGTCTGCGAATGGGCTAATCCCAGCCAGCCTCTCGGGTCATCTGAGGCGGCTGGGACTACGTGGCGGACCGCTCCGGGCTTAAATGCAGAAGGCAGTGCTCCTCGATACCGCCCGCATCGTCCGTCGGTTTCTTTCCCTTTCCTCCTAACCCTCAGCCGTTTGGTCTCCCCTACCGAGGGCTTCCATCTGGTTGGGTCTTTATTTATTTATGTAATTTTTGTATTTATTTTATTTTATTGATATTTATGTATATTTATCTTTTCATTTTAATGCATAATTATATATTTATAGAACCCAACCAGATAAGAAAACTATACAGATATCCCAAAATAATAATAATAAGACCTTTTAATCTGAACTTAAATATATAAATAATATAAGTTGTATTTCTTTTTTGTTTTTTATAAAATGTCCCTAAGTTCAGTTTGCCTCTTGGCATAAGCCTCCTCTAACATTTGAAGAGACTGTAGCACCGCCTAAATTTTGACGGAATCAAAAGCTTTCTCATAGTCCACATACGCCAGACAAAGTGGCAGATTGTACTCTTCGGACTCCTGTACAATTTGTCGAAGGGTAAGTATGTGGTCTATGGTACTAAAGCCTTTTCGGAAACCGGTTTGTTCGGGAGACTGGAAGTCGTTGAGTCTGCGTGCGAGACGATTCGTAATGACTCTCGAAAACAGCACGTAGACGCGGCTCAGAAAGGAATTTCTCGTGTAGAGCCATGTGGGTGTAAGGGTCTGGTTTTTGGGGTTGGTTAGGTTTTATAAAATCGGTCTGTAGTTCTTCAAAAGGGCGGTGTCACCTCTCTTGAAGAACAAGACCACCGCACTTCTGCTTCACGTCTTCGGAGTAGTGCCACCACGGAGGACGGAATTAAAGAGCCTCTGAAGGACTTCAAGTACCGGTTTTCCACCCGCTTTCAGAAGCTCCGCTGTAATTCTATCCTCGCCCGGGGACTTACCGTTTTTAAGGTGCTGGAGAGCCATTGTTATCTCGCTCAGACTGACATCCGGTATATCATCGGAATAGTGTCAGATAAGACTTGCTCTTGGATGGTTACACTTACGAGTGGCTCCAACGATGATGTGTACAGCCGCCCATAGAACCTCTCAATCTCACTCAAAATCTCAGGTATCCCAGAAACGATGCTGCCACACTCAGTCTTCAGCTTTGACAGTTGGCTCTTACTGGCAGACAGATCTCTGGCAAAGAATTTAGAGCCCTGGTTCCGCTCAATCGCTTCTTCAATACGAGCAGTATTAAAGTTGCGTAAGTCTCGCCGCATGCATTTCGAGATCTGTCTGTTCAGTTGCCTGTATGCTGTCAAATCTGTTGACCATTGCAGCCTCATCTCCTGTCTAACACAAAAGATTAAGCGTGTGATCGGAGAGTTTTTGTGATCTTCTGCGGCGGGTCTTGCAGAACTTAGCTCCGACCGCATGGACAATTTCTACGAGCTTGTCATTCATATCGTCCACTGCATTGCAATCTTCTAGGCACTGAAAGCGGTTACGTAACTCGAGCTGAAAGGTTTCGGGATTCTGGATTAGAGCACGAGGGGGACGGAGTGTTGACTTCATTAGATGAGACCTCTCCAACTTAACGTTTAGGTTCAGTGTGCCTCTAATCATTCGGTGATCGCTGCCGGTTTTCACCCTTGCGATCACTGAGACATCACTGAACAGTTGACGTCTGGTCGTCATAATGAATTCAATCTCATTTTTTGTCGAACCGTCGACCAGGTCCACTTCCTGTGCGGCCGCTTCTGGAAGAAAGAATTTATCATAAAGAGTCCCTCTTTCTCCATAAAGTCGGCCAGCTGCTGGTCCCTATGGTTCCGTTGCCCTACTCCAAATTTCCCTAACTTCAGCTCACCGCTTTCTCTTGTAGTTTTGCGTTGAAGTCTCCCATCAACACTGTGTAGTGGGTTTTGGAGGAATGCATGGCTTTGGAAATATCCTCATACATTTCTTCCACCTCCTCATCGGGATGTGCCAAGGTTAGTGCTTTGAAGTATCAGGTATGCGACCCTCGTCGATACACTCCCAATCTTTACAACATTGTTGACGAGAGACTTTAACGTTGGACGATAAATCCGACACCTCCTTGGGACAGATGGTCGCCCTCCCGGTGATAGAACAAGTTGCCGGACTCAAGGATTACCGTGTCCTCTCTTCCGACCTCGGATAACCCAATAATATGCCAGCGCAACTTGTCTACCTCTTCTTCCAACTCCAGTATCTTCTCGTCAGTCCTCAGGATGCGTGTATTATACGTTGCCAGGTCGAGTCGTCGTAGGTGGCAACCGAACCTTCACCGGAGATTCACGACACCGGAATAGCGGGGCTGCCGGGGACTGGGGGCCGTTTGTTTGCATCGTTACTCATGGGGGAATATTTGCCATAGTTGCCACGCTTGGCGAGTGGGTTGGCAACCGCAGTTTGTTATTTATTATTGTTGTTATTAGGAACATGCTAATGCCCATCTCCTGCCTGTCTCCCTCTGTCGCCTCTTACGACACCCACGGGAAGATATGGGGTAGTGGATTTTCTCAACCGCCACTACACGGCATTTAAGTATGTACCGTAGGCCAATGAAATGTGTTTGGTTGATAAGTGATCATTTTGACAATACAAGAACTAAGAGAGTTTAGAGATATAGAAACTATCTATTGTTTTATTTACTAAAAATGTAGTAAGTACTTGTGTGCTGGAGAAACAGCAGATAGTGCTTGATATTCAATTTATGGTTACAATCATCGAAAGTAAGTGGTGACTTAGGGGCAGTTGGTTTCAAGAAATTTACAAAGTAAAAAAGACGTTTTAGACCATAGCTAGGTAAGTATTCTTGTCCTAACTTCGAGCGTTTATAATAAGTTCTAACACATTTATTTCTTTATTACCTATTTGGTAACAGCAAATCCTAACCTAAAAAGTGACATTAATATTTTCTGGGCTTCGTAGCGTTTAAATTGTAAAATTGACTATATAACATTATTTTCTAAGCTTACACATAGTTTTTCTATTATACCTTATAACTATACATAAACTTTCACTATCAGGTTTTTAAATGTATGGAAAGTGGGCATGATTCTTTCAATATCATCTAAAAGTAGTAAACGTGGCATTCACAAACCTCTTCAGAAATGTCCATTTCCAAATCCTGAAGGTTTATTGGAATGACATTGTCATTCAAAAGAGCCCACCTTTCACGAGGGATGATAGTTTCAGCTTCATTAATAATCAATCGATCGTCTTTTTTAATATCTTCTTCGCGAAAGTGCTTCTCACACACAAACTGATTTGGAGTCAATTGTTGTGATAAAGCTTTTGACCATTTTTTCCTCAATACGTTACTCTGAAAGTGAATGAATAAATTTTGAGAATTTACTAACTTGCAAATCTTGTAATTAACCTTAACTTCAACAATTTCTTAAAAGTTCATTAAATATTAATCTATTTAAAAAAACGATTAATTAAGCAAATAATAATTTTACATACTCAATATTTCAATGTACACCTATGAATCGATAACGTATAAAGATATTACCTTTGGTACAACTGGACCGACCTTTTTACTAAACTGTGTATCAATCTTTTATTTCGATCGTAATTGTTTATTTTCTGATGTTACAAGTATAATTATAAGTTAATTTTATGAAGAGTATCTCAATCTATAATGATAAATAAAAATCTATGTAAACAAGCAAGTATAAGTGTTGTTTTTTTTCACTCAAACTTTAAAATTCTTTTTTTCAAAACAAGCTTTTACAGAATTTCAACTTCAAAATGTCTGGTAAAAAAATATGTGCCGGTTTTTGAATATTTTTTTTAATCTGTACTATAACATCATCATTACAGCCCTTCACAAGTCCACTGCTGAACATAGGCCTCCCCCAAGTAATGCCACAAAGCACGGTCCTGAGCCACCTGCATCCATCGACTTCCGGTCTTACCAGGTCGTCAATCCATCTAGTGGGGGGGTCGCCCTACACTACGCCTACCGGTACGAGGCTGCCACTCGAGAACCTTCCTACCCCATCGGTTATCGGTTCTTCGAGCTATATGGCCGGCCCATTGCCACTTCAGCTTACTAATCTATTGGGTTATGTCGGTCACTCTGGTTTTACTGCGGATATCCTCATTTCTGAGTCCATCACGCAGTGAAACTCCGAGCATAGCCCTCTCCATAGCTGTACATCTGCTGCTCTATCTGTACTATCAATTGACTATTATAGCTACTGAATTTAGGCCGTAATACAAGACTACTGTATCCACATATGCATACCGCTGGGTACCTAAAACACAGTCTTCCAGGCTGAATGCATGGGTATCATCCAAACGGCCATAGCAATAGATGCTAGGAAGGTGAAAGACTTCTCCATCAGAATACTGACTGACAGTATGGCAGTACTACAATATACGAATGCCATCAACGATTGAATGAGGTATGTAAGCACAACAATGTGACTGCAATGAATCAACGGACACAGTGGATCTAGAGGCAACAATGCAGCAGATGAACTGGCCGAAGGGGATCGGCACTGGCAACTATAGGGCCGGAACCAGTAATACCAATCCCCTTTGGCTACGTTCGTCAACTGGTACATAGATACTTCAATAATTTACACGCTCAGCTTTGGAAAAATTTAGTAGACTGTAGACAAGCTAGGGAGGCCCTACCTGAAATAAACAGTCGTCTAACCAAGGTTCTAATGAGACTGAACAAGTCACAGATCAGGATAGTAACAAGTACTATCACATGACATGGCTCTTTTAACAAACATTTGTTCTCCATAGGTGTTACTGATAGCCCCCGGTGCAGGGCATGCATGGGAGAGGCAGGAACGGCGGCTCACGTGTTGCTGACATGTCAAGAAGTCGCTTCATACAGGGCTAAACATCTCGGCACGCCGGGATCGCTCCCCGAAGTTGCTTGCAACAGCAAGGGACTGCTGAGCTTCTTCGGGAGATATCATGGCTCGAATAACCATATTATTCCTGCCCACAAGCAAAATACGCGCTTAGACGTGGAGTTGCGGAAAACAGCCCGTCTAACTACCCGACTCTTGGACCCTTTTCGCTTGGAGGCCCACATATTGTAAATTTTGAGAATTTCCTAATTTGCAAATCTTGTAATAAACCTTCATTTCAACAATTTCTTGAAAGTTCAATAAAGATTTTAATTATGTAAAAAAAAACAATATTAGTTAAGCAAATAATAATTTTACATATTCAATATTTGTGCAGCTATGAATTGATAACGTATGAAGATATTACCTTTGGTACTTTAAATAACGATGATTGACGCAAATTCTTTTTCTGTCTATTTTTCCGATCAGATACTGAACCACTTGTACATCCACGCACAATACAATATTTCACCATTTTTAAAATGTTTCTTTTACGTTGTGTAGTACTCTTATTAGTTTGTGTTAGCTGTTTCCATAGATTTACTGTGTGTGTGTTTCTTTTCATAGAATCCATAGATAAATAAATATGTAGGAAGCTAATAGAATCTGATAGAATCATAGATAAGCTCATAAGCTCGTATAATCGGGAGTATGGAGCACAGAATACTTTTGCCCCGGGTATAGATAAGTTAGTACTCTTATGTAGTTTGCTGGGTATGGAGTGTAGAAGTAAGGAGTACAGACTGTGTATTAAAAAGTGTCCATTAAATAAGGGTGGCGCCACTAAACTACGGGCTAAATTTTAAAGAACGTGCCGAAAAATATTACTGGGATAGATGACTTTTTCGAGGTTATATTTATTAAATAAAATTATTTTAGATTTTAGAGCTACTGAGCAGTTTAGCAGCACACTTCAAACCGACGACAACTGCTAAGTTCATTTCATCCCAGTAGCTACTCCAGCGCTGTTGTAGAGAGTTTTTGAACTGTTATTTACTGCTTACAGATGGCCACTTTTTCAACTATTCTACTATAGGAGTTGGTACTCCTTACTTCTACACTCCATAAGCGGGAGTTTCTTTTTGTCAAAAATTAAAAAATTACGGAGCACGATTATTTTCTCATTTAGTTTCTCTATCCGGTCTGTGAAAAATTTGTACATTACCTATTCAACTTCATCTATTTGTATGCTTGTACTCATAAACAGCTAACTTCGCAGATACTACTTACCGACGGCAGTGGACGGCAGTCATAGATTACTGAATATATCACTGACTTAGAGGTATTATTATCTCTATGGAATATATATTAAGGAAAATGTCAAACATCGATGTCAATGAACCAATATTCGGTTAATAAGAATTTGTGAACAATGTGAACCCACGAAATCAATATCAACTAAATATTTCATATCCTATTAAAGGTTTAAAATTTGAATAATTCAGTATTCCTAAATGCATCGATCATCTAAAAAAATATGTTGTATCAAACTCCCTGTGTGTGAACTGTAATGTCAAAGTTGTCACTGCTTACGCTTTGTTATTCTGTGGTGTCGTTGTTGGTTGTCGCTTATAATATAATAACTATTCTTCACAAATTGATATTCAAATTAATTGTTTTTTCCCTTGCTGTCTTATACACACATAATTTTGAAACAGTATGTATATACACAATTCAATTATATTTAGCCGTTTTTTTGAGCTTAGGATAAAGGGTTTATTGTTTGTTTGAATTTTATAAGAATAAATTACTGGGCGATCGTGAGCATAGACAATTTAACTGCTTAGTGCGTTCTACAGTGCATTTTATAAGCGGCTATGGATACTTACTGCTTGGGCGGTCTGATTAAAAATTGTGAACTAAGGTGACGGAAAAGTCTATTATATTGTTTTTGTGAAGTTTGTTAAATTTTCCCTCTATAATCATAGTTTTTATTTCGCGATAGGAGTAGTTAATATAAATCCTACGTCTAATACGTAAATTAGGTCCCATAGTAAATTTTTGCATACCAGATTTGTTATTGTATAGAAACATTTAAAGATCAAAATAATAAACATTCATCACTATCGGCGGAAAATGAACTACTAAATATTTTTTAAGTTTTTACCATTTTTTAATAACTGTTTGGCACTAAATGTTTTATTAATTTCTTTCATTTCATTAATAATAAACCATAAATAACACTACCAAATTTTTTTCATCTAATTTTAACCGACTATATTATATAATTATAAATAGCTACATGTGCAAATATCGATAACGGCCAACATCGATGTTTTGAGTAGGATAAACATCGAACATCGATGTTAAGCTATCGATACTAACATCGATGTTTCTGCAACATCGATCATCCCTAATATATACTATGGTTCATAAAAGATAGCTTGATCTCTGCGACAGCTGTCAGTAAACATCACGCCTATGAAGTCCTGAATTTCTTAGTAGTACAGACACGTAGACAGAGATTCTCGTACAGAAATGTCATACTTTATGGGCATGCCGACCTAATTAGTGCATGCCCATAAAGTATGACATTGACAGATACTGTCTGTACGTAGACAGAGAAACCTATAGACAAATTGACACCTTCTTTCGCATTCGCACACGAAAAAGATAGATTTATGCATACGTCTTGAATAGAAATGAGATAGAGCGGTGTGATTGTTTGTCCCTTTCTCCGTGCAGGTTTTTTTGTTTAGCAAACTCTACAGTTTGCTAAACAACTTTAATAGCGTAGCGATTTAAGGAGTTTGCAAGTTGGTTTAAGTGAAAAAAAGTGTTTTGTGAGCTTAAGATTGGTAAATCTTGTTCAGTTCAGTTCTTAGAACAATTAAAATTTTTATCTAAATGTGTTTAAAAGTCATAAAGATTATTGTATACCTAACCTAAAAATTCGTTATCATCCTTTCTCACTCGAGGCCACGCCGATCATTAGTCTATAGGTTTCTCTGTCTACGTGTCTGTACTACAAAGAAATTCAGGACTTCATAGGCGTGATTTTTAGTGACAGCTGACGCAGAGATCAAGCTATCTTTTATGAACTATATATTATTATAGAAGGCAGTTCAGGGTCAAGGACAGGCGGGCTATGCTGCCGTCGTAAGAAAAAAGGGCACATCTAACATTTTTTAAAAATTGAGCTATATACATATTTAGAGTCAGAAAAAAAGGCACATCTGCTCAATTTTTTGTAGAATTTTATCTTCAAGGAATTCGGAGATACAGTAGGCTCAAAAGGCACAAATGAGCATAATATTCATATTTTATAGAATGAAAAGGCACATTTATTTACCATTATATTGAAAAGGCGCAAATACTGTTACTATAGTAAGTTAGGTAGAGCCATCCATCATCATCATTACAGCTTGAATTTTCTATTACTTCATACAGATTTTTACTAAAAACTACTTCGAAAAGGCACATCTACAACATAACATAAAGAATCAAATGCCAGATGTGCCTTATCTACTTAATTAATGATCCATCTATGTCTCAATTAATTTACGTATAAAAGGCACAAATAACCAGTTGTGCCTTTTCTTTAAATTATTTACGATTAGGGGTGAGAAAAGGAGGGCAGGGTTTGATTGAAACGCGCCAGTTGTGCCTGCGACGTCGAAGACTCCACGCTTGTCAGCAGCCTGCCCGCGCTAGGTAAGTTTATTTACGTTTTATCCATGTTTACATGTTGTTTCTAATTCAAGTAGGTAGGTACATAACTTTGTAGGTTAGGTCGTACACCTAGGTAATCTCAACAGTTACCTGTCGGTTTCTAGACAGATGTGTCAAACAAAGCCACGATAATAGTAATATTATCTAACTATGTCTACAACACCCGGAATTCGAGGTGCGTAGGCATAGCCTGCGCTTCGTCCGTTTGTATGAACTTGGAATTGTATTAGATAATGTTACCGTGCCTTAGCTTAACACCTATGTGACATGTCATAATATTTAATGAATTAAGTAGGAATATGATAAACATATATTATTATTAATTTCACGTGTTTTTCCCTTATTTCAGATAATTTTAAAAATGCAGTCACGTGGTAAAAGATTAGTAAGCGCCGCTTTACAAAATCTAAAGCTTAGATCTGATATTGACGAGCAGATTCCGTCCACTAGTGGTCTACAAAACTGGTCGCCACAAATTCTAGTATCAGAATCAGATTTTGATTCAGACGATTCAGTAGCCGATAAAGATTATGAGCCACCAAAAACGACAAAACGTACATTATTGCCGCTCAATGCTCAAAACAATCAGTGGTTAAAAACTTTAATATGAGGGGTGAAAACTATGAACGACGTGAAGCCAATATTTTATTGGATGATTCTAGCTCCGAATCAGACGCCATTCCATGTTCACAACCGTGTTTGGAAAAAACGATTCCAGAATCTTCAGATGAATCTACAAAAGATGAACTTACAAAAAAAGGGACAGTAAGAAAGCGCAAAAGATATGATGTTAGTCTTAAAGAACGAAAGAAAATTAAAAGAGAAGAAAAAATATATACCAAATATTTTGTGAAACCCGGAGCCAAGAGAACATTTGTAAAAAAAATGTTCAACGAAATTCTCAGAGGATTACCGCGAAATTATTAATCGTAATTTCTGGAAAATGTCTTGGTCGGAACAAAAACACTTTTTTTAGCTAATAATATCCAGAAAAAAGCCTGCAAGACCAAAGAAAAAAAGTCATGATGATGAGCATGGTAAACACTATGATCGAACTAAGACTGTTTCGTATTTCTTATGTGATGAAAACATTGAGAAAGTTACGGTATGTAAAATATTTTTCTCACGACTTGGTTACAACGATCGACTCGGTTACTCGACGACTGGGTTACAAGAAAAGTAACTGTAAGGCTGTGAGGAACATTATTGACACATACTATAAAACACAATACGCAGAGCCTATTGCTGACGGCCGAGATCATAACCCGAATCCATCACAAATAGACAGTACAAAGGTAAAAGAACATATTATGTCTTTTCGTTCAGTTGTGTCGCATTATAGGAGAGTTCATGCACCAAACCGGAAATATTTGCCCTCGGATATCAATATCCGCATGATGTACGACAATCATTGTGAGAAAGAGCCTGAAATAAATGTGCCCTATGGATTTTATAGGAATGTCGTAAATGAGCTTAAAATATCCTTCACAAAGCTTGGACACGAGGAATGTGAATTGTGTGAAACATTTTCTATTCACAACCCTAACGCAGCAATAAGGCACAGGTATTGCGAAGAATGCCAAGAATATGAAGATCATCACACTAGGTACATTTCAGCGAGAAAAAAATATGAAGAGGATGTTGAAAGCCAAACGAAGCAAAAAAGTACTGACACCATAATATTTGCAGTTGATTTAGAAAAGGTAATTATGTTACCTCGCATGGAAGAATTTAAAACGGTAATGTTTTGCCAAAGGCTTATCGTTTTCAATCAGAGTTTTCTTCCTGTAGGTGACAAAAGGTAACATGGAGTTGGCAAAACACTGGGAGTCTTATGGCACGAAGCTATTGCAGGGAGAAAAAAAGAAGACATAATTAGCTGCTTTCAAGTATTTTTCAAAAATCAAAAATGTGATTTTGTGACTGGATAACTGCGCGGCCCAAAACAAAAATTGGTGCCTTTTTTCCTACTTAGTATATTTAGTCAATTCCAAGGGTGTAAATATTGAAAGTGTTATGCTGCGTTATCTGGAAGTTGGTCATACTTTTATGGCTGCCGATGAATTTCACCATAGAGTGAAGCAATCACTTAAGAAGAACAAGCGAGTGTATGACTTTGAAGATTTTTGCAAAGATGTCGCTGATACTGGTTCAAATACTGTGGTGAAAAAAATGATATTCCAGGATTTTCACGATTTTGAAGACTGCTCTTCGTCGTATAAATTACAACATTCTGTGCCGCGAGCTTATTTAAGAAACATGTCTGAAATCACTTTTCGGCGTGGGAGCAATTCGATGTTCTACAAGAATAGCCATGACATTGAAGAGCAAATAGAATTGGATTTCTTGGGAATTAAAAATCTTAAAATTGGCATTCCATTGCCTAAGTAGAAGCTTTCTCCACGAGGTATAACATCTGAGAGGAAATCAGCTATACTTTCCAAGCTTGGGCCACTCATGCCTGACAACAGAAGAGGTTTTTGGGAAACCCTACACATTAACGACAGTTCAGCTGATCTCACAGAAATTTATGAAAACTGAAATAAAAGACCATTTTTTAAATTAATATTTTAAGCAAAACTGATTATTTAATTTTCTTTATACTTTTTATAGTTATTACCTATATATGCATTGTGATAATTCAACCAAGTGCCATGTTATGTTTGTTATAGTTACATTTAATTTTTAAAATAATAATAGTATTTTTAAAAATATTAAACTACGAGTGCCTTTAATAATTACGGGTGTAAGCTATTTCCTATAAATGAACAATAAATAATTAGAATAAGCTCTAATAGAGTATAGATAGATATATTAGAGCTTATTCTAATTATTTATTGTTTTTTATAATTATATAAAAGTTAAAAACAAAATTTATGCTCCTAATTACTACCTCTATTAAGAATTAAGAATATTTTGATTTATTTTTCATATTGTGATTTAGAGTAACTATTTTTTTTATAGATTTTTAAGTTAGGGTCCAACCTGTTAGTAAAAATAATAAAAGTAATTAATTTTTACTTTCCTTAGGTATCTAACTAAACAAAAAGTGTAATTGAGTTGAAGTATTAGCACTTTTTGTTTCTAATTCATAAGTTCTATTTGTTAACCAACATTGTATGTAGATAATAATTTATAAATAAGTATTGAATATTACGGACGTTTTTTTTTTTGTTTAAATGTTGGTATCTTAGAAGAAGATTTGTTAAGTTTTGTTTCAGTTATTTGGATAAGCTAACCAGAAATGCCATGATAATATTATAAATATGTTTTATAGTTTATTAAACTTTCTTCCCATGATTGTTTTTGTAGAAAACATTTAGTCAATTTAAACTAAAAAGGCACAATTAGACAAATGTGCCCTTTCTTTTAGACTCAATTACCAATTTGCTTTAAATATTAAAAAGAAAGGTCACATTTGGTTAACTATGCCTTTTCTTTGTAGTAAGTGGTATTTCTAAAATATTTTTTTTTAAGTTGAAAGGATTTTTTTGAATTTATTTAATAATTAATTATATATTAAAATATAATATTACTAACCTTCACGCATATATTATCAGTATTTCTTTTTCTTTTAAGCGATAGGTTTCCACACTATGAAGCAGAATATGGTAAAAACTTTAATCCCAATTATCTCAGTTTGACCAAAATGATAGATGTGTCCTTCTCTCGTACGACGGCAGTATGCTATAGTTTAGCATTTAGCACGTAGCCAGTAATGCGTAGCGATAATTCTCCTTCTCTCTAACCCCCGTGGATAAAACTTTGTTTCACAGCATATTTTATGTTGCGAATTATGTTTTGGACACTTTTTATAAAATCTTTGATTAAAGGAATTAAACAAAATCAAAAAAGTGACTAACTTCAGTCAGTCGGTCATATCTGCATTATCTGTGCTCCCTTGGGGTTACTAATAATGTTTTGAAAATAAAATCAAAACGAAAGTTGTTAAAGACAAATATTTATTTAACATTAATTGTTAATATGTTTCAGTTGTAAAGACTTATTTGCACAAATTCTAAGACTACCTAATAGACGTTAAAACGTTAAAATTCGTGCTTTACTCTTAATTTTAGGTAATTTATCAGGTTACACTTAGGTATATGTCAGCTTACTTATCCATCATCCAGTAGTTCATTTTCTTCCGTACAATATCTGCTGAAGTAGTAGAGTAATTATAAATAAATGCTCCCATTTAGCATTCTACCATGTCATGCGTATAAATCTTAATTCTTTTGAAATAAAATTTCCCCTTTCGATAAGTGTAGGATCAAATAAAGAGAATTATTTCTCTTTTTAAATTTCAAAAGTATTCTTGCTGTTATTGTTTAATTATTGCTTACGTTGTTGTTAGTTGTAAATTGATCATAGACACCATTTTATTATGTTTGTTATAAATCTTTTATTATATATATTTTTTTAATTACTGCCTTCGTAGCATTTTGCAAAATCTATAACAAATTGATAGCCTAATATGTGCTATATCTCCTTTATCATCAAACCAAAACATGTTCATGGTCATATTTTCAATCTTAACATCCTCAGTCTTCAAAACCTATGACAATTGCATTGTAATGTAGTGAGGAGAACACTAGCATCTCATCGAGCATTATGAAGCGCTCTGCCGTGCTTTGTTCTTTCATTTGCTAAAATATAATTGAGTCTATACCTGCTTTAATTTGTATTTATTTAACGACATTTTTAATGTCCGTCTTGAGGACAAAGTGAACAATTTCCTTAAGAATATATATATCTTTAAGGTTTTTTTTTAAATTGAAATTAACAAACAATTTGTCTTCGAAATTGTATCATCTTCCACGACATTTTTTCTTGGTATTATTTTTGTTGCTTTATGTGGTATCTTCCACAATTTATTAGATTGATTATAATTTCGTAAATGGTTGGTGAGGTTATATTATGTATGAGTACGACGTTATAATACATATATAAAATGCTCATTTTGTAAAAAAAAGTTATAAAAATTTACACATGTAAACAATGGTATAGTTCAGCGGTCCGCAACATTTTTGATATTGCGACCCCAAAATTCAAAAAAGAGTTATGAGCGACCCCAGAAAAAAAAATCACTAAGTTAACAAGTGCAAAGGTTGGTTCAGGTAACGAAGTTAGCTGTTTTTATTTCGTAAATTATTTATATTGAAGAGTTTATTTATTTTGGAAAGTAATATTAGAGCAAACTAGAAAATATGCATTTAACATACGAGTAATATTTATGATGGCATTAAATGAGACAAGCAATTATTTTAATATTTTATTTAAAAAAGAAGGTACATATACGTAACCTTACAATCTAATGTGAACCTTGTGCTTGCACACTTGCAGTCAGTATATTAATTCTTGGTCATATATTATCAGAAACAGACACCCTCAAATCAGGTTCTACGTTAAGTCTGGAGCGATATTTTGTTTTTATAGCAGTTAATGTAGAGAAAGCTGTGTCGCAAAGGTATGTAGATACGAATGGCAGCAATTTCAGCAGTGATGTTTTGAATAACAGTGGATATTCCTTTTCCGTTATTATCCAGAACTTGGATAGATCCGTTGTTTTGAAAATAGATCGAAGGCTTTCATCGGACATTAAATCGATCAGCTGCTCCTTTTCTTTTAAGTTCATCTTCACAGTGTTAAGATCACAAGTGAATGGATTAATTATCCATTGGTCGCCGTGTGACGTATCTGGAAATCTTATTTCCAAGTCTTGCTTAAGGTTTGTAAGATGCATCATGATTTTGGTTTTAATTTCTTCTTCGAGTTTTATATTGTTTTCTTCAGAAATTTTTTCCAAACATGCAAACATCTCGTAGTTTTCAGCACTGATTTCGTCTATCCACAAACTTATTTTCCTACAAAAAGCTTTTATTTTGTTAGCTAAAATCAATACATTTGTACTCTTCCCTTACAACGATTGATTTAAATCGTTAAGTTTTTCAAAAATATCCGAAAGATAGCCAACTGTTGCCAACCAATTTTCATTCAAAAATATTCCGCTAGCTTTGGTTCCCGTTCAAGTAGAAATATTCTGATTTCATCTTTGAGATCAAATACACGTCGGAGTGTTTTTCCTCGCGATAACCACCTGACCTCCGTATGTAACAGTAGATTTTCGTATTCTGATCCCATTTCACGACACATTATTTTGAAAAGGCGACTATTTAATGCGCGAGCTTTAATAAAATTTATTATTGTTACGACTTGTTCCAACACTTTATTTACATCTGGTTACAAATGTTTTGCTGCAAGGGCTTCACGGTGAATCATACATGAACAAGCCTACGTGAGGTGCAATCTCAGTTACTTTTGCTTTGAATCCTGTTTTGGAGCCGGTCAATGCAGCTGCACCGTCTGTACACACAGATACACAATATTCCCACTTTATGTCATGGAGTTCAAAAAAGGTATTAACTGCATTAAAATTGCTTCACCGGTTGTTCTTCCTTCTAATCCCTGACAAAAAAACAAATCTTCGCATATGTCGTTTTCATATCGGTATCGGATAAATATCAGAAGTTGAGCTACATTAGCTACATCAGTGCTTTCATCCAGCTGAATAGCATAATAGGGACTCCCTTTCACGCGATCTATAAGTTGTATTTTGATATCATCAGCAAGTAGATTGATACGACGATGAACAGTGTCACTTGATAGTGGAATTGTTTTCAGTAAATTGGCATACTTTTCTCTTGGCATGATCGAAACCATTTTCATTGCGGCTGGGAAAATGAGCGTCTCGCCAATGTTGTGAGGTTTTTTAGTTTTGGCAATCAAAAAGATGTTTGTAAGGCTTTTTGGTTAACTGTTGTGTATTTTTGAAAATCAACCTGCTGTGATTTTAGTTTGGTGGCAAGTCGTTTAAAATAAGATTCATCTTTATTTTTAAACTGTGGATGCTTAGTTTCTAGGTGACTTTTCAGTTTGGCCGGCTTCATGTTATTTGCCAAAACATCCGAACAAACAACGCACTGTGGACGTTGTTCAAAATTCAACACTGTACATTTAAAACCAAACCGGATGTACGATTCTTTAAAGATGCGTTGACGCTTCCCAGTTGTCTCCGACGTAGCTGTTGCTTGTTTAGTTGAAGTTGAAGCGTCACTCTCTGTATCGATGTGTAAGGTAGATGTGGCTGTTGAACTACAATCATCGCTGTTATGACTAATAGTTATAGTAGTGGAACTAGATGTTTCTCTGCTTTCATCGATAGTAATAACACTACTAGTACTTGAAGTGGTGGCATTGGTCTCACGACTTATATTACTCGTAACAGTAGTTGTCATTGTAGAATCTGAGGCGACACTGCTGTCAAGAACTACGTGTTTAATTCTTTTGATTTGTGATGCGTTATTAGGACTTCCGCCACCTGTATCTGTAGATGTGCGTTTTATTAGCCACTTATCCATTGTAAACTGCAATAATAAATACTTATTAATAAATAAAAAATGTATTCCAAACGATTAATATTAGATTTTTCGTCATATGCTCGCGTGGTAACAGGATTTACTTCAAATTTATTTTCAACGAAGCACAAATAGAGAAGCAAAAAAAGTGGCCAAGTGCGAGTCGGACTCGCCCATGAAGGGTTCCGTGGTAGCAAGTAATGATATGACTGGATGTTATTTTCACCAACACTCTATGATGGTGCCATAACCAAGAATAAAAACTTAAAAAGTAGTTTAAATATTAAAAAAACATAAAGTTATTATGTATTGTGATGACAAAGGTAAAAATTTGGGCATGATGTTAAATAACCATTTAAAAGGACAATTGATTAGTAATTATTGTATGCCTGGAGCATCCTTTAGTCATATAATGAATAAAGTTTTAACCAGTAAGCTTTGTCCTAATAGCACATTAATAATTCTTGTTGGGAGAAGAGGCAATGTAAACAAAAATCAGTTATTATACAAATTGATTACCTCAATACTTTAAATGTACATAAAATTATCTTGTTTACATTGCCTTACATACAGGGTTGGCCACAGGAGAATAAAATAAGATATGATTTAAATTTATTAATGAATAATTTATCATGTAACAATAATTTAAATTTGACATTTAATTGTAACAATTATACCAATAGAATTAATTTAATAGATATTAATAATTTAATTAAGAAATTTTTGACTACAGATAGATATTACCTATCCAAATATAATTTAAGACAGATAATAAATGTGCTATAAATATATATATAGCTAAAATAAGTAGGATATATAAAATTACCTCTGGAGTTGATACAGTGACCTGAAGGTAACTACTACTGCAACTCCTGGACGAGCGGAACTAGGTGTGCCGAGTTTGGGCTCGTTTTGTTGGTTATGATGAGACCTTACCTCCGGACTTGATGGTGTGACCTGAAGGTGTACTTTCGTGACCGCTATTTGAACTTCTTGCAGAGTTTTTTTTTTATAGAAGAAGGGGCAAAAGAGCATGTGGCTCACCTGATGTTAAGTGACTACCGCCGCCCATAATCAACCGCAACACCAGGGGAATTGCGGTTGCGTTGCCGGCCCTTTAGAAAGGAGTAAGCTCTTTTCTTGAAGGTCCCCAGGTCGTATCGGTCCGGAAAAATCGGCGGTGGTAAACTATTCCACAGAGAGGTTGTACGTGGAAGAAAACTCCTTGTGAAACGTACAGTGGTGGACCGCCAAGCATCCAGATGGTGTGGATGGTATCGGGACGTTTGCCGTGTAGTGCGTTCACGAAATTTGGCGGCTGGGATTAATCCGAACAATTCCTCAGAGCACTCCCCGTGATAGATGCGATAAAATACGCAAAGAGATGCGACATCTCTTCGCAGCGCCAGTGAATCGAGCCGATCGGAAAGCACTCGGTCGTCGACGATTCGAGCCGCTCTGCGCTGGATGCGGTCAAGTGGAAGGAGCTGGTACTGGGGAGCCCCAGCCCAGAGATGGGAACAGTATTCCATGTGCGGCCGAACCTGCGCCTTGTAAAGTTGCAGGCGGTGTGCCGGCATGAAATACTGTCCCGCTCTGCTGAGCACGCCAAGCTTTTTAGAGGCCAATTTGGCCTTTCCTTCCAAGTGACCACGAAACTGCACGTCACTCGATATGTCGACGCCGAGGATTCCGATACTGGCTGAGGCAACAAGGGGGAATGCCTTGAAACTGAGGGGATACGACAAAGGGGTTCTTTTTAGCGGTTAACGCGCAAATTTGTGTCTTCTGGGGGTTAAACTGGACTAGATTTAGTCGCCCCCAATCCGAGACTCTGTTCAGCAAAGACTCGACTTCAGACACAAATTTGTTCCGGCACTCGGAGACGTTTTCCCGAGAAATATTGGCTCGACCGGTGTAAAGAGCATCGCCAGTGCTGTCATCTGCATAGCAATGAATGTTACGGGTTTGCAACATATCATTGATATGCAGAAGAAACAGCGTTGGCGATAGCACGCAGCCCTGTGGAACACCAGCATTAATAGCAAGGGAGCTTCGAAAGAAGCGCTTTGTGCCAAACCCAATCGAAGGCCTTCGCAATGTCCAAACTAACGGCCAATGCCTGCCCCTTGGACTCTACTGCCTCCGCCCATCTGTGAGTTAGTTAGACAGAAGATCACCAGCTGACCGGCCACGGCGAAAACCGTATTGGCGGTCACTAATCAGCTGGTGATCCTCAAGGTACCTCATGAGCTGGCAGTTTACAATGGACTCCATTGTTTTGGAGAACAAGGAGGTGATGGCGATAGGCCGGTAGTTGGACGGGTCCGGTCGCCTTTTTTAGGGATCGGGTGGACGAAAGCCGTCTTCCATGATTTTGGGACTACGCCTAGGGAGTAGGAGTACCGGAAAAGACGCGTTAAGACCGGTGCCAACTCTGGAGCACACGTCCTCAGCACAATTGGGGGGATTCCGTCAGGCCCACTCGATTTGTGGATGTCCAATTAAAATACTTATGACTTTTACTTATTTTACCGGCACAATTAAGTATTATTTAACAACTGTAGGTAACTAAAAGTTGAGGTGGATATTATCAATTTACTATATTTAATTTTGCTAAATAGTTGGGAGCTATTATTTTACAACTTGTCACTTGGGTTGCCACAGAGTATCAGAGGTTACTTGTTCCAGAACAACATTATTTATTTTACTTTTTCTGCAACGTCTAATACATTTTTTATGTGGCGTTTAGTGCCTAAGACCAACATTTGAGATTTAGCTGCATTGAGAACCAAAGAATTTGCAATGAATTTAATACTTATACTTCTAAAACATTCTCCTTGAATAATCGTAAAGCATTTAATGAATGGGCGACAGTAGGAGTCCATAAGAGTAGAAAAAGGTTATAAAAACTTTACAGTGAAAGGTCATGATCCTAATCCCAGCGTCGAATTTAGGGAATATGTAAAAAAATATTCCAAAATATTTAAATGAGTGTGCTCCTTAGTCAAGCCATTGTATTTAAGCAACAAAATAAAGACTGCTTCTAATAAAATTTAAATCACATGGAGTATAATTAATAGTGAAACTGGTAAGGACAACTCTCGCAATTCAAACTACCAGTTAAGTTTTAACAATCATCATCATCATCATTACAGCCCTTCACAAGTCCACTGCTGAACATAGGCCTCCCCCAGGTAATGCCACAAAGCACGGTCCTGAGCCACCTGCATCCATCGACTTCCTGCATGTCTTTCCAGGTCGTCACTCCATCTAGTGGGGGGTCGCCCTACACTACGCCTACCGGTACGAGGCTGCCATTCGAGAACCTTTCTTCCCCATCGGTTATCGGTTCTTCAAGCTATATGGCCGGCCCATTGCCACTCCAGCTTACTAATTCGTTGGGCTATGTCGGTCACTCTGGTTTTACTGCGGATATCCTCATTTCTGAGTCTATCACGTAGAGAAACTCCGAGCATAGCCCTCTCCATAGCTCGCTGAGCGACCTTGAGCGTCCTCATACGGCCAGCAGTGAAGGACCACGTCTCTGATCCGTAAGTCATCACTGGCAACACGCACTGGTTGTACACTTTAGTTTTCAGAGATTGAGGTATACCTGACGAGAAGATGTGTCGTAATTTCCCGAACGCTGCCCAGCCGAGTTGAATCCGTCGATTGACCTCTCGGTCGAAGTTGGGCTTACCTAGTCGGACTATTTGTCCCAGGTAAACGTACTCGTCAACAACTTCGAGCATAGTGCTCCCAACAACTACCGGCATAGGTGAGACATGGACATTAAACATGATCTTTGTTTTGTCCATGTTCATCTTAAGATCTATCCGTTGGGAGACTCCATTGAGGTCATAGAGCATAGTGCTAAGGTACTCCAGCGATTCTGCCATAAGGACTAAAATAAACAATAAATTAACTAAATCAGATCAGTACGTTGCAATGGTTTTCGAGAAATATTTTACTGATATACCGATCTTAACCACTGTCACTGAATTCTTCTCCTGCCGTCGCCGAATCATTACTTAAACAAAATGTAAATGTGTGTACAAAGAATTTTACATTTCATAAAGTTTCATCAAAAGATATTGTAAAGTATTTTAAGACTATTGATATTAAGAGAACCGCCGATCTGTGGGGGATTTCTGTTAAAGTTATTGCGTCTATAATAGATACAATCGCACCTCAACTATCTATTATTTTTAATAGTAGTATCAAATCTGGTGTGTTTCCTGATTTAATGAAGCATAGTAAAGTAATACCTTTATTTAAATCTGGTAGTACATTGGACCCCCGCTAATTTTAGACCTATTTCTGTACTGCCAACACTTAGTAAAATTTTTGAAAAAATTATTCTTGATCAATTGTTAATTTTTTTTTAATGTAAATAAATTACTTCATAAAAATCAATTTGGTTTCACAAGGGATCGCTCGACAACTGATGCTGGTGTTGAGCTGATTAAATATATATTTAATGCATGGGAGAATTCACAGGATGCTTTGGGTGTGTTCTGTGACCTATCCAAAGCCTTCGATTGTGTTCACCATGAAACATTAATCAGGAAACTTCAACACTACGGTGTAAGAAACGATGCTCTTAAATTAATTATTTCATATTTAAGTGACAGAACACAAAAAGTTGTTATTAATAGTATGAGTTCTTCCGGGTCGATTGTACAAATGGGCGTGCCTCAGGGCTCAATTCTCGGCCCCTTTCTGTTTCTTGTATATATTAATGAATTACCTTACATAGTAGGGGATAACCATGATATAGTATTATTTGCTGATGATACTTCATTAATTTTCAAATTAAAACGACAGTTATTAAATTACGACGAAGTAAATAATGCTATAGCTAAATTAGTCAATTGGTTTAATGTTAATAATTTGCATTTGAATGGAACTAAAACTAAATGTATGAAATTCGTAACTCCTAATGTTAAACATGTCAATACTAATGTAATTTTAAATGGGGAGGAACTGAGCCTTGTTGATACCACCATTTTTCTTTTCATCATTTCACACTGGACGCAAAGCTTCAATGGCTCCCCCATATATCAAAACTAGCTAGCAGACTTAGTTCTGCAGCATATGCTGTAAAAAAAGATTAGAACTCTTACCAGTGTTGAAACAGCTAGAATAGTTTACTTTAGTTATTTCCATAGCATTATGTCGTATGGTATTTTGCTATGGGGACACGCGACTGACACTGAAATTATATTTATTTGACAGAAGAGGGCCATTAGAGCAATATATAATTTAAAACCAAAAGAGCCACTATTACAAAAATTTAAGTAAATTAATATATTAACTCTGGCCTCTCAATACATTTATGAAAATGTAATGTACATACACAAAAATAAAAGTAGTTTTGCGAAAATAAGTGATATTCATTCTGTAAATACTAGGAGCAGACACAAGCTAGTAGTACCAGTTACTCGACTCCACCGAGTCAGTAATTCATTCTTGGGGAGATGTATACGCTTTTACAACAAAATCCCAGAAAATATACAAAATTTGTCATACACAAAGTTCAAAAATGTTATTAAACTAAGTTTATATAAAAAGGGTTATTATAATATTAAGGAATTTATGGATGATAATAACCCCTGGGAAGGGTGATCGCTACCAAGCTATTCCTAATTTGTCTTGTGTTGTTGGTTGTAAACATGATTGTAAGCTATTATTAAAAAAAATAGTCCCGCTGGGTTTCTTGCTAGTTCTTCCCAGGACAGAGGTATTTTTTGCGAACCAGTGGTAAATTAAAAAAGTGACTTTCAATAAGTATTTTTATAATCTACATTGAATAATAAAGTTTCTATTTCTATTTCTGCCCGCAATCTCGGCCTGATTTTAGATGGGGAACAAAAATTTATTGATCACGTTAATTACAAAATCAGGACAGCATTTTTCAAGCTGAAAACGCTCTACAAAATCAGACCTAAGATATGGTCTGATTTTGTAGAGCGTAGGAGATACCCTGGTCCCTGGTACTATCTCAATTTAATTACTGCAATTCCACCTTTAGTCCAAGACTAAAGTTTAACACTGAGAGGGCAATACAAAGAGTGCAAATGTCTGTGTTCGTTTTTGCTTTAATGTGCCCAAAAGAGAATCTATTACGCGTACTTAAATAAAACGTGCTTACTTAACATGAGTGCTAGAAGGGAGCTTCAGTACGCTTATATAGTGCATAGGGTAATATGGACCAAAAACCTGAGTACCTATTTGAAAAACTCCTATGGTCCAAAGACATTTCACATAGAAGCCTTCGTACGAACTCATTAAACTTATTAAGTATGCCAAAACATAAAACAACGCGGTACAGAGGATATTTTAAATTTGTTGCAGCAAGGATATGGAACGACTTGGCCCCTCTTCTGAGGAATAAAATGAGTACCTACGGGAAGCTTCAAAGCTAAATATAAATCAGCATTGCAAAGCGGCAAATTGCTGCAGAAAATTTGAAACATACATACTGGAAATATATAAACTTAAGAGACTTTTTTAAACTTTTGAGTATAACCCTTAAAAATCCCTATATATTATAACCTCTTAAGACCGCAGGTAGACATACGTGCACCTACATTTGTTGGGGAAAAAAGATGTAATAACGACATCTATTGACATTTTTGAAAACTAAAACGTCTTTTTATAAGCAAGGAGGTGCAAATAAAAGTCACAGATGGCGTATACGGAATCAATGAACTTTAAAATTATTCGTCTGAATTTGACAGATGGAATTTTTTTTTCAATCGTTCCTGCTTTTGTTATTGTAAAATCGTTTAAAAATAAAATTACGTAGATTTTAACGAAATAGTGGTGTATTTCTATTGTCAAACATCTGGAGCAAAGTGTGCAAAAGTATGTACCAGTTTTTTTATTTTCTTGTACTAATATTGCCTCGATGTTTTTTTGTTGCACATATGTGTACCTCAGTATGTAATATATATATTTTTTTATTGTAGGAGATTTCAGCATGGCGATGAATTAGGAAGAAATAGAGAGATTATTGAATGATAGCAACGTTGATTTTTCTGGTGATGATGACGACGATGAGTATTTGCCTCCGGAAGACCTTAGAGATCTTCAGCGGCCGTAGGAATCTAACGAAGTTGAAGACGAGGGGCCATCTTAAGAACATACATAGTGATTTAGAGTACACCGAGGTTGTTTTGGCGTACTAAAGAGATGTCAAGCCAGGGTCCAGATATAGCGGATGATGAATTAATTTCCCAGGGTTCTTCAGAGATAAATACGCTGTACTCCTTTTTTGAATATTTGGGGCATGATTTTTGGGATTTAGTTGCAGAGCAAACGAACTTGTATTCGGCACAAAAGCGTGATCTTCAATCAGTTAACACAAATTCTATTGCATTGATTTGTTTTTCCGGTGTATTTTTGATAATGGGTACTCTGAAATACCCACAAGGCAAGCTCTACTGGAATAGAGATCTATGCGTGCCTATTATTATAGATTCGATAACCCGCGATATATTTTTTGAGCTTCGCAATTTTATACACTTTGCGGTTTCAGACCACCCTAAAGGTCTTGATAAGCTAAGTATGGAAGAGAGTAGATATGGAGAGAAGAAGAGCTGTTGGAAAATACGACCTGTCATCGAGCCTATCTTGAATAAGTGCCACACATTACCTCGGTCAAAACATATGTCGATACATATGTCGATACATGAGCAAATGATTCCCTTTTCTGGGAGATGCGAGTACCGCCAATACGTGCCGTCTAAACCTAATCCAATTGAACTCAAAAACTTTGTGCTAGCTGCTCGAGATGGCCTGGTACTGGACTTTGAGATTTATGTTGGTAAGAATACCGTTCCCTCAGATATCATGCAAAGTCTTGGATTGGGTGGTGGCATTGTTCAAATTCTTTGCCGCACGATTGACAGCAGATGTATTCTTTACACTGATCGATTTTTTACGAGTTTAAAACTAAACTTGAATTTGAATAAAAGCGGCAAAGAGATCTATTTGACGGGGACAGTTATGACGAATAGAATTGGAACAGTTAATTTATTATTAACTATAGTAAATTGAAGACAGACAAGCAGTTACTAAGAGGTGAATGGGATGAGAAAGTAAGAAGCGACGGAAATATATGTATTTTGAAGTAGAAGGATACAAAAGCTGTAACAATGCTCTCTACATCTGTAGGGAGTACGCCTGCAGATACTTGCAAGCATTGGTGCAAGATCCAGAAACGGAAGATTGACGTCAGTCAACCAGCTGTTGTAAAAAATTACAATACTTGTATGGGTGGTATTGATTTATGTGACAGATTGATAGCATACTATGGACGGTTCGAGACTTTTCTGACTTTTTAGATTTAGTAGTCATAAACTGCCGAATAATGTACACACGCTGCTGTAAGGAAGAAGACATACTGCGCAAGGATAAGCTGGGATTACTGGAATATAGGATCAATTTAGCTAAAGCGTTGATCAAATACGATGGTGGGCGAATTGATCCTCATTTCACTAGAACTGGCACCAGTTCAAGGCCCAGCTACAGCACCAGCTGTACAGATGTACCCAGTCCCAGTCCTACTGAGAGAGAAGAAGTCTGCGTTGGACCTCCAGCAAAGAAACACCGGCTAGTTGTATCACAACCGATACCAGAAATTAGGCCAGACAATGTGGGGCACCTGCCTCGTTATGTGGAATCTAAGTTCGCATCTAAATGCAGACATCTATTAAGGTCTTCACGGTGCCGCACCGTGTGCGTAAAGTGTCAATTTTTTTATGTATTTTGAAAAATAACTGCTTTGAAAGTTATCATACTACCAAAAACTTTGGTCCTTTTCAATTGATAAAAAAGTAGAATCAAAAAACCTCTACGCGAACAATTCATAACGGTCAAGATTTCTAATAAGATAATAATAGTATATTTCTTATTCGAATACCATAGTAAATACTTTTACTAGGAATTGCTAAATGTTATATCTATATGATTGTATAAGAAAAATAAAGGAAGACGCTATAATATATACACAAAAAAGGTTTTGAAAATGAGGTTACAAAGTGCGCGCAAACTGTCTATTGTCGAGTTTTTAGCAAATGTTTGCAAGTGAAAAAGTAGAATGCATAATTTCGGTTCATTTAGGAAGAACATGTTGTATTGATTGTAAGGACATAAAAATAAAATAAAAACTTATGATATTTCATTCATAAAATAAAATTTATTGTCAGTAAGTACACTTTATCAGAATATAAGAATCCGTTAGAAACAAAGAGCTGTACAAAATAAAATAAACATTTAAATGTTATGGTTATTGTTTTTACTTATCAAAAATCCTATCGGCTTTAAATAACTGTAACTAAAACCTCTTTAAACATAAGTGAGAAACATAAATGTTTATAACAAGTGCCGCCAGCTGAGGTGACAAAGCTGTTTTTTGTGATGGCGGGCGCTACGACAGAGGCCCCTGTACAAAGCTGTTTTTTGTTACGGCGGGCGCAGTAAGAGAAAGGTTAAATCCCGAAGTAAACATATGTGTATCCATTTTTTTTCTAATAATAATAATATTAAGAAAACAAATCCTCAGTTTTATTTTAACCTAAAAGAACTCGAAATTAGCATGAAATACTTTCTTACTCATTTCTTTTAAGTCTAGGTTTTAAGAGGATAAACTGAACAATCACACACACACACACATACACACACACACATACACACACACACGCGCGCGCGTGCGCGTATAGACTGAAAGAAAATATAAGTGGTTTGGATGAATTATGTATGAAGGAGTTAGACTTGGAGAATGTATGGCAAAATGTAAAGAAAGGTTTAGTGGATGCAGCTACCGAAGTATGTGGTGTTAGTAAGAGAAAGAATGAAAGGAAAAATAATACGTTATGAGGTACGTATGGAAGTTGAAGCAAAGAAGAGAGCATGGCTAGATTTACTAGCAACAAAGGCTGGTAATTCTAGCGGTACGAATGATGATATTGAAAGAAAAAAGGCAGTCTTTAGACATCTTAATAAGAGAGTAAAAGAAGTAGTTGAAAGAAAAAAGCAAGAAAGAACGGATAAGAATGATAGAAGAATATCGGATAATTTCCAGGCAAATATTAAAATGTTCTGGAAACTTGTAAGAACTGCCAGGGGACATTCAAAACAGCCTATGATGAATGTTATAAGAGACGAGAATGGCTATATTCTGAATGATGCAGTTTTGAGTTTAAAGAGATGGAAGGAATACTTTGAAAGCGTGTTTATGAGTGAGGAGACAACGTGTGTACTAAGTGAAGTAGAAATTCCGAAAGAAGAGGAAAGAGGTAGCGAGATAAGTATAGATGAAATAATGAAAGCAATGAAAAGCATGAAAGCAGGTAAGGCTGCCCGATATGATAGAGTTGCACTCGAAATGCTAAGGGCTGGAGAGGAAGTGGTAGCAGGCATGCTGCACACCTTATTTAATTTATGCTGGTAACTGAAGCGGATACCGGTAGACTGGTGCAAAGCCGTGATAGTCCCAGTATATAAAGAAAAAGGGTCGCAGCAGGACTGTAAAAACTACCGTGGCATCAGCATTCTTAGCATTGTGGGAAAACTGTATGCTAAGGTACTGATTGAAAGGGTCATGAAAGAAACTGATGGAAAAATTTGGGATGTGCAAGCGGGATTTAGAAAGGGAATGGGATGTACAGATCAAGTCTTTTCCATGCGCATGATCGCGGAGAAATTTTTGGCCAAAAACCAAAAGGCTTTTTGTGCATTCATGGACTTGGAAAAGGCCTATGACAGAGTGAATAGGGATGTGCTATGGCAAAAACTGAACTCATTTGGGTTGAAGGCTGGCTTGATACAGGCATTGGAGTCCCTTTATAGGGACTCTAGTGCTTGTGTTAGTGTCAACAGGGTCTACTCGGACTTGTTTGACATCCATAAAGGTGTCAGACAGGGCTGTGTGGCTTCCCCGTGGCAGTTCAACCTATTTATGGACAGTTGTTTGCAAAATTTGAAAGTTGAAGAATGCGGATTAAGAATGGGTGAGTTAACCGTCAAATGCCTTTTGTACGCCGATGATCAAGTTATCCTTGCGTCGTCGGCGGCCGAGTTGCAAATGATGGTCACATTAATGAACAGATCATTAAAAGAAAGGGTCATACCCCTTTCTTTTAATGAAAGTGAACGCAAGTAAGACGAAGGTTATGGTTTTTGAA
Organism: Parnassius apollo; assembly: GCA_907164705.1. Taxonomy (NCBI): domain Eukaryota; kingdom Metazoa; phylum Arthropoda; class Insecta; order Lepidoptera; family Papilionidae; genus Parnassius; species Parnassius apollo. The sequence goes on along the minus strand of CAJQZP010001449.1, from coordinate 10,439,928 downwards.
AGAGAAGAAAGTAAAACGATTTGTGAAATAAGAATAGAAGGGGAGTTCATCGAGCAAGTAGACGAGTTTGTATATTTGGGCTACGTATTTAGCAGGGATGGGAGATATGATAAGGATATAGAACGACGAGTGAATGCGGGAAATAGAGTAAATGGGGCCCTGCACTCTATTGTGAAGAGTCAAAATGTGTCGAAAAAGGCACGTATGGTAATTCACAATGCTGTGTTGGTCCCTACTTTAACGTATGGTAGTGAAAGTTGGGTGTGGCAGAAGAAGCACGAGAGTAGAATGAACGCAGTAGAAATGCGGTCGTTAAGGAGTATGTTAGGGCTGAATCTTAATGACAGGGTAAGAAATTGTGTAATAAGAGAAGTGTGGTTTGCAAGATGATGTTCTGACCAGGATTAAGAAAGGAATGCTTCGGTGGTTTGGTCATGTGGAAAGAATGAATGAGGAAAGAGTGACAAAGAAAATTTATGTTGCAGAAGTGAATAGCAGAGTCGGAAAGGGACGTCCTAGGCGAAAATTTATCGACCAAATTGGCGATTTATTGAAAACGGGCCAAATTAGGAGTACCCTTAACCGACGAGCATAGCGGAGGTGTAGGAGTGAAGGAGGCGAGGGGGTGTGTAAGGATCGTGCCAAATGGAAGTCTGTAGTCTCTGCCTACCCCTCTGGGTGACAGGCGTGAGTGTTTTTTGTATATGTATGTATGTATTCAATAAGTGAAGAATTTTTAAACAATAAACATTTTAAAAATATCCGGTTTTAATTTTTTGTAACAGGAACTAACAATTAGCACAAGAAACATATAAACAACTACCAAAGTTTGGCCGCTGAGTTATTACCGATTTGACACATGACGAATTGACAATACTAGTGAAGTGACTGAACCAGTAACCCTAATATCATTTGGGAACAGTTTGTTTTTAAATATTCTAGTATAGTGTGTAATTAAATAAAATCAAAACAATAATAGTTAAAGACACAAGTTCTTTATTAGGTGGAGTATCCTTGATGGGCGTAGATAATTGGTCGAGGACATATCAAAATAAAACAAATTTGTAAACACTGTTACACATTTTAATGTATAAAGTAGGTACAAGATGTTTTAATAAATGACTACCTATCATTTATTAAAACAATTATTCAGACTCTGAACCAGATTCGCCAGAGCTGTCATCGCTATCAGTCACTTGTATGACAATTTCATTCTCTATAATGGTGTCCACTCTTATATCGCGTTCATAATCTTCTGTTATTAGTTTTCGAGTCTTTTCGACGACCTTGACCCAATCTTCTTTCGTTATTTTGCCGCAAGCATCTTTTAATAGACCCATCATTTTATTAGTACTGAATGGCGGAGTCGTATTATTACGAGCTGCGTAACCTGTAATGTAAACATTAAATAACGTTAATTTATTACATTAAATAAACGAAATGTTACACAATTACCTACATGTAAGGGACATGAGATATTTATTTCTTAGTTATGTATCTTTTTACTTATATGCTGAATATTGGATGTTATAATAGTACAAATTATTCATATTCATAACTTATGCGATAAAAAACAATACCTTTGATTAGTGCCCATATGAGCTCAATGGCATTGTACTGGCAGTGATAAGGCGGAATTCGAAGTACCCGATGTCCATGTGCTAGAGCTATCTCATCTACTTCATAACGGACTCTTGATGTTTTATTTTCGCGTACCAACTTTACTAAGTCAGACTTTAGCATTTCGGCAGTAGTTTCAATTTCATTTTGGTGTAGCCATGCTACGAGATCAGCTTTCTTGTCGGCCTGAGTAGGCGCTTTATTCACTTGTTTCGAGTGATATGAAGCTTTGTCCATTATTATGATAGAAGGCTCTGGCAGGCTGGGTAATAATTATTTTCGAACCAATTCGTAAAAGTGTCTGTATCCATCTCTATGATACTAATCTATGATACTACCCCCCCTCAGAAATGAGGGGAGGCCTGTGCCCAGCAGTGGGACGTATATAGGCTGTAACTTTACTTTACTTTACTATGATACTACTCTCTGTCACCCGTAGACAGAGAAACCTACAGACAAATTGACGCCTTCTTTCGCGTTCGCACACGAAAAAAGATAGATTTATGCATACGTCTTGCATAGAAATGAGACAGCGGTGTGATTGTTTGCCCCTTTCTCCGTGCCGGTTTTTTTTGTTTAGCAAACCACACTTCGGTAAACAATTTTGACAGTTCGTAGCGATCTGAGGAGTTTACAAGTTGGTTTAAGTGAGAAAAAGTGTATTGTGAGCTAAAGATTGGTGAATCTTGTTCAGTTCAGTTCTTAGAACAATTAAAATTTTTATCTTAATATGTTTAAAAGTCATAAAGATTATTGTACAACCTAAAACTAGGTTATCATCCTTTCTCATTCGAGGCCACGCTAACCATTAGTCTATAGGTTTTTCTGTCTACGCTGTCACCAAAGCCGCGAAGATTAACTTCGCAGATATTGTGAGAAAACAATTGTGCTCCGTAATTTTTCAATTTTTGACAAAAAGAAACATTAAAAAAATGTGAAATATTGTATTGTGCGTGGATGTACAAGTCATTTAGCATCTGATCGGAAAAATAGACTGAAAATGACCTTTATTGAGACAACTTAACGATCGCAGCGCCACACTTATTTTGTCCATATTTCTGGGACACTATGTTCTACTTCTCTCTAACCTCCATGGTCATAACCAAATTTAAAAAAATGCTCAGAAGGGCTAGAACCCAGAGCGTAAAGCCAGTTAATAAAAAAAATTAAAAAAACTAAGCAGCTGATCTGATTGTCATAATGACATGACATAACGTTAACGTAGACGTTTGGTCCACATTCCACAATTAACAATCTCTAGTATATACTCAGTAATCTATGAATAACAAATTATAAAGTTGTATGTATAGGACTGAGGTCCTGAGAGTGAGATCTATAATATAATATCTAATAATAATATAGTTATTGCTAAGGGTGTATAACTGTGGATCTTAATTTTCTAAACTAATAAATATATAAAAGAAAATTATAAATTCATTTAATAGGTATTTATTATAATTACAACAATTCAGTGACTGAAAATCTATGAATAATGCGGATGATCACCTTTAGTATTCTTCGACATTTTAAACGTAAACCTATGATCTATGCAATGCTGCGAAGGCATAACAGTGACGTGAATCAAGTAAAGTTCAACGAGCCAAATGCATTAGGTAAATTAAATTAATTTGTTATCAATTTAGTTTAATATACTCTTCTCTACTGAGCGAAAACCTCAATCAATCACCTACTTAATTGTTTTGTTGGGTTGGCTTTAATAATCTGCGGCATGATTTAAGTGATCATTTTAGCTTTCGTTGACAGGCAATGATGCTATTGATTATCATCTAGCTGCTTTTTATGACGGAAATCTTTAGTTTTCGAGATATAGATAATTAATATTTTTAGGTTATATCCATTAAAAAAGATACGAAAACGAAATAAGAATCAAAATAGTGTTAATTTTAAACACATACACACACACATAATGAATGACACAAACACAACATAGGTCTGTTAGGCGCAATCTAAACTAACCTGACGCTTGCCACCAGGTTAGGTTAGAACGTTGACCACAACGCACGAGCCTAGCGAGCGCAGGGAGTGTGCAGCGGCAGCGGCCGCTGAAGTGCCAGAGCAGACGAATTGAGGTTGACACAGCCGAAATAACCTCAATTTGGCGACTTCTGATCTTAACCTTTTTGTCAGCAGAGGCTTATCCCACGGTTCTGTTCCCACCCTGAAAACTCCCACATTCCCACCTTTTTCGTCAGATGACCTTTTTCATAATAAGCGAAAGCGATTTTGCCTCTATATGTAACAAAACTTTAAAAATTCATAAAAAAAGAGGGGGGTTCTCGCACTTCCCCCTTTTAGGGGGAGGTTCCCACCCTTCCCCCCTCCCACTCTACAACCATATATTCATGCCCCAGAAATACCAAATTCACTTCTGAGCTACATCTATCTGCTGTTTTTGAGATAACTCTCAGTAGTCTCAAAATCTCAGACTCGCATGTAGACTTGATGACTTCCAGTCTCCCAAACAAGTTGGTTTTTGAAAAGGTACCATAGATCATGTACATACTCTCCTATAAATTACACAGAAAACTATAAAGTCTACTTCATATTTAGTTTTTTGGAAAAGTAGCTCAAGACAGCATTTTGTGGCATACCTCGGGGAGGCCTATGTTCAGCAGGGACTTGTGTAGGGTTGTATGAGAATTATTCCATAAAAGTAAGCTCTTCTCTTGGCTAACCTATTCATGCTGCAGCCATAATATGTATGAATGAAACTTTAATACACACGAATGTTTATGTGAAGTTAAGAAATTATATGTTTTGAATGAATTTCCTATTGGCAGGTATTTTATCTGATACTAACTACATTGAAGTGTCACCATCATGGCCAGCAGAGGAGTTAGAAAAGAGAATGAAAGCTATCAGCACTATGCGCATCTTCCCAAATTTTGTAACTGAGGAAGAGGAGGCTTTTTTGCTTGCTGAGGTTGAGCCGCAACTCAAAAAATTACGATATGAATATGACCATTGGGACAATGTGAGTATTGTTTCTTTTGATTAAATATGTTATTTAAGTTACTATATATAAATGCATGTACATTGAGTACCAAAAATATATAACTACTATTAATGGACGCCCCGTCCATTAATTATATGAGGTATTTAGGGGAAGGAGGGGTTGAGCCGAATCTCACCATATCTCACATGGGGGAGAGGGAGGTTTTTGGCCAATATCACATAATATTTTTTCCACAAGCAACAGTGTCAAATTTTGAGAAAATTGGGTAGAATGAGAAAATTAAGTAAAATATTATGTTGTTACAGTCACCATATAGTGGCGAGTTACCGTGTAGTGATGGCGTAAGAATATTCCCTACTCTATATTATCCAGTGGGTGTTGTTGGAGGCGACAGAGGGAAACAAATCAGGAGATGGGCAGCAGCATCTTCCTAATAACAACTAAAAATAAAAAACAGCAGTTGCCAACCAGCTTGCCAAGCGTGGCAACTATGGCAAACAAAGACAATTTATGGTGGAGGCCTATTTTCAGCAGTGGACTTAAATAGGCTGTTGTGGTAAGTATAATATGGCTCAATCCTACACAGTGATATTTATTGCAGTTATGAGAACTCCAGAATTTATATAAAAATAATCAAGCAATTTTTTTTATATAAATACAATGCTTTAAGCACAGATTAACATATTTCCACTAAAAATAAGCATTTTGAAAAACCTCACGTGAGCTTTGGAGGGGTGAAGGGTCTCCCTCCATAGATTGCCACAAAGCATTGACCTGAGCCACCTCCATTCATTGACTACCTGCACGATTCATTAGGTCATCACTGCATCTAGACAGGAGTTTTCAACAGAGATGTGCAAAATAGGTCATAAAATGTATTTAAATGCAAAATGCAAATACTTTTTGTATTTTGGTATTTCAAATACAAAATACAAAATAGTTTTTCATTTTATATTTAAAATACTAAATGCAAAATATGTATTTACAAAATACTTTATTAAAATAAAATACTTTTTTGTTTTAAACTCTCTTTATTTATTTTTAAGTTTATTCAGCCAGCGAACAGGCTGGTAAATTTACATTGATAACTTACTTAAATTAAATTTACTTAACAGATTTTAATAAAATAATTTGCTCAAATACACTGTCGCTCATATTTCTCCTGTTTGGTCTCAAAATCATGCCACTATAAGAAAAAAGCCTTTCTACCGGCGCAGAGCTAGGCAAGCAGGAATTATATTTCAGGAATAACATCTTTACTGTAGAGTATTTATTTAATGATTGCAGGCTGACATCATTATCCTTTAAATATTGCAATGATTCCAGGTCAATAGTGGTGTTTGCATTTGCACTATCACTAGCTAGTGAGGAATCTGAATCATTATATAACATGTAGTAGGATTCATTTTTTTAGTAGATATGACACCGATGCCAAAATTGCATCTTTAGCTTTAGGAACCTTCAAATCATTAAATTTTCCAAATCTCTTTTCTAAGCTTTTTTTTATTATCTCTATCAGTACTCCACAGTATATGGGATAGTCCTATTTGTAATGAATGGAAGATAAAATGTTTCTTTGTCTCCCTCCGTTCCTATATTCCTCTCCGGAAAGAAAGATAACTTTATTAAAAGTGTAAAAAGAGATCATTCGTTCGTTCGGTTCAACCACTATATGTGGCAGTGTGGCTTGACAAGTGACATGAAAGCAGTTCAATTCAGTGTTGCCATAGTGAGAAAAGAAAGAACAATTTTTCATCATATTAATTATTAATTCTTTGATGATTATATAACTTAGCAAAAAGTATTTTGCATTTTGAAAATACAAAATATGGACATTTGTGCACTATATAAAAGGTATTTCAAATAAAATTTATGATGCTTTTCTAAAAAAAGTATTTAAATACAAAATAGAATTAGGTATTTTGTATTTTGCATTTCAAGTACTGTTATTTTCAAAATGTCACATCTCTGGTTTTCAAACATTATTGGCTCGCCTGCAGTCATCTGTGCATGCATCAATTGTGGGTTCTTCAATCTATTTATGCGCCCTATTCATACTTCAGCCTACTGATTAGCTGCTCTTGTTCTACTGATGATTATTCCTGTTCAGCTGTGAAATCCGGTTACAGATTTTATAACACAAAGAAGTTCCTTTTTTGAACAATTGGAAAGCTGTTACTATACATTTCATATAGAAATAAAACAAAGAGAAATTATGATGCAGGTGATTTTAACATTCAGTAGCATGGATTTGCGTGCATCGATAACTTTGCACATAATCTGAAGAAGTGTGAATCCGATGTATTAGAATTTGGCTTATCAGACCATACAGCACAAATATTGAAATTACGGGTTCATAAAACTTTCATAATTAACAGTGGCTTAGTGACTATAGCCAAGAAAACATGCAAAAAATTAAAATATATTTACAGTTCTTTCTCTGAAATCTATAATACTGATAATCCAAACACAGCCTTCAATGCGTTTATAGATACTTTACTTCCCTTTAAAAAAAATACCATTAGAACTAAAGAAAAATCGCAATGACTAACACGTAGAATAAAAATTTGTAGCAAAAAAAAGAGAGCTAATGTGGAACTATAGGCTTAAGCGAAATGAGAAAATAAAAATTAAAAAATATGCTAAGCTTTTTAAAAAAATTATCCAACTAACACAACGAGTTCAAAACAACCATAAAATAAAAAACGGCGATTAATAAATCTAAAGCGACGTGGGCAATAATAAATAGATCAAAAATGAATGTGCTAAAGCATATGATCGTTTCCATAAAAGTAGGTAATAAAACTTTAACTAGTCTACAGGAGATCACAAATGCCTTTAACAATTTTTTTATAGATAAAATAAAACCTATATCGGGCACGGGAAAGCAAGTAACTTCAAATATTGTGAAATCAACTCAGTCAATGTTTATGGCACCGAGTACACCATACAATATACTTAAAATCATAAGATCACTAAGAAATACTACAAGTGTAGGGCATAATGGGATCTCAACTAAAGTTATAAAGTATGTTGCTTATTACATTTGTGATCATCTCAGCCATATTTTGAATATTTTTATAAGCACAGGATCTTATCCCGAAAGTTTAAAAAATTCAATTGTTAAGCCATTGTTTAAAAAAGATGACAAACAAAGTATGAACTGCTATAGACCTATTGCGCTTGTGTCTATACTATCAAAAGTTTGTGGAAAATATATATATTTAGAAATTTATAACTTTTTAGAAAAATTAAATATTCTTACAGAAGACCAAAAAGGATTCCGCAAAAACAAAACCATAAATATGGCTGTTTTTGATTTTTTGAATAGAGTGATGATGAATGTTGACAAAAAAGATACCGGTATGCGCTATCTATTGCGACATGACTCAGGCTTTTGATTATGTTGACCATGACATTCTGCTCAATAAATTAGAAGCCTATGGCATCAGAGGAAACGTATTAAATCTCATGGAATCCCATCTTAAAAATCGAACACAATATACCGAAATTTCTAGAATAAATATTAACACCAAAAAAAAAAAAAGAAATATGCATATCAAAGAAACAAATAGTTAAATACGGTGTTCCACAAGGGAGTGTGTTAGGTCCTTTGTTGTTCATCATCTACATAAATGATTTACCAAAAATTACAAAATATCCAATATCGCTATTTGCCGATGACAGTACGGTAACAATAAACTCTATCAATAAGGATAAATTTGAAAGTGAAATTAATAATACAATTAATTTAATAATAAACTGGTTAAATAATAATAATTTAAAAATTAATCTTCAAAAAACTAAAATTATGTACTTCAGTTAACGCTTAGCAACACCAAATATTAATTTTAAAATTACCAAGGGACAGAAATCAACCAAGTAGATACATCAAAATTTATGGGTGTAACCATTGATAAAAGTTTGAACTGGAAAGCGCACACAGAAGAACTAAACAAAAGAATTCGTTCTTCTGCTTATGCGCTCTATAAACTCTCATCCGTCGTAAGTACCGATGCGCTTCTCACGGCTTACCATGGTATTGTTGATTCCATCTTGGGGTTTCGCATCATATTTTGGGGAAATTCTACTATGGTTCATAAAAGATAGCTTGATGTCTGCGACAGCTGTCAGTAAATCACGCCTTGAGTCTGAATTTCTTAGTAGTACAGACAGTACCTGTCAATGTCATACTTTATGGGCATGCACTAATTAGGTCGGCATGCCCATAAAGTATGACATTGACAGGTACTGTCTGTACTACTAAGAAATTCAGGACTTCATAGGCGTGATTTTACTGACAGCTGTCGCAGACATCAAGCTATCTTTTATGAACTATATAAGGAAATTATATTTAAGTCCCAAAAAAGGTGCATCAGAGCTATGTTCGGTCTTAAAATTAATGATAGCTGCAAACCATATTTCATTGAGCACATTTTGAGCTTACCCTCCTTATATATGAAGTAGCAAACTTCGTTCAAAATAACACTAAACTGTTTAACAAACTATCGGACGTTACAATTCGCAATCGCAGGGATAATAGTAGGTTATGCGCAGTTGGTTCAAGAACGGCATTGATGCATAAAAGTATTTTCTGTCTGGCGCCAATAATATATAATAAAATTCCCAAACACATCAAACAATTGCCTACCAGACTTTTTAAGCTACATCTTAAAACATATCTGATAGCCAAATGTTATTACAGCTTGCCTGATTTCTTAAGTGGTTGATTTTCTTTAAGCTTAATTGCGAAATTTCTCTAATGCAATTTTACGAGATGCCATTGAAATTGTTGCACGTCTAAAATTATGAACGTAGGGTTAGTTAATTTGTCTTGTAGAATAATTAATATATGTAGTATAATTTTTGTACGCCATAAATGGCAAAACATGTAGCTCATTTTAAGTTTTTTAACACCTGTATTTTTTTACTCATGTTTTACAAAATAAATATCTTTATCTTTATCCTAGAATATATATATATATATATATATATATATATATATATATATATATATATATATATATATAAAGTCTGGTTCTCTCCAGCAAGGTTCTCTGTTCTAAAAAAAAAATTGAATTTAAAATGTCATGAAAGTGGTAGTTTCCACTGTAAATTTCATAAAATCACGAGGACTCAATCACAGGCAATTCAAACAATTCCTTGATGACATTGAAAGCGAATATGGAGATTTACTGTATTATACAGAAGTAAGGTGGCTAAGTCGTGGATTGACACTGGAACGATTTCTAAATTTAATAGAAGAAATTGGAATATTTCTGGCAAAGGGATGTCCCGGAACTTAAAAATCCTGATTGGTTGTGTGATTTGGCTTTTTTAGTTGATATTACAAATCATTTGAATGTCTTGAACACACGGCTTCAAGGCAAAAATCAGCTAATATCCCAGCTCTACGCTTATGTATCATCCTTTCAATGCAAGCTGACACTTTTCAGATCGCAATTGAATTCTGGAAATTACAATCATTTTCCGAATTATAAGAAAATGGCTGAAAAATTCAACAAAACTGCGATTAATTTCAGTTATGTAGAAAAGCTAGTTATTTTGATTCAATCTTTTCAAGACAGATTTTCGGAGTTTAAAAAAGTGAAACCTCTGTTGGACATATTCAGCAATCCTTTCATGATTTCAGTTGAAAATGTGCCAGAGTCAATGCAGTTAGAAATTATCGACATTCAAAACGACCAAGATTTACGCAACAAATTCAACGAAGGAGACTTGCTGAACTTTTACCGCTGCATTGATAAAAATACGTACAAAGAGTTGCGCACAAACGCTCTGAAATGTGCCAGCTTATTTGGTTCTACCTACATATGTGAACAAACCTTTTCAATACTAAATAATAATAAAACGAAAAATCGAAACCGCCTTGCAAATGAAAGTTTGGAAGCACTTTTACGTGTTGCTACTAGTAAATTTGAGCCAAATATAAAAAAGATTGTAAGCACTGCAGTGCCACGCTTCAAATTAATAAATTCTTTTTTCAATTTTAATAGCTTATTATCAACTCTTTATTGTCTTTAATTACCTATACTTCTGGCGGCCCGCCATCAGTTCATAATTACCTATACTTCTGGCGGCCCGCCATCAGTTCATAATTACCTATACTTCTGGCGGTCCACCATCAGTTCATAATTACCTATACTTCTGGCGGCCCGCCATCAGTTCATAATTTGCCCGAGTGGCCCCTAGTCTTAATAAGTCTGTGCATCACTGCCCTAAATCAATCTTTACAATTAAAGAGAGTAGATCGATCAAAACGCCTTCTGTCGTGGTATGCAGGTGAAGGGCACAGAAATATCCTCTTTACCGATGAAAAAAATTACACCATTGAAGGGCACTACAATAAGCAAAATGATAAAGTGTACGCTCATAGTTCTAAAAGCTGCTCAAGTGGTCGGAAAGGTACAATGTGGTCATCATCCTGCGTCAGTGATGGTTTGGTGGGGCGTGTCTTATCAAGGCGTCATTACATTTTACATTTTTGTGAAAAAAAGGAGTGAAAACTTTATCCAAAGTGTATCAAGAGACAGTATTGGATCGTGTTGTGGCCTATCCAGCGGGAATGCACCAGGTCACAAGGCACGAACTACCCAAGCCTGGCTTGAAACCAACGTTCCGGACTTTATAAGAGCTGAAGACTGGCCCTCATCTAGTGCAGACCTCAACCCTTTAGACTACAATTTACGGTCAGTTTTAGAGGACATGGCTTGCTCTAAACGACACGTCAACATTGAATCTCTTAAAAAACCTCTGGAGCAAGCAGTGGCGAAATTTCCCATGGAAACAGTGCATAAATCCATAGATTCGTGGCGAGACAGATTAAAAGCCTGTATAAAAGCCAAAGGTGGCCATTTTGAATAGAATATTGTTTTTATTTTTTGCTGAGACTTTAATAAACATGTACATATAGTTTTTAGTAATATTACATTACTTCATTAATTATATAATATCTTTTTTTTTTTTGCATAATTTTGTCTTGATTCTAAAATGATAAATAAAAATAAATATTTTCTATTTACTCTTGAATTAAGTATATTATATCAATTGTTGCCAGGCCATTGAAGGCTACCGTGAAACGGAACGCGAGTCTTGGAGTGATCGGAACGCCGCGGTTTTGAATCGCGTACGTGAAGTAGCGTTTTCTCGCGAGACGGTGCTGCTGCCTCGGGCGCATGTTCTAGACCTCGCCGCCGCTGGATATATTAAACCACACGTCGATGCCGTCAGGGTAAGGTCAATTCTCTTTCTACCTATTCCGCGTACACAATAACATGAGACTCGTGTGGAATGTGACGACCCCGCCATTTCCACGTCGCACGTCCCTGCGTGCGCCCTTGTTTGTACAGCGTGCGACGTTCGTTAGTCTCGTTACGATATAAGACGACTTCTTATCGCACACTATACAAGTACGCCGCTGTGACGTCATCAGGCTCAGGTCTCATGGTATATTATACACAGTAGTACCTACAGCTTAATATGTGATCAGCACAGAATGGAGGACGGCACGGAAACATTGTATCACGTGAAACGACCTGAGTTATGTTACGAGGTAGGGCATGTTATCAGAGCATTGAAATATAGTATAATAATAATAATAATAAAGCCTCTTTATTCCTTAATAGAAAATATTTACAATACAACAATTATATGTACGCTTAGAAAATATAAAATAAAATATATATTTCAATTAAGGACCCCTCTTTGGGTAAAGGCCTCCTCCATCTTTTCCCACTCTTTCCGGTTCTGTGCTATTTTTAACCAATTTTTTCCTGCTGTCTTTTCAACCTCATCGACCCATCTTTCTTTCGGTCTTCCTTGCTTGCGTTTGCCTGTTGGTCCTGTCCACATGGCTACTCGTTTAGTCCATTTGGTATCTGTAGATCGTGCTACATGACCTGCCCACTTCCATTTCAATTTTTGAGAGTAATGTAATGCGTCTATCACTCTCGTTTTCTTGCGAATGTCATTGTTTTTACATTTATCTTTTAGTTTTAGATAATATAGTATACTAGCTGTAATCCGCGACTTCGTCCGCTTTCTCAAAACTTTAATAACTTTATATTAAACGAAGATATCGCAAAAAATTTTTTCGATAAGGGCCAAGTGTCTAAGAAATAAAACTTTGAAAACCTAATTGGAATCTATCCCGTAGTTTTTCCGTGATGCGCGCACAACTGCAAACCTATATCATTTTATTTATATAGATAGATTATGTACTTATGTGTAGTTAAAATATAAGTTGATAAGTTTTAATCACTTCATCGTGCTGGTTCACTGATTTAGTCCAACCGTCATTGAACAAAACACTTCATATTTACAACTTTTTCTCAGAATAAGCCGACGAATTTTGATAGCTAGCACTTTTCTTGGCACCTTTATAATCTATTAGCTGTGTCTGGCATGCTTTGAAAAGCATTAATTGATATCAGACGATTGTTATAGGAACGCCTGCATAGAATACAAACAAACAAATATTTATTTTTTGTCAGATTCTTGCGCGGGCGTGCGCAAAACAACTCGCCAAAGTTTCGTCATAATCAAATGAATTGTGTTGATAAGCACACAGGATAAACAAAGAACATTTATTTTTAATTTTTATATTATAACAGGATGGTAAGCAAGGCACGTAAAAGAAGATATTCCCTAAGACGATTTCAACCACGTTAATAATTTCCGAATATTTGCAGAATTTGTCAGTCTGTGTCTGCCAAAACATTATGCAATTTTATTAATAAGTAACAAACTAGTATCGTAGGTTTTGTACAAAATTTGCAAGCACAAATGTAGATGTCGAGAACCGGATCCCTTTTTACTAGCTACGAAGCATTTCATCGCAGTCCTCAGGAATATGTTGATAGATCACCTTTCTTTAAAAATATGTATTATGATTTTTAATCGAGGATAGATAGGTGTCTATAGGAAAAAAGCCAGCTCACCTTGGTTCCTTCTTTCTAATGTATTACTGGAGTACACCGACCGCCTTCAATTGTTGGAGCTTAGATCGAACCTCGTGGAAATATCTCCTCGAATCTCCTGAACTTCGGGCGGTTCATTGAGTTCAAGTCTAAAGCATCTGCAAGGATGTTAGAAGTCTTCTTCCTCTTCATCGTTGACTTATAATAATGTCCTCCAGACCGAATTTCGGCCACAGCGGCCAGCCCCTACGGAGGCTAGCCATCGGCGCAGGACAGGATTATAGTGCCCAAGTGTATGCGCAAGCATAGGTGCACTCTCTATTCCCTCACTCTCGTAATCCGATGGGACGGTAAACCGACACGACCGGGAGAAAGATCAGGCACAGGACCAACGGCTTTACGTGCTTTCCGAGGCACGGGAGTGAGACACCGCCAACTTCCTGACTCCGGGCAGCTACTGAGAATTTCTTGACAGAAAAACTCAATAATTGATTTTAGGCCTGACCCGGGATTCGAACCCAAGACCTCATTATCAGCAGTCTCACTACTACAACCACTAGACTAACGAGGCAACGACGAGGCTTTTTTTTGTTGACTTAACATGAATTCGAACCAAATAGTTTGCTTCATCGTTCGTCATGCATACAGCAAGGCAGTGGAATAATTACAATGTAGGCGTCTTTAGTTTGAGTAAATAGGCTTTTATTAAGCTAAGTCCTTTCTTCCTTCGGCTTCATCACCCCTTACTGTCAGGTGGGTGGGATAGTATTTATCCACCGGCTTAGAATAGTTAAAAACACTAACCATCGAGTAAAATGTTTGCTCAGTTTCAAATTGACTGGTATAAAAATATTTAATTATTCTGCACAATAATAGCTTAATGTTGTTTTATAAATGTAAAAATTATTTATTATCATATGACAGTTCTGCGGCAACACAATAGCTGGACTTTGTCTTCTATCAAGCGCAGTCATGAGACTAGTGCACGAGTCGCGACCCGAACTTCAGTTGGACGCATTGCTTGAACGCCGCTGCCTCTATGTCATGAGGTGAGAGAATCTGCTGTAAACCATCATACTAAGGCAACATTTTAAGAACTAAATTCTATCATTTGTAATAACATTAGCATTACAAACAAGGACCCACAGTCTTTCTAAACTTAAGGTGGCTCTTGTAGTGCATGGATACCCTCAACCGACTTAGATTTTAATTTCTGTGTTAGTGTTACTTTATTTTTAGTTTCAAAGTAAGGCATGCGTAAATAAATTAATTTTAGTTCAAAAAAATATTTGCAATGTTGTGTTTGTATTTCCATTTGTTTTTAGTTGAAATTGAATTAACCGCAATCATTTTATAATTGATAAATTGTTTGAGTTTAAATTGATTAATACACTATAAGTACAAGGAAGTTATTGCTATGATGGATCTCGGTAAAGAGTATATATATATATACTCTCTTAAAGTTTAGAGCCGTGGTAGCTCAGATGGTTAGCACTCGCTGTCAATTTCACAATACGCGAGCAAACCGGGTTCGATCCCCGCCGGCACCAATGAAATTGTTAATTGCAATTTTAAGTGCTGATTTACCACGTGCTCGGCGGTGAAGGAAAACATCGTGAGGAAACCTGCATGTCTGAGAAATAAGAAAAAAAATATTTCGAAGACATGTGAAGTTCGCCAACACGCATTGGGGCAACGCGGCGGACTATTCCTTGCCTTAAAACCCTCTCAGAAATGAGAGGAGGCCTGTGCCCAGCAGTGGGACGTATATAGGCTGTAACTTTTGTTTATCTACAGTAAAAAATTCAGTGGTCAAATAAAAAAATGATAAGCATCACCCCCATTAATCACCATGATAAATCTGTTCGTATAAATTAAATGAAAGTGTTTGTCTGTTGTCGAAATAACTGCCTTTTATTGAGCTGAGGAAGTTATTTACATGCCATTAAGAACATGAATTACTATTTTTTTTTTAAATTTTATCTGTCTGTCTGGGCTAATCTTTGAAATGGCTGAACCGATTGTAGAGAAACTTTACGAATAGATAGAGAGTAATGCTGGGAGAGCCGTGGTAGCTCAGATGGTTAACGCTCGCTGTAAATATAACGGAACGCGAGTAACCTGGTTTCGATCCCCGCCGGCACCAATGAAATTGTTAATTGTAATTTTAAGTGCTGATTTACGCCGTGCTCGGCGGTGAAGGAAAACATCGTGAGGAAACCTGCATGTCTGAGGAATAAGAAAAAAAATTATTTCGAATACAAGTGAAGTTCGCCAACACGCATTAGGGCAGCGCGGCGGACACTTTCTTGCGCTAAAACCCTCTTTCGTGAGGGGGAGGCCTGTGCCCAGCTGTGGGACGTGTATAGGCTGTCACTTACTTACCTACTTTAATTCTAGGAGTAATCTAGCTATATTTTAAGTTTTAGAAGATAATCTAAAATCTAAATAAAGTCACTCTAAATAAAGTTAATATAAATATGATATAAGCTTACCTATTATTAAAAATATGATTTACTATAAAAGTACCTATATTATTGTTTCTCGTGTATACATTCAGTTACCACCAGCTATTAAACAATTAAATGGAAATATGTTCAAAACAAAATTAAAGAAATTGTTAATTGAAAATGTTTTTTACAATCTCAATGAGTTTTTTTAATAAAATTAATGTTAGTAAGTGGTAAATTTTAATTTTTTTTAATTGTTGCATATCCGAAATGGGTAAACTGTTGAGCCTAAAACTATCTATATGTTTTTGTACTAAGATCATATTGTACACAGTTAGTTATCTTTATCTTTATCACATTACTAGATCATACCCAGAGTAGCGAGGCAATCAGGCAAATCCAGCGCTAGTTGCTAGTGTAAAATATTTTAATTACTTGTGACAAAAGTTTAATGTTATTATTTTGTTAGTGGCGTGGCTCGCTACGAATTTTCGCACGCAGTGTTGGGCGGTGAACACAGCGTGTGGCGGGAGGAGAGGTTGCCGCGGAAACGTCGCGTCGCCATCATCTGTCGAGAGCGGCCCAACGATCGCGACTAATTACAAAGTCAAAATATTCTAGTTGATTTAAAACGTTGAATTTATTTAATTTTTATTTTACCAATGTGTTTCCATTATAGCCTATAAAAGTCCACTGCTTTACCAACAAGCTATGACTGTAGATGGTCGAAGTAAAGAATTTTATTATTATTATTTACATGGGCTTAATTTAAAAGTGATTCTCCGGGTTAAAAATATCCGGAAGCGCCTAACGGCGTCCGTAACTCGATCGTGTTTCTCTGAAACAACGTTTGTTTGAATTGAATACTGAAACGAATTCGAAATTATTCATTGCCTCAATGTCTTATAAAACTTTAATTATTATTTTGTTGGAAGACATTGCTCGTCTTTGAAACTTAAATTCTGAAAACTAAACTTAACTTCTGAAAGTGCTCAATATGGAAAGCGGAAAAATATTCCTCTTCTTTTTAAATCTAGAGGATGTAGATACATAATAATATGTATGTAATGTTTAAAAAAAAATTTGAGACCTAAATCCAAATAAAATGCATCTAAATCTTTATATGAACATTCTTAAAATTATGACATGTGACACAGTAAGAAAGACTGAAAAAATCTAAAGAAATCTATTTTAAGACTATGACGATGATCTAGCAGTTCTTTGCGTATTGTTTTCCAATATTGAAAGTTATCATGTTCGTATACAGCTATTTACATGGTTGCCTTTAACCAGGGACTACACGCAACCGCTGATAGGGTCAATGCGCCGGTATGCCGGCCGGGTCTAGATTTCGGCCTTTGGCACGAGCTGATGCAGTAAATTTAATTTAATAATAATTTTAATAAATATTATCGTAAGAAATACAGTTTAATGCATTTGTAAATAGTTTCACTATATCCGGTAGCATTAATTAGTCAGGTAAACACAACACGCGATTTATAATAAATAGTTTAGTTTGACGCCGACACTGAAGCTATCAAAACGGGTAAGATCGAGCAAAAAAAATAGTGGCGAGCGTTCCATTCCATTCAAAAGTAAGTTTCGTGCTGTATTTAATATAATTACTTAATATTGTGCTTATATTTCACTATATAAATAACCTAATATAGTTATTTGACACTGATTATTATAATAATTTATTGATAAAGTTAATAAATTAAGTGGCCGAAAAGCGACACAAAATTGTACCATTATTTGGTTGTCGGCCATGCGGCCGAAAAGTAGCCTGAGTTTAGCCTAAATACTTTGTCTATTTCGTTTATTTGGTTACGTACTATAACTCATCTTTCTTACTTATATTGAATCGTAGCGTGCGTAGACACTAACTTTCAGTTTTCGGCCACCAAGTACTGCAATTTGAACAGTTAGTGATGAAACAAAATACCCATTTCAGTCGTGGCCGAAAACTGGATTGACTCTAAAATATATACAATTTAGTTTTCGGCCAACTTAAAATTGTATGAAAGAATACGGCGGCGGAAAATGGAATGCTGTCAGTTTACGTTTACGGCCATTTCATCTTATCATATCAAATATTTTATTCATATTGCGTTTTAGGAAGAAGATTCAAAAAAGAAATTTTTTTTTCTTCAGATGGCTCCTCTTGGTTAGAAATGAGAATGGTTAGATATGGTAACAGATTTTGTTAAACTAAAATACTTATGAGGAAGTACAAAATACTCGTAAATGAGAATATTTGATTGCTATATTTAAAAGATTGTATTATTAGATTATGATTCAAAGAGAAATAATTAATCATGGTTATTATTTTATATCAAAAACACACCCAAAAAGAAAAAAATAACGTCACGGTTAAAAATCGCAATCACCGATTGAGAAAACTAAATACACCGATTTCCCAAACCGTTTTGGCATTTTCTGATTTTACAAAAACACTTTTAAGTTTATATTACCTCTTCTAATACAGTGGCCGAAAACTAAAATTCTTGTAGGCCGAAATCTAAATTTCTTGTAGGCCGAAATCTAAAATTTGGGGCCGAAAACTAGCGTTTTGCATATTTTTCACATCAAAATTTATTATAAAAATAGATTTCTTTTGTAGCATTAATGAGTTATCAAAATGAAAACTACATTATATAAGCTATAAATTAACATTAACAACACTAGGTCAACATAATCGCTATTATTTTTTATAGTACCTTAAAGTTGACAACTCCACTAAAAGGCCGAAAACCAGCGCAACGACCCTACTCTATCGCTGGCTTATTTAAAAGTGAAATGAGAAAAAAATGAAAGAGAATAACTGAAATCAATTTTGATATTTATTTTGATAATTATGATTATGAGAGCCATAATATTTGTTACATTTTGGAAGAGATAAGTACATTGGCGGTGGAGCATTTAACGGTAATAATAAATTGTGCACAAGACCTATCTAAATATATCAGGGAAGACATATTATCCCAGTATTAGTTTATTTATTTTAGTAATTTCACATGTTTTCCTTAGTCAAAGTTATATAAAGTTTAGTTATTATATTATGTTTTAGTTAAGGTTCCATAGACGGAAAGTTCTTTGTTGTTTAAATAAACATTGTTGATATTGTATATAAATATATTCTTAAAAGTAAAATAAGTTTTTTATTTAAATAATGACGTATCAGATATTATGGTGTATGTTAACGATCAGTAAGCTGGTGGCAATGGGTAATGTAGCTCGAAGAACCTACAACTAACGGAGAATAGTTTTCACAAGTGACAGCCTGGTACCACCAATAAGAGAAGTATAGTGGACCCCCCACTAGATAGTATGACGACTGATAAAAGATGCAGGAAGTTGATGGATGCAGGTGGCTCCTGATCACCCTTTGTGGCATTCCTTGGGCTATGATCAGCAGTGGACTTGTGATGGTCTGCAATGACGATGATAATGGTGTCTTTTGGTTGTTTTCGGACATAGTTCCTTTAAACCATACCAAATATACAATTAAGACTATCCGTAATTTGCTTTTTTCTGGCACAAGTAGAGGTAGAAGTCCAAAAATTGCTGGCAGTGCGGGATGTGGACCTCCCCGTTGTACGGAATATATGCATTAGTTTTTGGCACATTTTTATTAACTCTTTCGACTATGCCTTTTCGAATCGAATTTAGTAATTGATTTTAAACTAACTTCCCGATGAGCTAGATACTTGAAATGATGAACATAGCTCAGGATCGGATGAAAATGTAAGAATATGAAAAGAATAAAGAGAAAGAATCACTGTGGTGACAGACTGATGAATTTGCATATTTTATAGCCTTTTGGTCGATGTTCACGATCAACATTAAAATAAAAGAAATCGTTTAAATTTAGTACACACGTATTCGTAAATAGTGTTCAAACTAATTGCAAATACAAAGGTGGTATTATTTTTACCTTATTGTAAATACACAGTTGTTGAACAAGTTTATGATGCGTAAGTATCTTATAGACTTTTTTTTTAGTTTAAGGTGAAAACACCAGGTAGCCCGTGAAATTCAAATTTTCTTACGTTTTTCGCAATTTGCAGGTCAGTGTGAGACTGTTATGTATGATTCGCGACCGTAACATGTGGTTGTGCGGAGTAGTATGTCATCTCCTTACGGAGGTTTACGGGTTCGAGGAGGCCCTCTTTTCCCGGGTGTCATCGCGGGTGGACACGGCTCCCCCGGTTTTGGGTGCTGCCACGCAGCTTGTAGGTTAGAGTGTTGCGCACTTTACGCCATCAGGCCGGGTGTCGGGCTTGCTCACTCGTCCCCAGCGGCTCCCTCGCCGGGCGGTGAGAGTAGGATTTCTCGTGGGAGTGGCCGCCCATCAGGTGGGCGTGCATGTAGGGGTGCCAGGTTGTTTAGGTGGGGATGTGGCCCGTTGTCTGCGCGGTCGAACAGCCGTCTCGCAGTACGGGCCACAAATTCATGTATGGGCTCTATTTTAAGGTCTCTGGCTATGAGGTCATTTCTTACGTAGCGGCCTGCTCCCACGATCGTCCGGAGCGCAAGATTCTGCTGGGCCTGCAGCCTCCTGCGCTGTGTGGTCGATGTTAGCGCGTACCAGGCTGGCGCTGCGTAGGTTAGCTGTGAGCGGACGTAAGTTTTGTAGATGGATATTTTCGTTTTTAACGGGAGTGAGGATGCCAGTATGGGATAGCGTTTTGCTCGTGCGGCTCTGGCCTACGTGGTTGACCATTGGAGTCATCCGCAACGAGCGATCTATCTGACATCCTAGGTAGGTGGTAGTACCTTTCCAACCTACGTCTTGCCCACGGAGTCGCAAGGTTGGTAGGGTGCGTTTCAGCCTGGTCGCGAAGGCGGCGGTCTTCCCGACATTGACCGCCATCCTCCACTTGTCCAGTCAGTCAGGCAGCAAGTCCAGCAGTCTCTGCAGCTTCCTAGCCGCGAGTTCTACCCGATGAGATGACGCGAAGTACGCACTGTCGTCTGCGTATAACGCGAACACAACATCGTTTTCCCATTCCTCCAGGTGGTCATGGAGTGTGGGGATATCATTGGTATACACCGCGTGCAGGTGGAGTGATAGGCAGCTGCCCTGCGGCACTCCCGCTTCAATCGGTCGTGCTACCGAGACAGCCTCCTCTATGTTAACGTAGAAGCTCCGCCCCTCCAGGAATGACGCTATTAGCCGCACAAGCATTGGCGGCAAGGTGGTGGTTTCTCTTAGTTTGTGAAGTAGTCCTGCGTGCCACACTCTGTCGAAGGCCTTCTCCATATCTAAGAAGACCCCCACGCTGATGCGGCCGCGGTTGTACTCGGCCGCCAGGTAGTGTAGCACGCGGGCTAGTTGGGCTGTGGTTGAATGTGCTCTGCGGAAGCCAAATTGTTCCTCCCGCAGAGTAATGTGCGGTAGAATGCGCCGGAGGGTAATTTTCTCAAAGAGTTTAGCTATGTGCGGTAATAGCGTTATGGGGCGGTAGCTAGCCGGGTACCTCCTATCCTTACCCGGCTTTGGTAGCACGACTATCTTGCCCTGTTTCCTGTTTGTCGGGAAGTGGCCAGTTCTTAATAAGCCGTTGAAAAGTCTAGCCACTTCCACGACTCCCCTTCTGGGCAGTTGCTTTAAGGCCATGGTGGTAATGCCGTCGCAACCCGGTGCTTTGCGGCTAGGTAGGCGCATGATGGCGCGTCTTACCTCCGCAGGTGATATGAAATCTCCGCCTCGTAGTGGTGGTGCCGGGTGCGACAGGTATTCCCGTACGCGGTTCTCCACCTTCGTGGTGTGCTCCGCGTACCCCTTGCAATGGGATTAGGTGTGAACTGTGACTGGAGGTGTTGTGGTTGAGGAGGTGCAGGGAGGCGGGCGTCTCTGAAGCTTCGTCGATTCGCCTCTTCCATGCTTCTCCCCTGTGCGCTCATCGCTACCGACAGCTCCTCTGTTACTCTGTTTAACTGGGTTTTAATATGTGGGCATCGTGTTTGTGTCCATAGCTTTATCATCTTTCTTTTCTTAGAAAGCTGAATTTGAATTTTATGAGCGAGTTCCTCCTCCCCCCCGGCGCTTCGTGGAGACAGGGAGTGAGGAGAGTTTGAGTTGTTTGTTTAAAGTGTCGTGTAGAAGCTGTGCCGCTGTCTCCACGTCTTCTCGGGTGGTAATGGAGGCGCCGAGTCGGAGGTCCTCTAGTGATTTTTGGTATCTTGTCCAGTTCGTTCGCATTTTTGGTGGTCTGGGCACTATTGCGTTCGCATCGGTGTCTATAGTGAACAACACGGGGAGGTGCTGCGTGTCCAGATCGTACAGCACCTCTAGCCGTATTCTGAACGGCATTTGGTGACACAACACTATGTCCAGGACATCGGGTTGGTGATTGGGATTGGAGGGGATGTGGGTGGGCTCATCTGGACCCAGTACCTCATATCCCCATTCTTCAGCGTGTTCGAAGAGTTTCTTACCAGGAGGTGTGATTATCGCGGAGCCCCAAGCCGGATGTTTTGCATTGAGGTCTCCGGCAATAATTGCAGGTGTAGTTGCATTAAATATCGTACTTAAATCCTGGGGGGCTAATGAGGTACCGGGAGGTCGGTAAGCGGCGAAGAACCTCATATCCGTGGTTCCCACCCTCATCCTTATACCCTTGGTCCTCATGGACACGAAGTCATATATGGTGTCAACTTCCTCGTGCATGACGTCCCTCCTCACAAGGGCCGCTGTACCTCTATACGCGATACCCTCGGGGAGTGGCGATACACGAAGAAGTTGGGGAGCTTTAGTTTTGCAGAGGGGAGCAGTTTAGTTTCTCCCAGCAGTACAACCTGGACTTTGTACCGCTGGACCAACGTGCGCAGTTCGGCGACCTTCCCTGTTATGCCGCCGGGGTTCCAGTAGACTATTCTAATTGCCCTGCCCTCTGTTGATGTTAGACAGTTGGGCTAGGGCAGTAAGGGTTGCTGCTAGTGGGTTGGTACCTGTGGTCATGGCGGTTAGTACTTGCCTTGTTAGAGCCTTGGCGCAATTTGCGCATTTCGGCTGTTCGTCACGCGGCTTGGGGCATTCTGATGCGGCATGATCGCCTGCGCAGCGGACGCATTTAATGTGTCTATAACAGTTGTAAGACGCATGCCCGAATCCCTGGCATCTATGGCATTGGGGAGGGCCGGCTTTACCTTGCCAGCCCTCTATTGAGATGCCGGGCATGTATAGCAGCTCGGCTACTGCATATTGTCGTTTTAGCTCGTCCGGGGGGAGGTGTCTCATTTATATGTGAAAGAGGCAGCCTGGTCTGCCTCTTTTGGGGGGATTGAGCGCACGAACGTCGCCGGGAAACCTTTCTCTATGAGGGCCTCCATTATGTCCTGTGGCTCGGTGTCTGCTGGGAGCCCTCTGAGCCCCACCTTCGTTGGCTGCTCTTCTTGAGGAGCGTAGCAGTACCACGCAAATGTGGCGTCCTCTTTGCTACGCTCGATCAAGTATTTTTGGGTGGTTCTGTATTCGATGTCTGATTGTGGCCGGAATCTGACTCCTTTCCCAAATGGGCGGGCATTTGGAGCATGGCCGAGAAGTTGGTGTATTTTGAAATGCCTCGCCCAGTTTGGGAAGCATTCTACTATTATAGGGGGGTATTTTGTTTGTACTGCTGCAGGCTGCTGTGGCCTTGCAGCAGGTGGAGGTGAAGGTGGGGTTGTCCTAGGCGCGGCAGCTATCCGTGCATAGCTGTCTGGCGCCGAGGATGGTCCGGGAGTGGGGTTAGATGTGATTTCCTTCTCTTTTGGGTCCTGTTCCCCGAGATCTTGCATCTCATATTGCATGCAGGTCGGGGAAGTAGTGGGAGATGGTGATTTCGGGGGCGAGTTGTGTCTCGTCACCGGCTGTTTTTGTGGTGGAGTAGGTAAGCTTTCCGAGGTGTGTGTGGGAGTTGAGGCTGATGTAGACTCTGGTATCGTGTCCGAATTGGCCTTCAGCCTTTTCTCTTCCTGCAGGTCTTCCTCTTCCATTTTTGGGGGGGGTGCGTTTTCTCGAGGCGATGTTTCGGTTTAAAAATTTAAAACTTTTTTTAAAAAGTGGGTAGGAGATAAAAACTTTGCCCTTGCTAGCTATCACACACCTTACTCCCCTCGGCGCGTGCAACCACACCAGGTGAGACCCGTGGGGGAGGCCCAGCGAGGCACCTGCGAGCGGGGAGGGGTGTGTAGGCGCAGATGGATTGGGCGTTAACAGAGGCTTGCTAAAAACACTTTTAAAAAGAATAAAAATTTATAGCAAAGATTGCACAAAAATAAGGGCGACAAAGGTTGAGATCTTTGTGCTCTCTTACCTTGTAATTCGACGCGGAGAATGCCAGTGACGGCTCAACGCTTCACGGAGCGAGCTCAACGTTTAGCGGAATCGTCAACTGGCAACACGTAAACTTCACAGTACGTACACTTAACACAGCACGGGAACGCGATTAAGGCACGTCCGTTCGGTAACACGGTCCGCGGCGAACTGGTTGCGCGGAGAGAGATGTTCTTCTTCTTAACCTTTCTTAGGTTTTGAAGGCCTGCGGGTATCGAGGTAGCCCTCATTACCCGGACTTCTTCGCGTGGGAGGCACGGCTCTCACGGTCTTGGGTACTGCGCTTTGGCGCAGTTTATGTGTTGATGTTTTGCGTACTTCACGCCATCTGTTCTGGTGTCGGGACTCTCACTCGTCCCCGGCGTCCCCCTCGCCGGGCGGTGAGCGCAGAAGTTCACGTGGGAGTGGTCGCCCGTCTGGTGGGCGCGCGTGTAGCGGAGCTATGTTGCGAAGATGTTGATGTGGTCCGTTGTCTGCGCGGTCGTACAACCGTCTCGCAGTACGGACCACAAATTCGTGGATGGATTCCATTTTGAGATCACGCGCTATGACGTCGTTTCTTACGTAACGGCCAGCTCCCACGATCACTCGTAGTGCAAGGTTCTGCTGGGCCTGCATCTTCTTGCGCTGAGTGGCTGAGGTCAACGCGTACCAGGCTGGTGCTGCGTATGTCAGCCGTGAGCGGACGTAGGTCTTGTAGATGCCTATTTTGGTGTTCCTTGGGAGTTTGGATGCCAGTATGGGGTTCAGCTTCGCTCGCGCGGCTCTGGCCTGTCTCACGACGTGGTCGACCTGCGGGTTCATTCGCAGCGAGCGATCGATCTGGCATCCGAGGTAGGTGATAGTCGTCCTCCAACCTATGTCCTGCCCACGGAGTTGCAGTGTTGGTGGTGTCCTTCTCAGCCTGGTCATAAAGGCGGTAGTCTTCCCGACGTTGACCGCCATCCTCCATTTGTCCAGCCAATCTGGTAGCAGGTCCAGCAGTCGCTGCAACTTCTTTGCAGCGTTTTCCACCCGACGAGATGATGTGAAGTACGCACTGTCGTCTGCATATAGTGCAAGGACGACGTCCTCTTCCCACTCCTCCAGCTGGTCTTGGAGTGTGGGGATATCGTTAGTGTAGACCGCGTACAAATGAGGTGATAAGCAGCTGCCTTGTGGCACTCCCGCTTCTATCGGTCGTGCTACCGAAACAGCCCCTTCTAGGCTGACTTGAAAGCTCCGCCCCTCCAAGTACGACGCTATTAGCCGCACAAGCATCGGCGGTATGGTGGTGTGTTCGATTAGTTTGAAGATTAGCCCTGCGTGCCACACTCTGTCGAAGGCCTTCTCCATATCTAGGAGGACCCCCATACAGATGCGGCCGCGGTTATGTTCGGCCGCAAGATAGTGCAGCACGCGGGCCAGTTGAGCAGTTGTTGAATGTGCTCTACGGAAGCCGAATTGTTCATCCCGTAGAGCGATGTGCGGCGTGATTTTCTTTAGTAGGATCTTTTCGAATAGTTTCGCTATATGCGGCAATAGCGTTATGGGGCGGTAGCTAGCCGGGTGCCTCCTGTCTTTCCCCCGGCTTTGGTAGCACGATGATTTTTCCCTTCTTCCAAGTGTTGGGGAAGTGGCCAGTTCTTAAAATGCCGTTGAACAGCCTGGTGAGTTCCACTATCCCCCTTCTTGGCAGCTGCTTAATAGCCATGGTGGTGACTCCGTCGAATCCCGGCGCTTTACGGGCGGGGAGGCGCATGATAGTGCGCGCTACCTCTGTTGGCGATATAAAGTCACTGCCCTTTAGTGGTGGCGCCGGGTTCGACAGGTATTCATGTACGCGGTCTTGTATGCTTGTTGCATGTTCTGTGTACCCCTCCGCTATGGGGTTGGTTTTGAATTGTATTTCCAGGTGCTGTGCCATCATTTCCACCCTTTTTTGGGCGTTGTAGTAGCGTTTTCCCATGTTGTCCACTAGTGGGCATGCCGGTGTGGGAGTCTTCGTGAGCTGTCGGTTGAGGAGATGTAGGGAGGCGGGTGTTTCTGACGCTTCATCAATTCGTTTATCCCATGCTTCTCCCCCTATGTTTTCTTATTGCTTCCGACAGCTCTTCCGTCAGGGTATTTAGCTTTCTTTTGATAAGTGGGCATCGCGTCCGTGCCCAGAGCTTCCGTAGTCTCCGCTTCTCGGAGAGTCGTGCTTGTAAGTATTGTGGGAGTTCCTCTCTTCGGCGCCCTGCAGAGACAGGGTGTGAGTGGAGTTTCAGTTGGTCTTCAATTGTATTATTTAGTTGTAGAGCCGTTGCTTCTACATCTTCTTTGGTTAGTATGTTGGCGCCGAGTCGGAGGTCCTCCAGCGCTCTACGGAAGCGGGTCCAATTAGTTCTCATTTTCAACTCTCTGGGCACTACCGCGTCCGCACTTGTATCGATGGTGAACAACACGGGGAGGTGCTGTGTGTCCAGATCATACAGCACCTCTAGCCGTATTGGGTACGGCATTTTATGGCACAGCACTATGTCAAGGACATCGGGCTGGTGTTCTGGGTTGGTAGGGATGTGGGTGGGCTCGTCTGGGCCCAGGACCTCGTACCCCCAGTCTTCTGCATCTTCAATCAGTTTCTTCCCGGGAGGGAGGTGATTATCGTGGAGCCCCAAGCAGGATGCTTTGCATTGAGGTCTCCAGCGATAATAGCAGGTGTAGTTGCGTCAAATATTTTTCTTATGTCCTGGGGGTAGAGTTGGGCACCGGGTGGTCTATAGGCGGCATAAATTCTGACTTCTCTAGTGCCCACCTTCATCCCAATCCCTTTTGTCCTTGTAGTGGCGAAGTTATTGTCTGTTTCCACTTCTTCGTGTATGATGTCTCTTCTGACTAGTGCCGCAGTACCTCTGTACGCGACACCTTCAGGGGATACTTCGTCATGTCGATACACGAAGAAGTTAGGAATCTTCAGTTGAGCGGAGGGGCGCAGCTTTGTTTCTCCCAGCAGTACAATCTGGATATTGTACTGCTGGACCAGCAATCGGAGTTCGGAGGTTTTTCCGGCGATACCTCCGGGGTTCCAATATAAAAGTTTAAGTTGCCGGCCCTCTATTAATGGCTGACAGTTGGGCTAGGGCGCCTAATATCGCCGTTAGGGGGTTGGACCCCGTGGTCATGGCGTTTAATACGTCACCCAAAATCTTGATGACCACTCCCACTACCTCCGTGAGGGCTTCTTCTACGGTGGTTGGTATGGTTGGTATGGTTTGGGGCTGTCGATGGTCCCGGCACGGGTTCTGCATCCATTTCTTGGGTCTCAGTTGGGATGTCTGGTAGGGTCTTTGTTGGTGACGGTGACTTTGGTGGGTTGATGTGTCTTGTTATAGGAGCATCCAATTCCCTCTCCGGAATAGGTGGTGGAGTAGATGAGTCTGATTCTTCACCTGATGACGGTGTGCGTGACCCTGGTTTGGGCCTCTTTTCGTCTTGGAGTTCGTCGGATTCTGTTTGTGGTGGTGCTCGTTTGACTGCGAGGCGGGATGTGGTTGCCAATTCCTGGCTTAGTGTCCTAATAGCCCGGCTGGTAATGGGTGTGGGACTAAGTGGTGGGCTTCCGATTCGTCTCGGGATTTGGCTGACCGGGGGGATGACTCGTGACTTCTCAGGATCGAATAGATTTCTTTCCATGAGGGGTCTGTCCAGAACCCCCTGGTCGCCTGTCTGGTGGTCTTCGGGGGGGGGTGGGGGGGGGTTCCCCCTTGTCCGTCATTTTCTTGATTAATTAATTAATTAGTGCACTGCCCTTGAGCAGTCGCACACCTTACTCCCCTCAGCGCGTGCTACCACACCGGGTGAGACCCTGGGGGGAGGCCCAGCGAGGCGCCCGCGAGCAGGGAGGGGTGTGCGAGTCTCTGGTGGGATGGGCGTGTATACACTGGAGTGTCCTTCTTGATCAAGAAGGATGTCCAGTGCTGATGCCGATTCTTGTGAGGTCACTTGTAGTTCGCTGCGGAGAATGCCAGTGACGGTTCAGCGCTACACGGAGCAAGCTCAACGTTTAGCGGAATCGCCGACTGGCAACACGTAGTCTTCCCAGAACGTACACTTAATACAACACGTGAGCGCGACTAAGGCACGTCTGTTCAGTAGCACGGTCCACAACGAATGGGATGATGATGATGATGGTTGCGCGGAAAACCATTCGTATTTATTTATATTTGACGGTAGACTTGCCAAATCGTTTATCCCTTTCCAAACGATATCATTCATACCCTCCTATGGACACATCGGGGTGGTGGGGTGGGAGGGGAAAGAAGATGATTCTAGAATATTACGCGATCATCGCAACCGAAGGAATAAAAAAGCACGCGCGGCCGACGCGCACTCTCTTCCCGCCGCGCTCGTCGTTGGAACCACACCGCTTAAGACAATAGTGTCCACGCGCACCGCTAGTATATCCGCTTTAGCCTGGACGCAGTCGAACTCCAGGAAACCCGCCTCACCTCGTGTGAGAAATAGTCGCGCACCGCACTTTCTCCCGACGTATCACCGGACAAGAAAGGCTGGGGCCCCAGAGTCTACCCAGTGTCTTCCAGAAGTTGCAGCAACTTATTGCCCAAGCCGCATAGAAGCAACACCCCGGTGAGTGAATATTCCTTACTAGTTACTGCTTGATATAATTGTGTCCGCTCCAATTTATTTTCTCCTAATCAAGCAGGATTCCTTTCATAGATTTGGCAAATAATAGTTCGTTTTAGGGAAGAGCGAGTGCATTGTATGGAAAACCGCGTGCTATAGTCGCCATTTTGGGTAAACGAAGAAGCATTTCGCATATACAGTCCACTTTTGGTTAATATCTCGCGTAATAGGTTTTAAGGTTCGACCGGGGAATTAGACTTCGGTAACCTTGGGCTCGTCGCTCCACCAACTAATATGTGTTTACAGAGTTATTATCATTAAAATCGCCAATACGTTCATATAACTCCTTTGAATGAGTTTTTTTTTTTTTGAAAATAGTCATAGAATGAAATTATACAAACTTAAAGCGTTGTATTGGTCTTAGTACTGTTTTATTATTACACATCAATATTTCTTTATTTTTTGTTTCTAATATTCACAAAATATAAATAGTTTCGACTTACTGATGAGAGGATATACTATTTTATTGAAATTCCACATCAGGCTGTTTTCATCATTGTCATCATGTCACTAATAACTACAGCTCATCACAAGGACACTGCTGGACTTGGCCTACCCCCAAAGATTGCCACAAAGTATGGACCTGAGCCACCTGTATCCACTGACTGCCTACATGTCATCAGGTCTTTACTTCATCTGGTAGGGGAACTGGACACTGCGCATGTAGAAATTGCATACTAGCATTTCATTCATCATCATCGCCATCATTAACCTTTTGAGCGCCAAAGTCGTCTATACGTGACCAGCACCTGCGTGCCCTGAGCGCCAACGTCTATAGTTGACAAAAAACCCGGCCCACAAAAATATGAAATATAGACATTGGAAAATTATTACTGGTATTTTAATTCTACACCCCTCAAAAACGAATAATAAACTAAAAAAAATGGATTTTTATCTAAGCAAATACTATGTCCAGCACGCCAAAGTCGTCTATGTTAGACCGCTAGTGTTGTAATGCGTTAGGCATAAATTTATTGAAAACTATTCAAAATTAAGCTCAAACGTGTTATTTTTTTTTCTATTATTATTGATATTTAAATAAAACAAAAGGTTAAAAATATAAAACTATAATTAGCTACATGAATTAAAAAAATTATCAAATTATCTTCGCATAATAAATCTAATATCTCAACTCTGGCGCATCCTTAGCGAGACATCGAAAATCAGTTCCCTGGGCGCCGTAGTCTAGTATAGACGACACGCTGATGACGTCATAAGCGATTAGCGGAAAAATTAGTGCAGTGCAATATGAACGATTCCTCAGCCTCAGAACTCATTCGGATTTTGGAAAGCGTCGACGATGATGAATTTTCGGAATCTGAATCATTACCTGAAGATTTAAGTGAGGTAAGTGTCTTAAGTTCCTAATAAATTAAACTTATTTTACTACATGCATGTTGCCTATTTTATGTATCTATTATTTTATAATATTTTGTTTAATTTTAAATATAATAAGTTCGATACATAATGGAACTGTTTCCCGGGCGACTCTTGTGAGCACATTTTTTATGTTTTTGTTTTCGAGTTTAGAATAACTCATCTTGTTCGTTTACTTTTATACTGCAACTAGTAGATATTTTTTCTGTCAAAAAGCGAATGGTAATATTGTTTAGCGAAATAAATATCTTAAGCCATATTTCACCATAATCCTTCATAAAAAGTAAGTACCGTGAGTAGACCATAAATCATAAATCAACGTAATGAAAAAGCATTAAGGTCCAAAATAGTATATCGACTTTCTACCTTTCGGAATTACAATCGTTTCGAGTAGTATTGTGAGTAGACTAAAAATCAATGTAATGGTAAAACATTAAGATCTAAAATAGCGTGTCGACTTAGTACTAAATTGCTCTTTTGTTCTCGGCGGCGACGTTCTTTTTTTGTTACTAACACTTTCGCGTCTTACAGTATAGCCGTACAGAAGTTACCTACCTAAATAAATAAAAAATTGAAAATATCCAAGTAGAAATAAATATATGCACATAATTTAGTACTTATATGTTTTTAGTGACAGTTTCAATAAAGGAAAAATATGTATTATACAATCCGTACCTGCTTAGCGATTTTATGAGTTGTTTTCTATTATTTTAATAATAGGCACATTAAAATTATCATGAAACCAAAGTTTTTCATTTTCGATTAACTCTACCTCAATGAGGTAGGAATACACTTTATAGTTTTTTACGGTTAATTTCTTTTTTATAGCATAGGGTAATAAACGAGCGCGCAGTCCACCTGATGGTAAGTGGTTGCTGTGGCCCATACATTTACATCTATCCTCGATTACGAATCAAAATGCAGATGCGCTCTCATCCGTGAGGACTTAGATGGAATGCCTAGTTTCCAGTAAAGAGGGTCTCCGGTTCTCTACACTTGCCATACGAAATACAGCAGCATTAAGCTACTATTTGACGCCGGTATTCCGTGAGAGCGTGGTTCTTCCCCGGTTGAGCCGACCCATTCGTGCTACAACTACTCTCTCGTAATATAACTGCAGCATGGCTCTACCACGTTAGAAAATTTGCTTTGGACAGCTAAACATTTGTTTTATTATTCCATAAGATTTTTATTATTTTAAGACTAATATTACCTATAATTTATTAATTATTTTTAATTGTTGTTTTTTATATTAAGTACTGATTGAGTTAAAGACCAAGATTTTAATATTTTAAGACTAGACCTAGGGTAAATAATTATTTAAAATTGTTGATTAATGAATAATTATGTACCATTTGTTGATTTCTGTAATAAGTACTGATTTTTTATTCCTTGACCAAGATTTTAATATTATAAGACTGATTTTTCTAGTGCAAATAATTATATACATTTGTTGATTGGTCGATAATTATGTACCATTTGTTGATTTTTATAATAATTACTGATTTTTTATTCCATGACCAATATTTTAATATTATAAGACTGATTTTTCTAGTGCGAATAATTACCTATATACAATTGTTGATTAGTGAGTAATTATGTATATATATATATATAATATATAATTACAAATAATAAATGTGTTTTCTTTACTTAAGGTATGAAGAGCAATTTTTCATTTTGTGTTGTGCGATTTTCTTTCTCAATCCAAAATCATTTAGCAACATCAGCATCATATGAAACCCCCATTGTCATAAGAGCGTAAGACTTTTCTTCTGTGATTCACTTGGCCTACGCCTCGCCATAAAATATTTAGAATCGATGTCTGTATATTTTGGTTAGATCGATTTTGAAATCGATACACAACGTGCGACACGGCTACATCTCTAAGAAAGTTTCAAAAAGAAAGGTCGGCTACGCAGTTGTCGTCCAGTCGTGACAGTGACGTCATCACGATGGAGAGTAGTGTTGTGGTTTACTACTATTTTATTGTTATTGTTTCTTTTTTTATTTATGTACAAAGTACATATATAAAAAGAGTGGAAGACAGCACAAGATTAAATAAAACATACCCGATTATAAAGAGTCATTTATTGTATAAAAAACCAACAAAAACAAGTTATTTTGTGTTATCGATGTATCAACTCTTGGCAGCACTGTTTTTTTCGTAGGTATTTTTGTTTACTTTTCGCTTTGGCGTACAGGACACGGTAGTGAGTTTTTGGCGTGGCGCTCAAAAGGTTAAAGACAAAAGTCCACTGTTCAACTTAGTAGGGGAAAAGTGGCATGAAGGAGAGCTAGGTTTTGTAGTCACTTACATTATTTTGGTAGCTTATGAAAAGTGGCAACACTGATTTCCCGTCACCCACAATCATTTGATATTGTCGAAACCAACGGACGCCGGTACATCGAATCAAAATTTTTGGCAATAAAAAGTAAGTATTTTGCTTCATTTGACTTGTTTTTTTTTTTTGGTATTTTATTGTAAAGGAATGTAGGTAAATGTAATTGAGTTTGTGAATATACTTGGGCTTGCAAAAGTTTTGATATTGTTTTTATTTTAAAGGTTATATTTTTTTTGAAGAATAGGTTATGAAAGAGCCGGGTGAATAGGCCTTAAAAGAGCGGGCTCTTTCATAACCCTGCATTTAAATTTAGTAAATAAAATATTAGTAAATACGCATTTTTTCGTAGGTTATTAAAATATTTGCTTCAGATATTGCATTATGGAGAAACCTGGCCCAAATGAAATAGGTAATTGAAGAAGCAGTCAGTGAAGTTTTGGAGAAAGATCAGTCCATAAACAAATCTGCACTTATCTTTGATATATCGAGGGCATACTTAGCTAAAATATTTTAAAAAGTAAAGGTTTCTGGTGAAAAAGCTTACAAACACTGGCCCAATATAAGAAATAAGCATGTTTTCACAACAGACCAGGAGAACATGCTTGCGAATTATTTAAAGACTGCTTCTAAAATTTGCTATAGCCGAACAAGGCAAGAAAATAAGAAGCTGGCATTTGATTATGCGATGGCCAATGATATCCAGATACATGGAAGGAAATTAGAATTGCGAGAGATGATTGGCTCAAAATGCTTATGAGCAGACAAAGATTTAACTGTGAGAAAACCTGAAAGCACTTCTCTATCCCGTGCAACAAGTTTTAATAGAACTAATGTAAACCACATTTTTTGGAGAAACTAAGCACTGTTTTGCTAAAATACAATTTTCCTCTGCATATGATTTTTAACGCCGATGAAACAGTCTGCAGCACCGTCACCAACCTCTTAAAGTCATAGCTGAAAGAGGTTCGCAACAAATTGGGCGAGTTACCTCAGCTGAACGAGGAACACTATTAACGACTGTTCTTTATTAATGCTGCTGGTGGTTTTTTACCGCCTAGAGTAAACTATAAAGATCATATGTTAAATAATGGTCCGCCTGGAGCTCTAAGGTTGTCTCAAGCTTCTGTATGGATGACTGAGGATTGTTTTGTTAAAGCGCTTGAACACTGTGGTGCATGTTACACCATCAAAAGAGAATCGAGCATTAATATTAATGGATAATCACAGCTCTCATGTTCGGTTGTACGATGTAATTTAAGGGGTTATTTTTGAATTTTTTAGACTGCATGCATGACGAAGACATTTTACAAGTATTGGGTGACTGCAATGATTCCGGACATTGAAGTGTTTTGACGACTCCGACAACGAGGAACCGTTTTTTAATCCTGCTGTCTTGAACAATCTAGGTGACCTTGATTTACCCGAAGATCCTGCTGAAAATCAAAAATATGACCAGGTGGAAGGCAGTCTAGTACCAGACCAGTCCGTACCAGAACCTTCTTCCGTAGTACTGCTAAACGTCCGTGTCGCTCTGGTTCCCGCCGTAGTCGCTGGAGAGTTACTTTGTTTGAAGATAGCAGCATACGTACCATGAACGACCTATTAAATCGGTAAGACAACCAATTAATTACGTGCAAGATTACTTTGATGACCAGTTTTTTGAAATGGTCAGTACTTGCACAAATTTATATTATTTGAGATAGAGTGGGAGTGAATTAAAAACTACGAAGTCTGAGATACAGAAACTTTCTGGTATTCATATTTTAATGGGATGTACTCCTTCCATTACCAAGGATGCCTATGTAATGGCGTAGTGGCATTTCCCTAGACAAAATAACTAGCAAAATGAGCCGTGATCGATTCTTACAATTGCGAAATGCATTGCATGTAGTAGGCATTGATACTGCACTACCTCAACAGGCGATAAATCCGTTGTAGAAAGTACAACCTATGATAACTCAAGTTCGCAATGGTTGTTCCAAGCAAGAAAGGGTTTCAGGGTACTATTCTATCGACGAACAGATGATTCCATTCACTGGTCGATGTCCATTGAGACAAGTTGTTAAAAATAAACCACGACCAGTTGGTCTCAAAAACTATGTCCTCACAACAAGTGATGGGCTTATGTTAGACTTTGACATTTATCAAGGGGCTAGGACAATGTTCTTGGTCTTGGTTATATCTTACCAAGCACATTTGTTGCAGGTAATTGATTTAAGTATGTAATTCTTAGTTTTGTTCCTTGCTGCTGTTACCATATTTTTTAATGCAAAACGAATGTACTTGTCTATTAAATTAACGACAATTTAGTTTTATAGTTCATAAAAGATAGCTTGATCTCTGCGACAGCTGTCAGTAAAAATCACGCCTATGAAGTCCTGAATTTCTTAGTAGTACAGACACGTAGACAGAGATTCTCTGTCTACGTACAGACAGTACCTGTCAATGTCATACTTTATGGGCATGCCCACCTAATTAGTGCATGCCCATAAAGTATGACATTGACAGGTACTGTC
The DNA here is from genome assembly GCA_907164705.1 of Parnassius apollo. Classification (NCBI taxonomy): domain Eukaryota; kingdom Metazoa; phylum Arthropoda; class Insecta; order Lepidoptera; family Papilionidae; genus Parnassius; species Parnassius apollo. The sequence goes on along the minus strand of CAJQZP010001449.1, from coordinate 10,404,716 downwards.
TGTACTACTAAGAAATTCAGGACTTCATAGGCGTGATTTTCTATCTTTTATGAACTATAATTCATAATTTAATTAATTCATTTGGATAAATAATATGTAGTTTCCGTTTACTAACTAGATGGCGTTGGCGTCGAGTTAGATCGCGCTATGATTTCGTTCCCAAAAAGTGATGTTATAGGTGCCGATGGGACGCTCTCATCCTAATGTACTTGTCAATTAAATTAACGACAGTTTAGTTTTAATTCATAATTTAATTAATTCATTTTGGGTAAATAATATGTTGTTTCCGTTTACTAACTAGATGGCGTTGGCGTTGAGTTAGATCGCGCTATGGTTTCGTTCCCAAAAAGTGATGTTATAGGTACCGATGGGCCGCTCTCATCCTATAGAAACGGGGGTTACCTTTGTTGTCTGTGTTGGTTGATGTGTTTAATTTTCTTGCGAATAATTATTATTTTTCTACTTACTAGCAATTCTTACGTACTTATTCGATTACTTTTCATTGTTTTGAATATCATTAGTATCGGATTAAGAAGGAATCTAGCTATGCCTTTTAGAAAAATATCAAATCTGTCTCGAAACTCAAGGGTTTCGAAGATGCGCAAGTTAGTTAGTAGTTAGCAGTAGTTTCTCTCGAACCCACGCAGAGCGTGAACAACGGCTAGGTGCTAGCCGTGAGCGTAATGCACTAAGTTTGTCCGCAGAAACTAGCACGCAGCGCCAATTGCGACTAGAATTTAAACGAGTCCGTACTACTGCTTCTCGATCTCAGGAAAGTGTGGAACAACGAGAAATGCGTTTAGCTATCGACATTCTTTCTCTCTCATCGGAAACGGTTACACAGAGGGATCAGAGGTTGAGTTTTCAGAATATCCGCTCTGAGACTGCTCGATCACTTGAGAGCAGTCAGGAGCGTGAGATACACTTGCGCGTGACCGAGAACGTAGGCAAAGCCAAGGGTACACAGCTATAGTTTATAAAGATTTTTTTTAAAGTGATTTGCAATATTATTAATTCAGTGTACTCTTGGGATCCGGTGCATTCCGCACCGGATCGGTGACATATACGGGATGAAAAGTTTTTTGTTGTATAGGTGTTAAGTCTAGATAACATATAGGCTATAATTTATTTTGGAAAATGGAACACCTAATGCAGAACCGCAACAGACCAGCTAAAGTATAAGAGGTATAAAAATGGTGTCATAGCAAAAAATATTTCACGTGATGAGTTTTTTCTGCTGTGAGAATAAATTTGAAGATCTGGAACACCTGTTGTGGAACTCCAAAGCCCAGCGACATTATAACATATATAGGAATGACGTCTTAGCAAAAGTTGTTTAATCTGATGGGCATTTCGTGTTGACTTACAAAAATGAAAGATCTGGAACGTCTCGAATCGTCTTGCGCATCATTTTGTTTTCCAGTCCCCGGGCTCTTAGAATTCGACATCAGACGTTTTAGATTTTCGATTTTAACGACCCCGTTGTCGCTGATAATATAGTAAAGTTAAAGTTACAGCCTATATACGTCCCACTGCTGGGCACAGGCCTCCTCTCATTTCTGAGAGGGTTTTAGGGCAAGGAAGTGTCCGCCGCGCTGCCCCCATTGCATGTTGACGAACTTCACATTTCTTCGAAATATTTTATTTCTTACTTCTCAAACATGCAAGTTTCCTGATGATGTTTTCCTTCACCGCCGAGCAAGTGGTAAATCAGCACTTAAAATTGCAATTAACAATTTCATTGGTGCCGACGGGGATCTAACCCGGTTTGCTCGCGTACTGTGAAATTTACAGCGAGCGCTAACCATCTGAGCTACCACGGCTCTTATAATATAGTAGTGGATTCAATATTCAAACATACTCCTAACTACATACTGGCAAATATTTTTTTTTAGTTGCCATTTTGACTAAGGATACTAATTTTGTTGAACGAAGTCGTGGTCTATGGAACAAATCGGAACCACCCAAATGTTCAAAAAGAACATATGATTTGTTTAACATAATGTATTCAATCAAAAACAAATCTTCATGAAGTTATCCTCTTAATTGTTATGTATCATTCCGCCTGCAAGTCCACCATATCTTCCAGTGTATCCATCTCAAGGTACTCCACCTCGCCACCTCCCTCTATTTCCATTTCACCATCCCCCCTCATAACAACTCTCCACTCGACACCGTCCGCCTGAAATACATAATTTAAATTCATATTTTATTTTGCTTTGTCTTTGATAAAGTCTTTACTCTCACAGTAGAATTTTCTCATGTTTCGTACATAACTAAATTGTAAAAAGTATGTATCTCATGTAAGTCTATGGTCTATTATGACTAGTGATCGGATAATCGGATGCATATTTACCTAAAGTGTAGGTGTTGGCTATAATGGAATGCACTTTACTTTTGTATCGAAAAACCCCGGGATTTCGGAATCGACAAATTTAGTTATTTTTTACTATGGAATTAAATTGGTTTGGCTAAAATAAGTAAATATATCTATTTACTTATTTTAAGGTGTTGGATAATATAGAATGCACTTATGTATTCAAAAAATCCCGGGAATTTGGAATCGACAAATGTACTGTTTTTATTATAGAATGCCAAATCGGGTGCAGGTATATTTACCTATTTTAACTTTTTATATTAAAAAAAGCTAAAAAATAACTTCCACTTAATTTTTTTTTTAAATTAACACCCACTTTTTTTAACAAATACCACATGCTATAGTCGACGTTTCCTCACCATGTAGAGGCTATTTTCGCGTTTTCGTATCTTCTGGAATCCCTAGATTTATATTTAAAAAAATATGTTTTAAGAAGCCGCTTCCATAACTTTCTAGCCAAAAATAAACTTTAGGTAAATACGCATCCGATTATCTGATCACTAATTATAACTTATAACAAAAAAAGTGCCAGCTGCGTTACTTGCAATGAAATATTGACCTTTAACTTCCTTGCAAAATTATGTCTTGTATAGTGACTATATATTTTGTTTTCGGCAGCTTGTAAGTCCACTGATGGGCCGTTGTGCATTTACCATAACCGACAAGTTTGGCAAGCAATTAAGTAAATATGTCACACCTTTGTCGTTGCTTTATATTCACAATACATTATATTTACTTAATGATTTCTTATATTTAGTAGAACATGACATTTAGCTTAAACCTACTTTAACGGATTTTATCGCGGTAAAAGTAGTTTAATTCAAATATATATTTTTTATAATATAATATTTATAATATAACATAATATTCACGTAATTGTTCTTACCTGTTGCGTATTCAGTTCGTTGCGATGTACGCGTATGTGACGTTTCATCGCTGCAACAGACCCGAACCTGAAATTAATAAAAAGTTTGTAATTCTCTCTGAGGTTAATTTTGTATGACAAACGTAGTTTTATTTACGCCCACCAAAGGCAATAAGGGCTCGAATATGTTTTGAAGATACCCTAAATCAATAAGACACAATCTATTTTTATCCTACTACAGTGGAACTCACAAAAACTGGTACTTTATAGAGCGTTTATATGAGCCATGCTGCAATTATATTATAGCTTTGAGTATTAAACCAAAGGAGACGGCATCGCAAGGCAAACCCCTCTGTAAAAGGTACGAGAGTCCGACTCATACTCGTTATATAAAATGCTAGTTGCTCCGCGTCGTGCGTCATTTCGAAGTGATCGTACCAGTAAATCGAGCTCCGACAAAATGCCGAATTGCAGTGTATTTACGTGAAAAAAAAAAAACAATCAAAAACGTCAAGTATACAAAAGGACAATGTGACTTTTCATCTGTGAGAATTTTTAACATAATATTAAAGTAATTTTATCATTAAAACTCGTACTTAGTGAATATTATCGTCCAATACCGAGTGTGGCCATCATAGTTCAGAAAGTGAAAAATAATCTATTTTAAAAAAAATATAATTTACTACAAAAGTTATATATATTAACGAAAATATATTTCCTAATAACTAAATCAGTTTGTGATGAATAATAATCATTAACCATGCGGGTTTGTCTGCCGAACCGGTTTGTAGTTTTTATTTAGATTTTATAATAAAGTATTACAAAAAGTAGTAAATTTTTCTATTATTGGTTTGTTATTACAGATTTCCAAGAGATCCTCTTAGGCGGCACACTTGGATTGTAGCTTCTAGAAACCATGAATCTGATACTGCAGTACCAACCTTGAACTTGCGGGAGGTAATGTTTGGCTGTAATTACATTTAGATTAAATATTTTTATTATTACCTTTGACATCAATATTATTCTACTTGAAAATATTTTGGCGTTACCATAGCCGATCGAAAGCGAAACGAAGAGATTCGCAATATGGCAGGATTGAAAGATGATCTTATCACAAAAATTGATAGGGGCGTACTCCAATGGTTTGGGCACGTTGAGCGAATGAGTGAAGACCGAATGGTGAAGAAAATATATAGAGCGAAAGTAAATATTAAAAGGTGTCGAGGTAGACCGAAACTAACTTTCGAAGACCATGTGAGCAAATTGCTCGAAGAGGGGAAGGTCAAGAGTACTCGGATACCTAGACGTGCATGTATGAAGAAGTTAATGAACCTGAAAGAAGCGAAAGAGGTATGTAAGGATCGTGACACTTGGCGATCTGTTCTCTCTGGCTACCCCGTTAGGGATTGTGCGCGAAGATAAGTAAGTAAGTAAGTAAGTAAGTAAGTAAGTAGTACAAAAGCACTAACCTATCAAATTTAATTCATATATTTATATACCTATTATTGTAATTGTAAACTTAATGTAGTATAATTTTTATATATATATATATATATATAAAAATTATACTATAGCTAGAATCTTCCGACTTACGTAGGTAAATTATATATTTTAGGGTGATCGTGGTGATTGCACAATATCGTCTGCATCGAAAAAAGAAAGCTGAATGTTCCAGCAAAATTCCATAAGTTATCTCGAAAGTCACAATTCGAAAAAAAGTCCTTATATAGCCCGAATTAGTCCTACTCCCACTGCGAGTACTTAGGCCAAGGAAAATTAAAATGAAAAAATGCCTTGACATAAAAAACAATAGCATAAACAGGCTTCACAAGTTTGCAAAAAATACTTTGCCCTAAAACTTTACTATCACTCACCAAAAGACTACCACTATGTACGTAAAACTTTTGGAACATGTTTGCCTGCACCATGTACATTAACTAAGTGGTACACTACTATCGATCGCCGACCAGGTTTTACTCAAGAAGCGCTGACGGCATTAAAATTGAGAGCGGAGAGTAACCCTGATAAAAAATTTATTGTACCTTCGTAATTGATGAAATGAAAATTAAGCAATAGACAGAATACCATGCTAGTAGCCAAAGGCATTATGTATATGACCAAAATGCCTTTGAGAACTTGCATGGTACTCAGTTAATTGTTTTATTTTCATTTCATCTATCACCAATAGACAATATAATTTCTTGTCATGGTCTACTCTCTAGTCTAAGTTTTAAAACAGTTAACGCTTTTTTTTGTGTAGCCAAGTCGGCCATAAATTGTACTGTACCACTTTTGTTATCGTATGTGATGAAGGCAGACCAATTTCAAAACTTTTGATATTTTGCACATATTGTTAAGCTTTCGGTGAATAGTAATGTAAAGTTAAAGCAAAACATCTTTCTGGGGAATACTTGTTCACTTTGTTAAACTATTATATAGTGTAAAACTTTTTTGTTTTCCTAAATTATTAAATGTTTTCCATACAGTTCGTTTAATAACTCTTGAAAATCAACAAGTATTTTTAATTACCAGTTTTGTGATTGAAGCTTTATGATAAAAACAAAAACTTGGTTAACACCATCTAAGACGATAAACTGATAGGACTTTTTGTTTTTTCAAAAAATCTGATTTTTAAAATAAGTTAACTAAACCTATTTCGATTTGTTAAATGTTTAAAATTTTATTCTGCATAATATAAAATAAACCTGTAGCAAAATAATAAACTTATTTTCAATAATTTCTAAGTTCTTTTCCGAAGAACATTTCTTTATACTTTAAAAAAACAATTTCAAATAACATCTTGGTATTATTTATCTATGTATTACTTATAATCAAATAAAAACTTATGCGGACTATGGTGACTTGTTTACCAATAAAAAACATCGACACAGTTCACGGCTTACGTTGCTTACGCATTTAGACAGCGCCATCAGTGTATCGACACGTGTACAATTTGATGGTATGCGTAAACGCGGTGAACACAACACAAATGTTGTAGCGTGCGTTTATAGTGACACGATTTAATTTTGCATTTGTAGTTAAGTTTACAGTTGTGTATTTTCTTGCGCCCCCCTGATGTTGACAGAATTTTTATTTAGGAATAAACGCGCATGGCCTTACCAGTTGGTTGAATACTCAAAGTATTATAGGTGTAGCATGAATGGTATCGACCAAGGAAAGATCACACTCAACAAATACCAGCATAAAATAGCAGCAATAAAGCAGCATTTGGTTTGTCTCCCTCATTTTATAAAAATAATATTAGTTTCAAAAAACTAAAATTATTGATGATTCTAGTAAGAAGACTAGGTCATTATCATGAAATTATTGTATTGTCATTAGTACTTGATACGTGTGCAAAATTCCAAGTCCTAGTAAGTACCTAAATTGACTGTCTACAAGTTGAAGAAAATTATATTGAAAAATTCCAATTCATGAATTTTGACGCGATGCGCGTTTGTGAAATTTGACCGCGGGAATTAATCCGAACAATTCTTCACAGAATTCCCCGTGGTAAATGCGACAGAAAATGCAAAGGGATGCAACAGTGCTGGCATAACAAAGCTGGCATTGGAGTGCCCCAGCCCAGAGATGAGATCAGTATTCCATGTGAGGCTGAACTTGCGTTTTATAAAGTTGCAAGCGATGTGTCGGCATGAAATACTGTCTCGCCCTGCTGAGCACGCCCAGCTTTTTAGAGGTCAATTAGGCCTTCCCTTCCAAGTGACCACGAAACTGCACACTATTCGATATGTCGACGCCGAGGATTTCGATGCTAGCTGAGGCAGAAAGGGGAATGCCTTGAAACTGAGGAGATACGACAAAGCTGTTCTTTTTAGCGGTTTCTTACTTTTTAGTGGCAAACTTGTGTCTTCTGGGGATTGAACTAGATTAGATTTAGTCGTCCACAATCGGATACTTTGTTCAGCAAAGACTCGACTTCAGACACAAGTTTGTCCCGGTACTCGGCGACGTTTTCCCGAGAAATATTGGCACGGCCGGTGTATAAGACATCACCGGTGCTGTCGTCTGCATAGTAATGAATGTTACCAGTTTGCAACATATAGTTGATATGCAGAAGAAACAGCGACGGTGATAGCACGCAGCCTTGTGGAACACTAGTGTTAATAGGCTTGTAATCAAGACAGTGTACTACGATCTTGATGATCCGATCAGCAAGGAAACTGGCGATTCAATTGCAGGATTTCTCGGGAAGCTCATAGAAAGGGAGCTTCGAAAGAAGTTCTTCGTGCCAGACCCGATCGAAGGCTTTCGCTATGTCCAAACTAACGGCCAATGCCTCCCCTTTGGACTCTACTGCCTCCGCCTGTCTAAGAGTCAGATAGCCTAGAAGAGCATCAGCGAAAACCGTATTGGCGGTCACTAATCAGGTGGTGATCCTCAAGGTACCTCATGAGCTGGCAGTTTATAATGGACTCCATTATTTTGGAGAACAAGGTGATGGCGATAGGTCTGTAGTTGGACGGATTTAAGCGGTCGCCTTTTTTCGAGATCGGGTGGACCAAAGCTGCCTTCCATAATTTCGTTACTACGCCTTGGGAGTAAGAGTACCGGATAAGACCCGTTAAAACTGGTGCCAACTTCGGAGCACACGTCTTCAGCAAGGCGATGGTGTTTACATCCCGAGACGTTGATGCGTCAGTCCAGGCCCGGTAGTACTCTTGCTTATTTCGCGATGCTATTTTACAGAAGCGACCAAACCATCGCTGGAATCTGCCTCCGATGGGCACCACAGAGGATAGAATAAAACGTTCCATACCCTGATGTACCAGATCAGCGACAGAATAAGCAACAACACAGATCATTCGGCGAGAAGCAAACCCGCACCAAAGGGTAGAATGCAAAAAAGGACCGCACCTATCCCAATTTGCCGACGTATAGCGCCAAACACGGCGGCAGCCTGTAGAATGCAAGACAAGACAATGGTCCGACTAGCTTTGCGGGGCGTCTACGGAAACCTGACATCCGCCCGGATGAGAGGTCAGCAGAAGGTCCAACAGGGAAGTTGCTTGATCCTCCACATCTGGAATCCGCGTTGGCGAAGCGACCACCTGTGTATAACCATATGCCAAGTCAGTCATAAACAGATCTCTCCGCATGATCGGCTAAACGTGAACCGAGCCATTCGGCGTGATGGGAGTTAAAATCGCCAAGCATCACGATCTCGGCGGATGGGATCTGTGTTATGTGAGTAACATACTGTATGAAGTATTAATTGTGTCAAGAAGTTACGACCTAAACAAATATGGTTATGAACTGCTTGTAATATTATCACATGAAAAGTGAATTACGGTTCTCTATAAACATGCTTTTAAGGCATATAAATGTAATGGAATTTTACAGTTCAGTTTTTATGGACTGGTTCCGGACGTCTGATTAATCCAAAATTTTGTAGATGTATTCACCATCATTTAAAAATCAATAATTTTATGACTATGACCTAGTATTCTCAGGAGGAATTTTAGTTGTTGTTTTAATGTACTAACGTGCGCGGGCAATGTGGGCAGTTGGTGGAAGGCGGGGGCTGCGGCTCGCGCTGTGGCTCGAGCTCCGGCTCGGGCTCTGACTCGACCGCGCCGCTATGGCACTTGCGGATGTGCGACAAGAGGTCACTCCTGTAAAGCAAATTCACAACTTTTTATCCTACTAATATTGAACTGGTGATAAATCGTCAATAGTTTATGAGGATATCTGGGCTACAAGAAATTCGAAGAATAGGTTTTTAACGACCTATCGCTATACCTGTGACCGAACATCCAAGCTATAACAACTGGGCGTGCGTTCACAGTGCGAGCCTATCGCGGTTGCCACGACGGTCACCAAGTATCAAACATATTTACGTCCATAGTGTAGTGACTAAGGCGGGGCCTACCGAGATGGGCATGAGCATAGAATACTATTACACAATAGAATGGCTGTCAACCTTATTTTGTACGAGGATTGGCGACGCCAAACCCGATTAGATCTTTTAGACTTTTGATTAATGTTCAAGATCATCATTAAAAAAAATCGTTTAAATTTTAATACATATTTTTAACCTTTTGAGCGCCAAAGTCGTAATACTTGACCAGCACCTGCGTGCCCTGAGCGCCAACGACGTCTATAGTTGACAAAAAACCCGGCCCACAAAAATATGAAATATAGACATTGGAAAATTATTACTGGTATTTTAATTCTACACCCCTCAAAAAAGAATAACTCGGTAACATGTGAGTATATAAAACAAGTCTCCTAGAGCCACAAGTAGTAAGAAACATTGAACTAAAAAAAAATGGATTTTTATCTAAGCAAATACTATGTCCAGCACGCCAAAGTCTTCTATGTTAGACCGCTAGTGTTGTAATGCGTTATGCATAAATTTATTGAAAACTATTCAAAATTGAGCTCAAACGTGTTATTTTTTTTTTCTATTATTATTGATATTTAAATAAAACAAAAGGTTAGAAATATAAAACTATAATTAGCTACATGAATTAAAAAATATATCAAATTATCTTCGCATAATAAATCTAATATCTCAACTCTGGCGCATCCTTAGCGAGACATCGAAAATCAGTTCACTGGGCGCCGTAGTCTAGTATAGACGACACGCTGATGACGTCATAAGCGATTAGCGGGAAAATTAGTGCAGTGCAACATGAACGATTCCTCAGCCTCAGAACTCATTCGGATTTTGGAAAGCGTCGACGATGATGAATTTTCGGAATCTGAATCATTACCTGAAGATTTAAGTGAGGTAAGTGTCTTAAGTTCCTAATAAATTAAACTTATTTTACCAACATGCATATTGCATATTTTATGTATCTATTATTTTATAACATTTTGTTTAATTTTAAATATAATAAGTTCGATATATAATGGAACTGTTTTCCGGGCGACTCTTAGCACATTTTTTATGTTTTTGTTTTCGAGTTTAGAATAACTCATCATGTTCGTTTACTTTTATACTGCAACTAGTAGATATTTTTTCTGTCAAAAAGCGAATGGTAATATTGTTTAGCGAAATAAATATCTTAAGCCATATTTCACCATAATCCTTCCGAAAAGTAAGTACCGTGAGTAGAACATAAATCATAAATCAACGTAATGAAAAAGCATTAAGGTCCAAAATACTATATCGACTTTCTACCTTACGGCATTACAATCGTTTCGAGTAGTATTGTGAGTAGACTAAAAATCAATGTAATGGTAAAACATTAAGATCTAAAATAGCGTGTCGACTTAGTACTAAATTGCTCTTTTGTTCTCGGCGGCGACGTTCTTTTTTTGTTACTAACACTTTCGCGTCTTACAGTATAGCCGTACAAAAGTTACCTACCTAAATAAATAAAAAATTGAAAATATCCAAGTAGAAATAAATATATGCACATAATTTAGTACTTATATGGTTTTAGTGACAGTTTCAATAAAGGAAAAATATGTATTATACAATCCGTACCTGCTTAGCGATTTTATGAGTTGTTTTCTATTATTTTAATAATTTGATACATAATGTAGCGGCGTTTCATAATCGGCACATTAAAATTATCATGAAACCAAAGTTTTTCATTTTCGATTAACTCTACCTCAATGAGGTAGGAATACACTTTATAGTTTTTTACGGTTAATTTCTTTTTTTATAGCATAGGGTAATAAGCGAGCACGCAGTCCACCTGATTGTAAGTGGTAGCTGTGGCCCATAGACATTTACATCTATCTTGGATTACGAATCAAAATGCAGATGCGCTCTCACCCGTGAGGACTAAGATGGAATGCCTCGTTTCCAGTAAAGAGGGTCTCCGGTTCTCTACACTTGCCATACGAAATACAGCAGCATTAAGCTACTATTTGACGCCGGTATTCCGTGAGAGCGTGGTTCTTCCCCGGTTGAGCCGACCCATTCGTGCTACAACTACTCTCTCGTAATATAACTGCAGCATGGCTCTACCACGTTAGAAAATTTCTTTGGACAGCTAAACATTTGTTTTATTATTCCATAAGATTTTTATTATTTTAAGACTAATATTACCTATAATTTATTAATTATTTTTAATTGTTGTTTTCTATATTAAGTACTGATTGAGTTAAAGACCAAGATTTTAATATTTTAAGACTAGACCTAGAGTAAATAATTATTTACAATTGTTGATTAGTGAATAATTATGTACCTTTTTTTATTTTAATAATATATAATTACAAATAATAAATGTGTTTTCTTTACTTAAGGTATGAAGAGCAATTTTTCATTTTGTGTTGTGCGATTTTCTTTCTCAATCCAAAATCATTTAGCAACATCAGCATCATATGAAACCCCCATTGTCATAAGAGCGTAAGACTTTTCTTCTGTGATTCACTTGACCTACGCCTCGCCATAAAATATTTAGAATCGATGTCTGTATATTTTGGTTAGATCGATTTTGAAATCGATACACAACGTGCGACACGGCTACATCTCTAAGAAAGTTTCAAAAAGAAAGGTCAGCTACGCCGTTGTCGTCCAGTCGTGACAGTGACGTCATCACGATGGAGAGTAGTGTTGTGGTTTACTAGTATTTTATTGTTATTGTTTCTTTTTTTATTTATGTACAAAGTACATATTATAAAAAAGAGTGGAAGACAGCACAAGATTAAATAAAACATACCCGATTCATTTCATTATTCATTCATTAAAGATTCGATTAATTAAAGAGTCATTTATTGTATAAAAAACCAACAAAAACAAGTTATTTTGTGTTATCGATATATCAACTCTTGGCAGCACTGTTTTTTTCGTAGGTATTTTTGTTTACTTTTCGCTTTGGCGTACAGGACACGGTAGTGAGTTTTTGGCGTGGCGCTCAAAAGGTTAAATAGGCATGCGAAATTTGGTAACGATTGTAACGTCATACAATACACATCTTGTGTTGACATTTGTATGTGTGAATTGACATGTTAGTGACATTTTAGTGGCTACGCGGGCTCCGCCCACTCCCCCGTTCTATTATGTATGCATTATAGTATTCTTATTTTTATAGTATTCTATGGGCATGAGCAAGATAGCACGAGTAGTTTTCAAACATCCGCGCGTTATGGCCCCACTATGGACCTAGTCAGCAAGCGAATGTGCGTGTGGCGGGAGTATCAAACCAGTCCGGTCTTGTCACTCAGCGTAAGCACGTCATCATTTTTTTTTTGATTAATGATGATTTTAGGTGATATTTTACTCAGGATATAACCAAATGTTGACAGGGACATTCGAGTGTACTCAAAAAAATCACTATTTATTTCCATGTTTTTATTTATTTCTTGCACATCCTCTATGTTAAACATCTCCGATCTCAGGATTGCACTGTCTAGTAAAAATGCTAAATCCTCGCCCATGGTTTGTAACACCTGAAATACGGTCTAAGCACACTAACAGCTCGCTCGTCACTGTGGCCACTGCACGTCCCCGTCGTCGCGCCTGCAACAGGCCCCAGACATCGCGCATTCACTGTGATCGCCACACTGAGACAACTGCCGCTTCAACTGATAATCATCATCATCATCATTACAGCCCTTCACAAATCCATTGCTGAACATAGGCCTCCCCCAAAGAATGCCACAAAGCACGATTCTGAGCTATCTGCATCCATCGACTTTCTGCATGTCTTACCAGGTCGTCACTCCGTCTAGTGGGAGGTCGCCCTACTTCGCCTACCGGGACGAGACTGCCACTCGAGAACCTTTTTCCTTATCGGTTGTCGGTTCTTCGAGCTATATGGCCGGCCCATTGCCACGTCAGCTTACTAATCCATTGGGCTATGTCGGTCACTCTGGTTCTATTGCGGATATCCTCATTTCTAAGTTTATCACGCAGAGAAACCCCAAGCATAGCTCTCTCCATAGCTCGTTCTGGATGTTTCGGTGGAAAAGGCCTATAAAAAGCCCTTGTAAGCCGCGATCGGGGCAGTATTGAATTGGCGATACGAGCAAAGCTTTCGCAGCGAAATAAAGTTAACTAAAGTGTTAAGTGTGATTAATTATTAGTGTGATTTAAGTTTTAATTTGTGTTCAGTAATTAAAGTGTCAATTTTGGTAATTAAATCGGCAGTTTTTACTGTCACGAACCCTAAGCTCTTAACAATATAGTGGTTAGAATTTCATTGTTACACACACCTTGTAGCGAAGCGTAGTATACACGCGTCATATCCGCAAACAAAGCGATCAGCGTGGCGATGGCGCAAACGATGCGCGGCCAACAGTTCCCGTGTGGTGAAGCACCGGAAGCAAATTCCGCACAAAAATGGCGCACTCGTCGAATGCGAAGCGTTCGCGTGCGCAGACAGAGCTGCACGCGAAGCAAAGCACACTCCACATAGAGGGCAACGGGCTTCACAAGTCGCTTCGTGACGTCTGAGATCTGAGGGGCTCTGTAATAAATAATATTATAACAGATAAAAATATTATTCAAATATACAATTAGATAATCGGTCAATACAAAATCATAGTAAACAAGTTATCATTTCACAAAAAAAAAATAACTTGAATGCAATTATAAATTATATATTTATAATGGTAACGGTATATTATATTACATGACCATGACGGACATTTTCTTGCCCTATATATACTCTCAGAAATGAGAGAAGTCCTGTGCCCTGCAGTGAGAAGTATATATAGGCTGTAACTAACTAACTAAAGACTATTATGTTATGAACAAGAATAATTTGTTAAATTTTCAAAAGAAAATTATAAGCAATAAATACATTATGGTTAATTTATTATCTGTTGCCTCTTCTTCTAATCCCACCTGTGGATATGGGCCTCTCCCACTGTAGAGACAATTTGTCTTAATCGTTGCACAAAAGAGCATGTATGCTAATAATGTATAATAAAGAAGCGAGAAAGGTGTTCGAAGATTGTTCCAAATGGAAGACCGTAGTCTTGATAGGTGACTAACGTTTGCGGCAGCTTACGCAGGGTTGAAGTGGAAGGAGACGAAGACTTTTTTCTATGTTACTTTTATTTTCTAACTTACAAGGTAACTACTGTGAGAATATGAGTACACACGAATACTAGACTAACTAACTTACAAACTAACTTAACTACTACTGGGCAATCCTAACAATTAAGCTTTTGTTTTTATAGTATGTTGAATATTCTTAAGTCACGTAAGTAAATTGAGTCATGTCTATGAAGACAAGCTGTTATTTGCTTAGCAGGCGGTGCTGTATGTTATGGTTCCTGATTGCTTGCAAGGTAAACAAATAATAAAGTAAATAAATTCACCTGAAAATTATTATGGCAGAGGCGACAAGTGGAGTTCACAATATCAGGGGCTGCATGCATCACCGAGTGCTCCGTGAGAGCGGCGCGCGTTGCAAACTGTGCGCCGCAAGTCCAACACGAATGACGAGCGCCGCCCGGATGTTGCGCTACATGCGAACGGTACTCGCTTGCTCGCTACAAATAAAAATAACTAAAATATAATATAAAAATTAAACTTGACACCTGGCTCAGGTGACGTCAGAGCGTAGTGCCGTTACAGCCTATTAATAGGCCACTGCTGAACATAGGCCTACCACATACATTGTCTCATAGGGGTGATATTCACCACTGTTGTCACGCTTGGCAGGAGGGTTGGATACTAATTGATAGAATCAGGCGTTACTTTGCGAAAATCCATTATAATAAAATAAAAATTTTAATTACTTTGCAACCTTCCGCTAACTAAATACAATGATGTGTGAAAATTACCTGGATTGAAGAGCACCTCCCGCCCTCTCTCAATTGCATGCACGCACTAACTCCGTCACCACTAGTCCCAGCACCACTACTCCCAACACCACTACTCCAGGTAAGATACACCATCGACGATAATACGACACGTGTTTCGCCTCTACACGAGGCATCCTCAGGTGATGTAAACTCCACAGCGGCTGACCGCTAAGTGACTGGCAGGCCGAAACAGCTGCTATTTATACACACCGACACAACCGCTCCCCACCAAATTAACGAGTGACCGCGCCGTGCGATAACAACCTGTGATTAATTATCATTATTGTTATGATTAATATTTTTAAATATTATTGTTATTATTATTGTTTTTATTGATATTATTATAGTTATTTATTATTATTAATTTTAATGCAATGCTCGAAACGGCGTCGCTTATGCGTTTTATTCAACAAGATACGAAGGTGTCGCGTGTCTATAGATTAAACAAGCAGTGAAGAACGGCCAAACCTCAATTTCGTAATAGGTAAAATTTATATTGTTACGAGCTTGAGGTTCGTGACAATAAAAATTGCCGATAGGATTACCTAAATTAACACTTTAATTTTCTTTACACAAATTAAAACTTAAAACACCAATAATTAAGCACACTAATTCACTTTATTCCGCTCCGAAGCTTCGCTTGTCTCGCCAAATTCAGTACTTCCCCGATCGCATCTTGCAGCGCCTATAAATACACATTAGTACCGAATCATCCAGAACATTCAAGTAAATACGCGCACCAATCGACAAAGCGCCGAAAGTCTAGCTTCCAGAAGCTTAGTTCTTCGTTTCGACAACAGATGGCGCTATCGGTTGAAAGATTAGTGATTTCATTTTCTGGAAAGCTCTCCCCTCGCTCCGTTACCCGACACTAGATGGCGCTAGTACCAGATGTCAGCATAGCCGCGCAACACTGCCCCCTCCTAAGACATGCTCGTCCCAAGCATTATCGGCCCCATAATAACGCGCCAGGCGATCCACATGGGCGATCTTAGGAGTCCCTCTTGCGCCTTTCTGTAACGGCTTCGCAATGTCAAGGGCTGTCCTATCCCATGGTGCACCAACATTGTACAATTTCGATGCTCCTCTACTACGTGTCTGAGGTCCCCTCACTGCCGCACAACTTGTACATGTACGACACCAATCCTCGACATCGTCACGATAATGGACCCAGTAAAACTGTTCTCGGACCTTCAGTAGAGTTCGTTTAACTCCCAGATGGACTCTTCAACGACCATTATGGCACAGATGTAGAACATTTGGCACTTTAGCCTTAGGGACAACCATTTGCAAACGACAGCTGTCTCCTCGACCATTGTCCCATTTACGGCACAGGACTCCATCCTGAATCAGCAAGCTGTCCCACTGGGCCCAATAGCTTTTCGTGGTTGAACTCATCGCTGAGACGTCGCTCCACTTAGGCTTGGTAGCACGGGCCTTCATCCATTTCAGAATCGGCTTGATGTCCAGATCTTCCTGCTGTGCATGTCGTAGGCTGTCCTTCCACTCGTTGCTGAGGTGGTCTGTCCTGAGCATCCTCACGGATACCACTTCCTTACTCTCTTGCCTAGTACAATGTTTCCGATCTTCAGGACAAGGTCTTCTTGACAATGCATCTGCGTTGTCATGAGATTTCCCGCTGCGATGTCTGATAGTAAAGTCGTATCCCGGCTGCTGCTGGGCGGTGATGTTAGCCGCACTTCCCTTCTGAGATCGTTCACCTTCCCTTTCTAGGGTTCGCTTAGGGCAGCGTATCGAAGATGGCCCCTTTCCCCACGATGACTGGGCTGTATCCTTTATTGTGGTCGCAAACTGCTGCAACCTCCCTAGCGTGAGGGGAATGATGTTGCTGCCACCGCCAGGCGGTGCCGTTAGCTGCACTACCCTCTCGAGATCGATCAACTTCCCTTTCTACAGTTCACTTAGGGCAGCTGGATCGTAGATGGCCCTTTTCCCCACAGCCATAGCACCTAGGGCTGTATCCTTTGTTGCGGTCGCGAACTGTAGCTGCTGCATCCTCCCTGACGCGATGGGAACGATGATCCTGCCGCACGGCTTCCACCTCCAGTGCATGGGCTAAGGCGTCCTTAAGCGTCTCGTGGTGCCCGAGCCTCACAGCAGCTCTGACTTCCAGGTCACGGATGCCGTCGATGAATGTCTGCACCAGGTTCCCTTCAATGAGCGCAGGTACAGACCGGTATGCTTTTCGCACTAGCTTCTCCACCTCTAGAGCCCACTGCTGCAGGTTTTCGTTGATGCGCTGCACGCGATCTTTAAGCTGCGCACGAAAGACGTGTTCCAGATGAGCGTCGCCATATCTCGCCTCCAATGCCTCAAGGAGTTGCTCATAAGTCACTTCCTCACCGAGAGCTTCCAGAACTGTTAAGGCCTGGTCGCGCAGGCCTAGTGTGAGAGCAGTCATGGCCTGACTTTTATTCCAGCCGTTCGCTTTCATAACAGCCTCGAACTGGATTTTGTAGGCTGACCAGGAAGAAGTCCCGTCGAACGGTGGCACCTTGAACCCACGTAGCGAAGGTGTAGTAGCTACTACGGGAGCTGTAGTTCCATCCCCAAGTTTGAGTTCGTCCAGTGATTTCTTCATGTCAGCCATTACGTTGTCAACCCGATTGTTCACTTGGTCGATTCGGGTTTCAGCTTTCTCGATTCGGGTTTCAGCTTTCGCGATTTGGGTTTCAGCTTCTGACAGGCGGTTGTCATGCTGAGAAACCCTATCCTTCAGCTCCTTGATCTCCTTCCCGAAGGTAGCGTGAAGGTCCTTCATGAGGAGCATCTGCTCTTCCAACCAGCGGGCCTGTTCCTCTTGTCCGTCCCGCAGCTGCTCTTCCAAACGACGGACCTGTTCCTCTTGTCCGCCCCGCAGCTGCTCTTCCAACCGACGGGCCTGTTCCTCCTGTGGCGCCTGTTCCTCCTGTCGGCGAGCCTGCTCCTGCAGCATCACCATCAGAGCACCTAAATCAGGTGCTGCAGATGTAGGAGCTACTGACGGGCATGCAGCCGGCGGCTGGCCCTCCGACGTCTGCGGCATTGCATCACCAAATTTTTTTGGTCCGTCTCCTGCTGGCGTTGACTTCGGGTACGGACACCCTCCGTTTCCTCCTTAGGTAAAATCGGCATGATTTTATCCCACTTCTGACACCAATTGTTACGAGCTTGAGGTTCGTGACAATAAAAATTGCCGATAGGATTACCTAAATTAACACTTTCATTTTCTTTACACAAATTAAAACTTAAAACACCAATAATTAAGCACACTAATTCACTTTATTCCGCTCCGAAGCTTCGCTTGTCATACTTCGCCAAATTCAATACTTCCCCGATCGCACCTTGCAGCGCCTATAAATACACATTAGTACCGAATCATCCAGAACATTCAAGTAAATACGCGCACCAATCGACAAAGCGCCGAAAGTTCGAGAGTCAGCTTCCAGAAGCTTAGTTCTTCGTTTCGACAACAGATGGCGCTATCGGTTGAAAGATTAGTGATTTCATTTTCTGGAAAGCTCTCCCCTCGCTCCGTTACCCGACACTAGATGGCGCTAGTGCCAGATGTCAACATAGCCGCGCAACAATATAAATCTTGTCGTAATTAGTGAGTACTATGTAAGGTATATCTAAAAGAATAATATAATATCCGTGTCTAGTATATATATATATATATATATATATTTTATTTTTTTTTAAACGGATTGTTACATTTATTTAATATTATAATTATAATTTAATTATAATATTAACTAATCATTTAAAGTATTTGTATTTTATATTTAATTTCATTTGAAGGTTTCACTTCTGTAGCGTGTGAGCTGCACGCATGTTTTTTAGGTTTTTTAAGTCACCTCTTACAACACCGATACAATGATATGTGGTAACTCTTACACCTACTCCAAGGAGAATACAAAGTAGATTGCAAAAGATTGAAAAGACATAGAACATACATATTTCAACTGTTTAAATATATCTGGATTTCACTTATTGTTAAATCCATACTATACAAGTGATATAGATTCTTAGTCATCCAAAACTAAACTTCTCTACAGTCTATACACCAAAATATAACTTAGATGTGGATTTACACAAACTAGCTCAACACAAACTATACTAAATAGGCGGAGGCCTATGGCCAGCAGTGGGTTATGTGTAGACTATAAATATTCAACCAAATACTCTACTTAATTTTGAGATGTTGTTAAGTCTTTGGTGTAACATTCACTTTGACCACAGGATAAATAATAGTACTACGTACAGAAGTTTCTCTCTTTTGATGTTGACTGCTTGCCGACGTTTAATAGCCTACATAATTATTATTAATAAGATAAATTGCGCATGCAAGCTAAATAAACCTTTATCGCTGCGAGCGTATTCGTATTACTTTGCATCTTTTCCCATTCCCACATCACGGCTGTTTTTCCGTGGTTACTTAGCGCTGTCAAGAATATATTAAAAATATATTAAAAACACATATAAGTAGGTACTTATTAAGCTTATAATATGTATTAATATATGCTCATTTATCCACTATTTATGCACACTTCTATTTACGGATTTCCTTCACCAAGGCATAGAATAAATAATATGTAGTGCTACTCGTACCTTACCAAGGTTTGCCTAGAAGAGATCACTGTTAAGTGATGAGGCCACCTAATTGTACATAAATTTATATGCTGTGTGCAATAAAGAGTATAAATAAATAAATTAATTAAACGTTGCGAAATGCTAAGTAAAATAGGTAAGGTACCTAATCTGACTGATCGAATGAACATATTTTTGCTACTATGCGAATTCTGCGCCTAACGCATGCAACGTGCAAGGTCACTCGTCGCGAATCGCGATTTAATAAATCGCTCGGAAGAAATAGGTAGGTAGTGTAAACAACAAATGAACCTGAAATACGATTCCTAAATGAAATGTGATTGCATTCTAATTAGTTAAAAATCTTGTAAACAAAGTTTTAATTTCAGTGCTTTGTGATACGAGGGTGGATTGAAAAGTACTCGGCCTAACACAGATCCATTCAATTCTAAAAATCAAATCTACCCACATTATTTAGTTCAGTTCAGACTAGTTCATTGTGTGAAGTTCGAAACGTGTGCGATAATTAGTTGTGATTTTATAAATTTATTAACAAAGTAATCGGACATAATTTCCGCGAATGGAGCAAATCGAGCAGCGTGCCGTCATTAAGTACCTTCATAAGAAGAGGCAATCATCAAAAGCCATCCATGATGACATGGTCAGTACATTAGGCGACTGTGCTCTGTCATATTCATCCGTCAAAAAATGGATAGCAGAATTTAAGCGTGGTAGAGAGAGTGTGAAAGATGAACCCCGCTCTGGAAGGCCTTCGACGTCAACTACTGACGAAAATATTAAAAAAGTACTTGATTTAATAATGGGAGACCGCAGATTAAAAATTAGAGAGATAGCCGAGATTATAGGCATCTCTTGTGAATGAACTCAAAACATCATTGTCAACGAGTTGGGTTTCCACAAGGTGTCTGCGAGGGTGGGTTCCGCGACTGCTTTCAGTTGAACAAAAAAGGACGCGATTGACTATTTCACGCGACTGTTTGGAGTTATTTGAAGCCGACGCAGATGATTTTTTGAATCGTTTTGTTACTATGGACGAAACATGGGTTCATTACTGTACACCGGAAACAAAACAACAATCGAAACAGGGAGAAGACCTGGTTCACCACCCCCTAAAAAGGCTAAGTCGATTTTGTCGGCAAATGAGGAGATGGCTTCAGTATTCTGGGACTCGAAAGGTGTGATTATGATTATCTTGAAAGGGGTCAGACTATAAACTCTGATTACTACTGCACCTTACTACGTCGTTTACGAGAGGAAATAAAAGAAAAACGTCGAGGAATGCTCAGAAGAAAAGTCCTGTTTCATCAAGATAACGCCCGTGTTCACACGTCAGTACAGTCAATGGCTGAAATTCACAACTGTGGCTTTGGACTGTTACCGCATCCGCCGTATTCACCTGATCTGGCACCATCAGACTTCTTTCTGTTTCCTAACCTAAAAAAGCACTTGGGAGGTCAAAGATTTTCGACAAACGACGAGGTCAAAGCAGCTGTAGACGCATATTTTGACTCTAAGGAAGAATCATTTTTTTTCAACGGTCTAAATGCTTGGAAGGGGAGGTGGCAAAAGTGTATTGAACTTGATGGTGATTATGTAGAAAAATAAAAATATAACTGATTTAGTATGTGTTTATTTTCTTGGTTAGGCCGAGTACTTTTCAATCCACCCTCGTAACTTAAAATATTTTAATTACAAAAGACATGTAAGTTACCTACTTCAATTTAGCTACGTAAATTTCAACTAAGTTTTGTAATAAAGTGCTTAGGTATTACTTATGTATTTATATTATTACGTAATTCTTTTCTGCTTTAAGTATTTATTTAACAAAAAAAAATGAAATAAATATGCCTTTCATTATCCTTAGGTAACTTAAAAATGATATATCTGGATCCTTTTGTTTGCTCATTATGCATCCATCCATGCAACAATTATAGCAGGTTCGAAGTTTTGCCATTATAATTTATCAAATAGATTATTTTTAAATCACATTAAAAAAAATTGTACTATTTTATCCTACAATTAAATACTAAACACTAAACAAAAATGACAACAAGTGTTTACAAAAAAACTATTTACGTAAACAGGGTTAAAATACATCAATCGCCTAGAACGCGCTAGCCCCTACTGCGTATTACACCCTGGGTGAATCGCGATTTTAGGTAATTATTTCACGCAGGAAGCAAGAGTGACAGAGGCCTGCTTTGACTTAT
Source organism: Parnassius apollo (assembly GCA_907164705.1). NCBI lineage: Eukaryota > Metazoa > Arthropoda > Insecta > Lepidoptera > Papilionidae > Parnassius > Parnassius apollo. The sequence continues at coordinate 10,382,914 of CAJQZP010001449.1, read as the reverse complement.
AGTGAGTACTTGGACATAAGTCCACTGTTTAATTTTCCAAAACCATTATAAAAATATTTAATAATGTATCAACACACCTGAAATGATAGAGGGCAAACAGAGCATTGATATACAGTATCACCGCAGGCATTCCTAGCTTGCTCAAGATCTTCATCATCAGCAGCAGCAGCTGCCGCTAAAGCATCACGCTCTACCATGATGATATCATCCTCACTGTATGTACCACCAGAATTGACTCCTGGTCCACCAACCACAATGAATACATCAATTTTTTGTGTGAGTTCATGTAGTTTACGTCTTAGAGCTCTGATTTTTTCACTTAATGGTGGTGTTCCTTTTGTGTTCAGTGCAATGCTGAATTCATATGCTTCAATAGCCCGGCGAATACAGTCTGTACATAGCCGACCTTCTGGAACAACCTATTTTTAAACAGATAGATTTCTATCAGATTTAATATACTAATTCTTTTTTAACAGAATATGTAATAGGTGCACATATAAAACGACCATAAAGTGGCAGCTTAAAAGAATCTGTTATCCTATTTTAGCCCATGGATGTTATATGAAGCAACTATGGGAAATACCAGAAGAAGTTTATGGCTTCTAATAAATGGTAGTATATCTTGTTTACACCACTCGTAAAAATTCAGTCCAGCTGATAGTAAATGGTTGCTGTGATCCATAGACATCTACATCTATCCTTGATTATGAATTAAAGTGCAGATGCGTTGTCTCCCGTGAGGACTAGGATGGAATGCTCCATTTCCAGTAAAAAGGGTCTCCGGTTCTCTATACTCACCATATGAAACACAGCAGCATGAAGGTAATATTTTACGCTAGTATTCTGTGAGAGCTTGGTCTTCTCCGGTTAAGCCAACCCATTTGTGCTACAACTATACTACTAATATAACTGCAGCATGACCTTACCACATATAAAATACTTAAATTATTTTAAATACTTAAATTGACGACTAGTAGTAGTGTCAAAGGTGCTAGACATCTGCAATCATCAATCCACATGACAGCTACATGGCGCAGTCGCTTAGCAATGAGTTACAGCTCTAAGGACCACGGGTTCGAATCTTGCATGGAACAAGTATTTGTACAGCCCACAAGTAATTAGCCGGGTACGGATGTTTGTCTTAGTGAAATATATGTTTGTAAACACAATAATACATGAGAAAATCCTAGTGTAGAGGTAATATTTTTAAAAGAAAAAAAAGTAAGATGGTTAAGGCAAATCCTTACAACAACAAGAGACTCCAACGTCCAGCCATGGACCTTTACAGGCTGATGATGGAGAAAAAGAAATACAAACTGTTCTTTAAATACTCGAATTTAATTTTTGTAATATAGGTTTGTAGAAATGATATAAAGAACATTTTTTTAATATTTTTTAATTTTTAATAGCAGTATGACAAACGAGCACACAGTCAACCTGATGGTAAGTGGATAGTGTGGTCCATAGACATCCACATCTATTTTCAATAAACAATCAAAATGCAGATACGTTGTCACCCCTGAGGACCAAGATGTAATACCTTGTTTTCAATAAAAAGGGTGTCCGGTTCTCTACACTCACCATACGAAACACAGCAGCAATAAGCTGTTATTTCACACTGATATTCTGTCAGAGTGTGGTCCTTCCCCGGTCGAGCCGACCAATTCATGCTACAACCATAATACAGCTGCAGCATGGCTCTACCACTGTCAAATATATAAGCAAAGACAAGACATGCACAATAGAATTATGGTAGTACTAGGTGATAGGACTCCTTGTCTGCATAGGAGATCATCTGGGTAGATATCTCCCTCTTATATATATATATTTACGAAAATTTAATGTATGTACACAAAAACATCCATTCCACATCCAGTTTTATTAAAAATAGTGATGTATATTTTGTAAATACTAGGAACAAGCATATATTAGTTATTCCAGCCGTACAATTTCCCATCAATACACAATTTCACGATCACACATGCAACAAACGAAGTGACAAAATTCGTTACACCATCCATACCATCTGGATGACTGGCGGTCCACCACCGAGCGAAAGAAGAAAGTTTAAAAGAAGTTTTCTTCCTTGCACAACTTCTGTGTGGAATCAACTATCACCAGAGATTTTTCCGGACCGAAATGACTTAGGGACCTTCAAGAAAAGAGCTTAATCCTTTTTAAAAGGCCGGCAACTCATCTGCAATTCCCCTGGCGTTGCAGTTGCTCATGGGTGGCAGTAATCACTTATCATCAGGTGAGCCATATGCTTGTTTGCGAAATAATCTCCTATAAAAACTCGAGTACCCTTAAACAACGAGCATGTCATGCTAAATGGATTTCTGTATTCTCTGTCTACCCCCCAGGTGATAGGCATGAGTGTTTATGTATATGTTACTCGACTCCAATTCCTTCATGGTGCAATATATTGCTAAAAAAAAGTAAAACCTCTAAATCCTAGAAAGTATGCAAACCTTATCTATTAAAATATTTATTAAGCAAAAATTGTTTAGTAGGAGTTATCATACTACTAAAGAGTACATGATTGAATATAATATATTGTAAGTTGTGCTTATAAAAGAAAGTCCCTCGAGGTTTCTTGCTGGTTGATTCCAGGACAGAGGTTTTTTTCCCAAACCTGTGGTAAAAGAAAGTGATAAAAAAAGAAAAAATGACTTTCAATAAGAATTACATGTAATCAATAATGCGTAAAAATGATTCTAGCAGACAAATAGTAGGGTGTGCATTGTTGCTCTGGACTGAAGGGTATAGAGAACCAGTATAATTACAGGCCGAATGGCATTCAATCTCTGTTCTTATAGGCACCAATGTATCTATAGCCTTGTTTGTGTTAAGATAGCTGCAGGGGTCCATGGACCGCAATGGCTTATAGGTCGCGCCACGAAAGATGAAATTAAATGGAAGTGTACAGAAGCGAAACATAGGTGTCGGCATGATGAGGTGTGAGGTACGGGGAAGCGAAACCATAGCAACGGGCGATGCGCTACTCCTACTTCGTTTCTTCTTGCGTCCAGTCGCCTGCGCGCCTTCTTGTGTCGTCCTGTGTACTATCAATATCGAAAGTGTTAGTTTTTTTTTGATTGTACTTTTAAAAATATTGTATATAATATTTTCAAATAGTATACAAATATTTATTACTTTATAAATTATTTTGGGACTATTTAAAACAGCGTAATTCGTAGTATATTGTATAAAGTTGTAAATATTTTGTTATTTTCTACAAGATGATTTTTTTTTGCAAATTATTGCATGTAAATATCCTTATAATCGACGAAGGCTATCGCATCGTTTAAACAGCAATTACAAATACAAAATATTTTATTTCTTTAACTAAGTGTACATAAAATGCAGAATATTATTTAGAAGCAGTTAAAACCTAATGATGATATATAAATATATCCTTCCGTTTTCGTGGAGACCTTTGATGGGGTTGACCTTTGACGTTTTACATATTAAAATGCCATAATAACATTTTCATTTTTCTGCTTGATTGTACATGTGCAATGGACTCTATTTAATTTCATCTTTGGTGGCGCGACCTATATCATCAGGTGGAATGTATGTCCATTTGTCGCTTCACTTTAAAAAATGGTTATTTATACCTTGTTGTTATTAAGGTGCAGCAGCATTGAACGAAGAGGCACTTGCATAGGCGGTGCACCCGCATCATGTTCTTCAGGACTCAGCAAATCACCGGCGGAACCACACACCGCACAAGATTCACTCTCTAACTCTACCTTCATGAGAGTAGACGCCATTTTTATAATTTTTGTAGCTTCTCAATTAAATTCTAATTTATATTTGGAATCATCTAAACAAATTATGGATGCACCCAGATGCACCATTCTTAATTTCTTATCTATGTAAATTGGAAACTGACAGCTGCAGCGTGACCACTTTTTATTGAGGAAATCTACCAAAGACACTGCTAAAATCTCCTAGACAGAGTAACCTATTCTACTCTCTATATCTACTGAAATCTTCTAGGTCGTATTTTAAAATCAAATAATTTTTAGAGTATTATTTGAGCCGTTTTGGATAAATACAATTTGAAATAAAACACATATGGTATGACACACAAAACACACAATGAACTTTACATTTAATCAATCATTTATGATTAACATTTTTGTATTAATTGTCATTGTCATCAAATTTTTTAAATTTTTTTTTATGATTGTGTTTCATTTGTTACTAGGTTCAAATTTTGTACAATTTCCCGATTCCTTTAACCTCTCCTTTGCGTGTAAAATAACACGAACGTTTTGATTATTAAATCTGTTACGATCTTCTGTTTTTTTTTTCTATTTATAGCAGAGAAAATGCGTTCACATTTGGCGTTCGATACTGGTAAACAAAGCATTTGCTTTGAAAATTTACTGATGTTATCAAATTAAAGTTTATTGTCAGTATGACGTACTTATTAACGCCCAAAACTCTTCAACATTAGTAAAAGCCGCTCTGCTGCTAGTACTGCATAATAAGTTAGCGAACTTAGTGTTAAGTTTAAGTTCCTTGAATTCATTGTCGGATACAATGTTCGGAAATTTTGAGGCAACATTAAACAAAAAAGTACCCGAGACGATCCAGAAAAACCAATCATATTTTTGATATGTTTAGCTGAAGCACTATGCTCTTTGATAGACGCAATTCTTACTAAAATTTTAGAATTACAAGCTTTACAATAAGCATTATTGTCATCACATTTTTTAAGCCACTTTGAAAATAATGGGTTTTCTTCCCACTTCGCACGATAAGTTTGATCGTATCTTCTTTTCATTTTAAATTACATTAATGTACGATTCCGCGAAAGCAAACAATAGAAATGAACGAAAACGACTAATAAAACTGCGTTATCTATTGTTATAGGAGCAACTTAAAAATGATCAAGTTGCAAGACCTATTTTATAAAAATAGTCTTTATCTGTTAAATAATTCAATTCAATTTGCTATGCCCACAGTAACGTTCATTCAATAATAAGGCAATCCTCAGATCACTTTCGAGTATTGCTAACTGTAAAATTAAAACTTTTTAGACACGCATGCTTGGTTTTAAGCATAATATTCTTTGATAGCGTATTAATACCAAAACCTACCGATGTGTTTCTCATTTCTACTAAATTCTACTGACATTTTATCCTACTAGATTATCGTCTTATTTGCTTCAAATCTACTAAAAAGGTAGAAATCTACTAAAAGTGGTCACGCTGGACAGCTGACACCTGATAGTAGACCAGAGAGTTGTTGGTGTTACGATTCGCTATGTAAGGTAGGCAAAAGTCCTAAACCATACAGCTTAGTCTGATTTGTATTTTGTTTACAATATGCCACAAACTATAAGAAGTACTGTAATATGCCGTAGCACCACCTCGCAAATTTCTTAGTTCTTCCACTATTGGCGATTACTAATCAGCTGGCAGTTTACAATGGATTCCATTATTTTGGAGAAAAAGGCGAGGGCGATAGGCCTGTAGTTGGACGGCCCTGAGCGGTTACCTTTTTTAGAGATCGGGTGGACCAAAGCCGTCTTCCATGAATAATTCGGGACTATTTCAGGGAGTAGGAGTACCGGAAAAGACACGTCAAAACCACTCGATTTTTTGACTTCCAGGGAAAGCGGTGCTTTGCGAACCAAACACTGTATAATCCGGTATGGAACACTGACACCGCGGAATGGTTGGCGGTACGTTCCCTTCATCAACTAGAGTCGACTTTCTTCTTTGCGGAATATGAGTGAATCGTCCTCCCTGTGCGGAGATAGGATAGATGGCTGATAAAAGTTCACTTGGACAGCCTTGGAGAGAGACTAGATTGCACGGGTTCCCAAAGGAAGGCGAACTAGTTCTTCGTCAATTCTGCCTATGTGCTCTGATTTTGCCTTTGAAGGACTCCTTTGGAGGACGTGGAGGCGGAATTAAACTTCCTTTTAGGAACACTGGTGTTTACATCCTGGGACGTTGATATGTAAACCCAGGCCCGGTAGCACTACTGCTTATAGCGTGATGCTATTTTACAAAGCGACCAAACCATGGCTAGGATATGCCTCCGATCACTGACCTCTATATATACAAGTACGCTGGACTGGCTATACACCGTGACATGATGAAGCGATTTGATTGCCGCCATTTTGGCGCTGACATCGGAAGTGCACGTCTGCGGAACTAATACTAGAGATAAGACAGTGTACCAAATTATATCGATAAAAATTCTATACCCTACCTATACCTAAATAAATAGAATGGACTCTATGGATAGATGGACTCTACCCGTAACGTCCATTCTATTTATGTATCATATTAATACAATGTCATTATCATTCATCATCATTAAAACCCTTCACAAATCCACTGCTGAACGTAGGCCTCCCCCAAGGAATGCCACAAAGCACGGTCCTGAGCTACTTGCATCCATCAATTTCCTGCATGTCTTACCAGGTTTTGACTCCATCTAGTGGGGGAACGTCCTACACTTCACCTGCCAGTATAAAGCTGCCACTTGAGGACCTTTTTTCTCATCGATATTCGGTTCTTCGAGCTATATGGCCGATCAATAGCCACTTCAGCTTACCAATCCATTGGGCGATGTCGGTTACTCTGGTTCTGCTGCAGATATCCACATTCTTAAGTTTCAACCCCCGAACATAGCCTTCTTCATAGCTCGTTGAGCGACTTCGAGCTTCCTCATACGGCCAGCAGTGAAAGACCTCGTCTCAGATCCATATTTCATCACTCGCAACATGCATTGATTGTACAATCTAGTTTTGAGGTATTCCTGACGAGAAGATGTGTTGTAATCTCCCGAACGCTGCCCAGCTGAGTTGAATCCCGAGCAATCGACGGACCTACCTAGTCGGGCTATTTGTCCCAATAAAAATACTCATCAACAACTTCAGCTAAGTGCTCCCAAAAACCACCGGCATATGTGTGACATGGACATTACACATGACTTTTGTTTTGTCCATGTTCATCTTAAGACCTATCCGTTGGGAGACACTATTGAGGTCATTGAATATAGTGCGTAGGTCCTCCAGCGATTGTGCCATAAGGACTATATTGTCGGCAAATCGAAGGTGAGTGACGTACACGACATTGACGTTGATACCGTATCCTTTCCAGTCCAGTAGGTAGAAAACGTTTTCAATGCAGCGGTGAAGAGTTTCGGGGATACAGGGATATTTCGGGGATATTATGTCACCCTGTCTTAGACATCTCTACAGTTGGATTAGTTTTGTATTCTGGTTCTGTACTCGGATAGCTATCATAACCATTAACCATTCAACAAAAAAAATATTAAGATTAAACTAAGTACACAAAATAAAAATAAAAACATAATTTCTAGAATAATTTATTGTCAACCGTTCATTTTGTTTTAGTACTATAAAAAAACAAATCAGCTGCTATAATAACGCCTATTCTAATCAACTATAGGTCTGTCTATTGACAGTAAAATAATTTCTACTATATAAAAATTTTTGTTTGTTCGTACTTTCTATGATGTCATACCGTTCATCAGATTGCGGTAAAACTTAGTCAACTTATTAGTTGCACTTGTGCGAAGGTTATACGCATGGTACAATTAACTGACACTAGGTGGCGTGCCTATTATCCTGACTATTTATTTGAAAGTTATAGAAAGTTATATATTATTCTATTTCAATGATTGTATTATCATTCCTAATTATACAATATAACTGTTCCACTTTTTTAACGATATTTCCACAATTATTTCTTCTGTGGCAGCAATGCGCCGGGTATGAGCTAGCAAGATAATATAAAAAAATTGAAACTTTGAATTACATAGTTATCAGTTATTTACATCATTCTCGATATTAAAATTACAATATTAAAAAAAAAACTGAAATTTTCAATTACCGAGCCCGATATGTGAATGGAGCCAGGGAGAAACGAGCACTTGGAAGCGTCAAGTGGTGCAGCCTCACCAAAGTCGCGAAAAACAGTCGAGTGGCGCATCGCCAATCGCCATACCAACACTCCTCTTCCCTTACGACTCCACCTCGACTACAGCGGTACAGGGAGAGGAATCTCCTCTAGCCGCAGCCCACTAACACACATCCAACGTGGCTCGATATCATCAGGCGACCTTTCGACACTTGGCTATGGCCCTTGAGTTTAGTGGAAAATGAGGAAAGATGATATAAAAAAAAAACATTCGAAATAATAATCTAATACTTAGTACTTAGTAGTTGGTAGTGCTTGATGCTGGTACTACCAGAAAATATTGTCAGTATACTGCACTTTTTCAAAGTGGTGTAGTTCTCATGTCTAATAAAACAGTCGTCTGTGAAATGTTTGGAACATATATGATCATTTTGTTTCGAACGCCAATTCATAATATTTATGATTTTAAGCCAGTTGGAAACCTGTTAATTAATAAACATTTGATATTCATCTGTCGTTGGTGACTTTGTTTGTTAACAGATATGGGTAGGAAAGAACATCGATAGGTATTATAGACAAAGAACTCGACAACCCTATTAAATTTTATTGTTTATCAAAACTCCGTAATATACATCCAAACATGTTGGTATATGTGATATTAAGATTCGTAACAAATTTCTAAGTACTTATATTATCAAATAGTTTAAATTTGTCTAATATTTACTGCAAATTCACTTACTTGTGAAATGTTATACCACTTCCCTTTTGGTAACGAGTTTTACAGATTACGCACCCTCTCATTATTAATATAAATAATTCTTATTATGTAACTAATATTATACACAATCAAACAACATAAAATACTTTCGTTTTTTAGTTTAAAAGTTCAAAATAAAGACTTATTATATATGACAATATGAATAAGACAACATACTTTGGCATATTATATGTCAATTTAATTTTTCAAGACATCCTTTAGCGGCGCTTCAAATTGGCACAGTCATTTCATATGGTAGAGCCAGTCCAGCGTACTTGTATATATAGAGGTCAGTGCCTCCGATAGACAAATGACAGAATATATTATAAGGCATAATAATAAAAATATAGTGAAAGTGACAAGATAGACATGAAAAATATCCTAAAATACTATTAATATAAAATTAAAATTTAGCCGTACAGAAGAAAATGATTTTTATGAAATCAAACCTAAGTGGTACATGGAATATTATATTATTGAAATTAACAGAAAAAATATTGTTAGTAAGAATAACAATTTAATATTATTGTGACTCGAGAAGGCGTTCTGACTTTCGGAATTCACCCCGCGCCCGCCGTGTCAAGCGCCATTTTGTGTGTTATTTGTCTTGTTATTCATTCGGCTTCTAACCTCTGGTCTGATCGTTCGAATATTTTCTCTGCGCGCTGTTCTCCTGTTGCTTTTTTTTATTATCTGTGAGCAGCTATGCAGGTCTAGGGAAAGAGACCAGTATCACTGCGACCTAAAATATCTATTGTGATCGTTGCTATGACTATAGTTTACTGCTAAGCCTTATGTCTTCAATGAATAGAAGGACTTGGTTAGCCATGAGCAATTTAACTTCTTCTGGACAGAGTAGATAGTTTCCCAGATGAGTGTTACGTTTGCGCATTAAGGGTTCGCAATTAGTTAGGATGTGCAGAGGCGTTTCTTCCGTTATGGAACAGAACCGACACTTCCTTGAGTTGCTTAGACCCAGGATCGACATGTGCTTTTCAAGACGACAGTGTCCAGTTAGGGCTCTTGCCAGAATTCGCAATTTATTTTTACTTAATCCAAGGGTTTCTGAAGCGAATTTACGATCAAAAGCCCGGATCAAGTTTTTAGAATGTTTTAAGCCTGGTGTGTCAGATCGGATCTTAAGTGATTTATTGTGATAAAGAGTTTCAAGGGTCAATCGGGCTAGGCTTCTTGAGATTCCACAAAATGGCTTAGGTAGAGCCACGCGGCAGCTTTGCTGTTGCACGTATGGGCCGGCTCAAACCGGGGTGGCACCACGACCTCACAGAATACCGGCGTGAAGTGGAAGCTCTGCTTCCGCGTTACGTCTGGTGAGTGCAGGTGGCCGGAGGCTCAAATCCCCCCCCCCCCATCAACATGGTAGCGGAATTAAATAATGATCGACTACCCCAGGAGGGTACCAGCACCCCTGGAGAATCCCTTGCTGAGCATCCACGACCATGTTTCTCCACTTCTGAGCGTGGGTGCTCAGGCTACCCCGCGTATTCTGGGGGGGGGGGGGGCAAAATTTCGCTCAAGACTACTACTGCTCGGGGCAAACGGAGCAACAAGACCAAGGCGACCCTGCCACGCTGTCCGTGAATTTCTGCAATATCAGGGGACTTCACTCTAACCTAAACGCCGTCCACTACCATCTCGAGACGGCGAGGCCGGCTCTGCTCTTTCTGACCGAGACGCAGGTGTCCTCTCCGGCTGATGTCTCGTATCTCTCCTACCCGGGGTACAAACTGGAACACTCCTTTGTGCCTCGGGCTGGAGTTTGCGTTTACGTCAGAGAGGACATCTGTTCTCGACGCCTCGGCAGATTTGAAGATTCGGACCTGTCCATCCTTTGGCTACGCGTAGACAGCGACGACCATCCGCGCGTCTACGGGTGTCTCTATAGGTCCCATAGTGGTAATGCCGAAACAGACCGACTCTTCGACCACGTCTAAATGGCTACAGATTCGATGCTACAGCAGATCCCCTCCGCAGAAATCGTGATCCTCGGCAATTTTAACGGCCATCACGCCGAATGACTTGTTTCACGTTTAACCGATCGTGCGGGGAGATCTGTTCATGATTTTGCCTTGGCATATGGTTTGACACAACTGGTTACTTCGCCTACACGGATTCCAGATGTGGAGGATCCACCATGGACCTTCCATGTTGGACCTTCTGCTGAACTCTCACCCGGACGGATATCAGATTTCCGTCAACGCCCCTTTAGGTTTCTCGGACCATTGTTTTGTCCGGAATGTGGTGCCACACACGCTGAAATCGCAGTTGCATTCTGCAGGCTGCCGCCCTTTTTAGCACTATAGGTCAGCCGATTGGGATAGGATGCGGTCTTTCCTTACATCCTATCCTTTGGGGCGGGTTTGCTTCTCATCGGAAGATTCCAACGTTGTTGCGGATTCTGTCGCTGATGTGGTACTTCAGGGTATGGAATTTTTTATTCGTTCCTCTGTGGTGCCCATCGGAGGTAAATTTCAGCCATGGTTTGGTCGCTTCTGTAAAATAGCATCATACTATAAACAGGAGTGCTACCAAGCCTGGGATGACGCATCGACGTCCCGGGATGTAAACACCAGCGCTCTAAAAAAGAAGTATAATTCCACCTCCAGGTCCTTCAAAAGAGTCATTGCCAAGGTAAAGTCAGAAAACATAGGCAGAATTGGCGAGAAACTAGTTCGCCTTCCTTCTGGAACCTGTGCATTCTGGTATCTCGCCAAGGCTGTCCAGGGGAATTTCTGTCAGCCATCTCTTCCATCTCTGCACCGTGAGGACGACTCACTGGCCCATGATGCAAAGGAGAAAGCCGATCTGCTAGGCTCTTTCTTTGTGTCTAGCTCGATGACGACTCTCGATGACGGGGGGAGTACGTTGCCGACTATCCCACGTGTGAGTGTTCCATGCCGGAGGTGCAGTTCACACAGCGCTCGGTTCGCAAAGCACTCTTCTCCCTGGACATCCACAAGTCGAGTGGGCCTGACGGAATCCCCCCAATTGTGCTGAGGACGTGTGCTCCAGAGTTGGCACCGGTTTTAACGCTTCTTTTCCGGTACTCCTACTCCCTAGGCGTAGTCCCAAAATCATGGAAGACGGTTTTCGTCCACCCGATCCCTAAAAAAGGCGACCGCTCAGACCCGTCCAACTACAGGCCTATCGCCATCACCTCCTTGTTTCCCAAAACAATGGAGTCCATTGTAAACTGCCAGCTCATGAGGTACCTTGAGGATCACCAGCTGATTAGTGATCGCCAATACGGTTTTCACCGTGGTCGATTAGCTGGTGATCTTCTGTGTGCCTAGTGAAGTTTTTTTACGCGTTCGATCCCGAGAACGTTAACTACGATTTGTATGGAATAAAGAAAGCGCCAACTAGTGACAATAATCGGAAACATAATTCATGAGTGCGAGTTTAATAAATCGTCGATATCGACCATCGACCATTGACTAGCATTCGACAGTGAGAACGTTAACGCTCGTGATTGGTTTTTTTTTTTTTTTTTTTTTTATTTTTTTTTATAGGATAGGGTGATAAACGAGCACACAGTCCACCTGATGGTAAGTGGTTGCTGTGGCCCATAGGCATCCACATCCATCCTCGATTACGAATCAAAATGCAGATGCGTTGTCACCCGTGAGGACTAAGATGGAATGCCTCGTTTCCAGTAAAAAGGGTCTCCGGTTCTCTACACTCACCATACGAAATACAGCAGCATTAAGCTACTATTTCACGCTGGTATTCTGTGAGAGCGTGGTCCTTCCCCGGTCGAGCCTTACAAGTATTTTGCGAGTGCGAGTGGCAATTTTGATCGTTCGAGACGTTACTTATGTAAACTTTAAGCCGTCGCTATCGAAAAAGTTTTCACATAGATTTTTACAGTGAGATGGAAGAGTGAGAATAATTGTTGAAGAGTTATTTTTAATTCGTTTTATGTGAACGATCTATAATTATGGCAGGACGTTTTTTTCGCTTGGAGGATGTTTAAAGCCGCTAAGGCATAAATAAGTAATAATAATAGATGACTGCTATTGTAACGCCGGTATTAAAGCAAGAGCTTGTGCATATTGTTACGAGCTTGAGGTTCGTGACAATAAAAACTGCCGATTGAATTACCAAAATTTACACTTTAATTTTCTTTACACCAATTAAAACTTAAAACACTAATAATTAATCACACTGATTCACTTTATTTCGCTCTGAAGCTTCGCTTGTCTCGCCAAATTCAATACTGGGCCCGGGCATCGCGGGTTGCACCGACTTTAAATACACATTTTCATCGAAACATCCAGAATATTTTAGTGGATACGGGCGCCGACCGACCAGACGCAGAAAGTTCGAGTGTGGGGCTTGTAGAAAGCTTAATTATTCTGTTCGATATTAGATGGCGCTGTTGGTCGAAAGTCAAGATTGACATTTTCCAGGAAGCCCTCCTCGCTCTGGTCCCCGACACTAGATGGCACTAGTGCCGGGTTCCTGACGTCAACTTAGTAGCGATAATATTTTAGTACATTGTTACATCCCGACGCGACGACAGGCAATTTAAGAAGAGATATAGCATTTTCTATTAAAGTGTTCAAGTTTTGTGTAAACAGCGTTTGATAAATCTAAGGTTTCATATAGACCATTTGATCGCTTGCAGTGGACGATGCTTTGCTGAAGCCTCCATGCCGAAAATCCAATAAATTCTAGTCCGTGAATCCTAGGTACAAAAACACACGCATCAAACTACACTTTGCACTAAATAACTTAATTCCATTTACCTACTGCTCCAAAAATGTTACCATAAAAGCATATTAGACCGAACACATTTTCATGTTTTTTGCTTTTAATCTAAAAGTTAAATAATTAGCAATTAAATATCTAATTCACAATCTCATTATGCATATTCATGTTTCTTGCTTTTAATTTAGAAGTTAAATTATTAACAATTAAATATCTGATCCACAATCTCATTATACTAACACAAACTGTCGAGTGTCCGAAACCTTGATCAAATTACGAAACATAAACAAATAGGTAATAAAGATATAATAACCACAAATTTGATAGACAGATGCTAATATTAAGACCACTAAATAAAAATGTCGTTCTGAATTTGGTTAGTTTGTCTCATCACGAAGCGAACATGCTACCAACATAAGAGAAGGAATAAACGCGTGACGGAATTTACGGTGAGCAAACGGGAATCGAAAGGTTAGCTTCGATTGTAACTCACACTAGCTCGTATTCGCTTGTCGATACCGACGACGTTAGCTCGGTTAACGTGATGATGTCATTCGATTAATTTTGTGGAACTCGCACTAGGTACACTGGTCTACCTAACTCATAGATGAGCGAAGACAGTAGATTCCAAGGGGAGGCATTGGCCTTTAGTTTTGACATGCGAAGGCTTTTGATCGGGTTTGGCACAAAGCGCTTCTTTCGAAGCTCCCTTCCTTTGGGCTTCCCGAGAAATTGTGTAATTGGATCTACAGCTTTCTTGCAGATCGGAGCATCAAGGTCGTTGTAGACAGTGCAAGCTCCGATTACAAGGCTATCAATGCTGGTGTTCCACAAGGCTGTGTGCTATCATCAACGCTGTTTCTTCTGCATATCAATGATATGTTGCAAACCGGCAACATTAATTGCTATGCAGATGACAGCACTGGTGATGCTCTGTATACCGACCGTGCCAATATTTCTCGGGAAAACGTCTCCGAGTACCGGGACAAACTTGTGTCTGAAGTTGAGTCTTTGCTGAACAGAGTCTCGGATTGGGGGCGACTAAATCTAGTCCAGTTTAACCCCTAGAAGACACAAGTTTGCGCGTTAACCGCTAAAAAGAACCCCTTTGTCGTATCTCCTCAGTTTCAAGGCACTCACTCCCCTTGTTGCCTTAGCCAGTATCGGAATCCTCGGCGTTGACATATCGAGTGACGTGCAGTTTCGTGGTCACTTGGAAGAGAAGGCCAAATTGGCCTCTAAAAAGCTTGGCGTGCTCAGCAGAGCGGGACAGTATTTCATGCCGGCACACCGCCTGCGACTTTACAAGGCGCAGGTTCGGCCGCACGTGGAATACTGTTCCCATCTCTGGGCTGGGGCTCCCCAGTACCAGCTCCTTCCACTTGACCGCATCCAGCGCAGAGCGGCTCGAATCGTCGACGACCGAGTGCTTTCCGATCGGCTCGATTCACTGGCACTGCGAAGAGATGTTGCATCTCTTTGCATTTTATTTCGCATATACCATGGAGAGTGCTCTGAGGAATTGTTCGGATTAATCCCAGCCGCCAAATTTCGTGAACGCACTACGCGGCAAACGTCCCGATACCATCTAGATGGTTGGCGGTCCACGACTGTACGTTTCACAAAGAGTTTTCTTCTGCGTACGACCTTTCTGTGGAATAGTTTACCACCGGCGATTATTCCGAATCGATACGACCTGGGGCCCTTGAAGAAAAGAGCTTACTCCTTTCTAAAGGGCTGGCAACGCACCTGCAATTCCCCTGGTGTTGCGGTTGATCATGGGCGGCTTTAGTCGCTTAACATCAGGTGAGCCACATGCTCGTTTGCCCCCTCTTCTATATAAAAAAGGTCCAAATTGTGTGCACTGTGAGCCCTCCCGTGCAAGTTTCTCGGCAAATTAGTTGCTTCAATGCCCTCGTGACCCGGAAGCCCGAAACCCATCGTAAGACGACCCTGTTGTTACATTCCAGGGCGATTAAACCGTTCACGCAGTATCCAACTAGCTTCGAGTTCACTAAGTTTGACCTCAGCGCTAGCAGTGCTGCTTGACTATCAGTTTATATAAATTATATGGTTGACGTAGAGTTTTTGCAGATTGATTTCTGCACTGTAGTATAGAAAGTATGGCGAAAATTTCTTCCTGGAAGATAGAGGTGAATCTAGCCAAATTCATACTAAGTTTGAATTTGGGGCGTTCCCCATAAATTCTAAAGCCTACGTCGACGCCCATTTTAGACCCATCGGTATACAATATGAGGCTACCCACCGCATAGGTAACCTGGCCATTCATCCAATTTTCTCTGGAGGGTAATTCCACTATATGTACTTTTATCAAGTGTGTAATGGACGCGTGATACCTGTGATCTTGCATAAGACCGGTGTTTCCTTAATTGAGTCGAGTATGGATCTCTATCTGTAGGAGAGCAAGCTCAGACCACCAGGGCGTTAATCCCATACAAACTCTCCCTCGACTCCTTGTCTAGATATAGATCAAGGGGCGTTAGGCATAGAAGTGCATTAAGAGCCGCTCCAGGCGATGATCGCATAGCTCCAGTTGCCATTAAGCGGGCAGTTCTTTGAAGACTATTTAGTTTGTCCGCAGTCGTCCTTTAGTTGGCTTTGTTACACCAGACAATAGAGGCGTAGGTGAGCATCGGCCTCACTATGCTGCTGTACAGCCACAGCACGCCATGATATGCAAATATCAACAAGAACGCTACTTGTTCCGAGACCAAAATAGCATCTCCGAGTTTCGAGACATTTTTGCCATTGTACTTAATAAATCTACCCTATAGGTTTCAAATATCTGTCAATGAAACCTCATGACAGATGACGGCTAACGTGAAAACAACATCAATTCGCCATTAGTGTTGGTTTTTGGTAAAAATAAAATATTAATACCACCGAAATAAAGGCAAATTCGTGGATTTGAATGAACAAAAGTGGTATAATATATTATTTTAATTTATTTCCCTACTTGTACAAAACCAGGTCTACGCTTCATACAATTTCGGACCTCCTCCGGATCCTTTTAAAGTACTTTTTATAATTTTTTATTGGATAGACTATCACTATATTTCTTTTTACAATAACTATTTTATTGCTTCCAAAATTTTTATTTTCTTAATCACTCACAACGTATTTTACGGCGATTTATCATACTCTGTAGCTACTCGAGTGCTGTAGTGGAGAGTTTTTGAACTGTTATTTACTGCTTACGGATGGACACATTTTCAACTATTCTCCTATGGGAGATTGTCCTCCTTACCTCTATACTCCATGGTTTCATTAAAAATACGACCTTAGGTGAAGCTCAGGGATAAAGGTGGGGTGCGGGCGCCGAAACGTATTTCTATCATTCGGCTAATTAAAATAATCAGAACTCGACAAAAAACAATAATTTACTTATATCATTTATTAAATAGTTTATTAATTATTATACAATATAATACAAGTGTAAAAGCATACCAGCACTGTAAAAGTTTCCGTGGAATAAAATTGTATAAATAAGCAATACGAAATTTTAAAATAAATGTGTAATTTTCAACTTAATGACTATCTTCCTGATTTTTAATCTTTATTATAGCATAGAATAGGGGACAACTGAGACTCATGCGGATAAACAATGGGATTAGAAATGGCGTCTCGCCTAACTTGTACTGTATAATTAACAATTAATAATATTAATTTTGATAACTAAATAATACATACATACTTTTTTAAGTTAGTACAAGTAATAAATGAGAGGCATAAATGTTTATATCATCATCATTAACCTGCGGCAGTCCACTGCTGGACACAGGCCTCTCCCAAGGCGCGCCACTTAGCCAGATCTTCGGCTACATGCATTCAGTTTCTACCAGCCACCTTGCGCAGATCGTTGCTTAATCCGGTCAGTGGGCGTCCCATACTACGTTTGGTTAGACGCGGTCTCCATTCCATAACACATCTACTCCACCGGTTGTCACTTCTGCGACAGACATGACAGACACAACACTAATGTTCATATGCCTCTCATTTATTACTCGAGCCTGTAATTAGAAGCATAAAACTTATCGGAACTAATAAATGATAGCAGTTTTTGTGATTATTATCGATGGGTGTGTAGTAGCGTAGTGAGAATAAACATCGGCAGTGTGCAAGCGAGAGGTGAATATAAGAGACACCATTTATAATCCCATTCTTTATCTGCGCGAGTAGTGTATTATATGCTAGAATTATAACCTTATACTTTTTGAATGGAACAAATGTTGAATAAAAAGCAAAATAATCTATACAGATAATTTGTCAGTCAATTTGTTGCTAGCTATGGCCCTACATTAGCACCGATGACTTAAAGCGCATATGCATATAGCATATACAATGTACAAACTACAAAGAATATTTACTTTAATTATTTAATTAACTAAAACTACTAAAGCTATAGCTGTAATGAACATCAACAATTTGGTCCTTCAATGTAAAAGGTAAAGTAAGAAACAGCCATCTTATTTATTAAAACTTATCATAGCACGAAATAGTTTATAAATATAGATAGATATCAAACTGATTGTGTTTAGTTCTATCCTAGGTAAAAGTAAAAATATGTGAACAGTGTACTTAAAGAATAAGCAAAAATGTGTTAAGAGATTAAACTCGTAAATTATATACTATTATTTCAAATGTTATAAAATCTCCAATATAATTCTGTGACCCGATGCTAAAAGGGCCAAAGTACGTTTTTTAAACAGTACAGTACTGTACAAAGCTCATATTTTATTTTATTAAACAGCATGGAAGTACACATTACAATGGCCTTTTTTACATCGTATCTTTTGAAAGACTATCAATAAACGTACGCCCTTTTAGCACAAACAAATTGCATAATTTTCAATAATATGGCTTTAAAATCTCATTTTTTTTCAAAACGTACTTTGGCCCTTTTAGCGCTAGGTCAAAGAATTAATAGCAATGTACTTTAGTGAGCAAAAGTTTTTATCTTTATTATACTTCTCAACACTACACTATTCAAAATTTTACAAACCTCTGAAACAAAAAAAGCTGAAGATCTTTAAACGACTGAATCGATTTTGATAAGACATGTCTAAGAACCACTGCTAGAAAACCTGCTTTTAAAATTAAAAAAAAACGCACCCAAATCGGTTCACCACACATAGCGATCAAACTTATAACACCCCTCTTCTTCGTCGAGGGTTAAAAACAGAAAGACTATTAGCTAAAACTAAAAAGAAATATAATAGTTGCATGGAAAGAAAACACTTTACTTAATCTTATACAACAAAAAAAATGAAATACACTGAGTTTTTGTCCTTTTTCACAAATTATTTCACAAAAATATTTTAAAGAGGACTAAATTATTGTGATGATAGATTTAATAGTCATAATAGTCTATAGTTGGTAATAGCTGTTCAAAGAAACTTGGATTATGTCTGTTTTTACACATTAGTTCATTTGGTTCTCAAAGTTTTCGTGTTCGCTTTGATATTTAGAAAAGATTAACTTTAATTCAATATAGATTATATGTAATTTTTATTGAAAGTATTTTTTTACTTTACCACTAGTTCGGATAAACTTAAAGTTGAGCATATTGTTCTGAAAAAATATTAAATACAATTAACAAGTTTTGTTTTCTTATATTTACGCGAACATTACACATTTCAATAATATATATATATATATATATATTTATTGAACATAATTAATTAACGCACATAATTAACGCACTTTGAGAAAGTAGTTTGTTCAGAATCGTTTACTGAATCGATTACTATCATTTTTAATATAGGTAATTTTTTAAATCCCAATAATAATTAAAACTACGTAAATTACAGTCACACTAAATCTGTAAAGTCAAAACAAACTGAAATGGACCGTAACTTAAGGCAATAAGACTTTTAAGATTGCAGTTTTATTTGTATTATTACTAATTCTGTCATTCAATAAAAATAAAGAAAAATGAACTTTATTTCAAGCACTTTAAAGTCTTTGCGTTCGTGGATTTGTACTGTGACCACAACATTCTTTCGGAATTAGTATAACTAATTTGATAAATAATCAGTGCATAAAAATGTTTAACTAAAAAATCAGTGTATGTATTATGGTTATAACATAATATACTAATTGGGGTGTCTAAGGGTGTGCGTTAATTACGTTACATATTGTATATATATATATATATATATATATATATATATTTTCATTTTCAGATACAAAAAAGTTATAAAGTGTTTAAGGAATTAGTATTTTAAGTGTGCAATATATTTTACTATCAACCTATACGAATCACGGTCTGAAATAAAAAAAAAATATTTTTATTTTGGGGTATTTATAATAAAGAATTCTCATCTGGTTGGGCTGAATAAATATATAAAAGGAAATGATAAAAATGCTTAAATATATATTGAGTATACTCACATAAATAAATAAAAGCCCAATCACATGGAATCTCTCGGCAGGGCAGACCAAACAGCCGAGGGGCCGGCGCAATCTGTGAGGTTAGTGCGACCACGTTCAAACTCATTAAACCAGTTTTAAACTGTGGCACGAGATGGGACTTCACCATAAAAGGCCAATAGAAATTTCTTGTTGACTTAAATGACATCGAAATTCATAATACATCATTCTACGAAAATTTTCTTCTTTTTTAACATAATTTGACTAAATGCTACACTTACAGAATAGTCTCGTGGTAAAAGACTCTAGATGGGCGGTATCGAGGAGCTGTCTTCTGTATTTTTTACAATTGTAATTACATTTGCATTTGAAATTATTTTTATTGTTTATTTTATAGAAAAGAAACTACCTATTAGGTAGCATATAGAAAAAAATAGTCAAGTCAAGTGTCAAGATTATATTGAAATGGTATTTGTAATATCTTTATGTATTTGAAACTAATTACAGGACCAATAAATGTTTTTTTTTTTAATATAATGACATTAGTATTTTGCAATAATATAAGTATAGTCTTAAAAGCACAGAAAAGTTAATTTATACTAGGAGAGTTAGTATTTGCTAAGATTAAGGGTAGTAATGTCTTTCTGCCCTCTCAGAACCCTCTCAGAAATGAGAGGAGGCCTGTGCCCAGGAGTGGGACGTATATAGGCTGTAACTTTAACTTTAATGTCTTTCTAACTAAATATGGAGACTTGATTTGGGCAGGACAGAATCGTTATAGTGCATGAATGAGGCTGTAAGCACAGGTCTCTAATGATTCCCCTTGAAAGTACGTTGGGATTGCAATCTGACACGACCAGAGAGGTGAGGAGTAGGATCAATAACAAGGTTTGAAATACCGCAAATTTTCTGACTCCGAACTGCTACTGACAATTTCGTGATAGAAAAACCCATTAGCTGATATTGGTCTGACCCAAAATTAGAATCCAGAAACACATGATCACCAGTCACCCTTAGGCAATCTGGAGTAATAACAGAGCAGAGTCAAATTATATCCAATTTTATCTCCTAGAAATAAAGCGAAACATTTCAATGCTTGGATAGCGACAGGCATATGCAGGCTATAAAAAAGTCAACCAGATAAATTAAAATTCTAGGTCATATTCTCAGACCTAAAATCTATAAAATAATAGTCATATGTTATAAAAAAGATAGAACAATTAAATATTTTTATTAATTCAAGCAGATTATTGTCAAATAAGATAAATGTCAATAATATAATACAAGATAAACATATGTGTTCCAAGGCTAAATCATAATGAAAAATTGGGAAACAAAATTTTGTTACATAACAATTATATATCATATATAATTATCAAATATAAATCAATAATTTTATTTTATTTTGCACATTAGCAAATTTATTTTAATTTTAACTAAGCATTTTTGTTATTATTCAGAAAACATTTTAAATAAAACAAAAGAAATTTCAAAAAATCACAATAAACACATGCTTATATTATAATTGATAAAACTAATGACTTTCATCAGCTAACTATAACCGAATTAACTAAGTTAAAGACTAGTCTTGAAATTTGTAGTTGGCGGAATAATGATAAGGGTTGCCACTTTCTCAGGAACAAATGTAAGTAATTGAATTTTAGAAAATCAAGAAGTACACTGCGATATATAATAACCCTGATAATTGATAGAATTGGGTGTTACTTTGCGGAAATCCATTACAATAAAGATATTAATTAATTTGCAACCTTCCGCTAACTAAATGCAATGATGTGTCTTACTTGGATTTAAGAGCACCTCCCGCCCTCCCTCAAAACTCCCACTAAGAGTTTAGCGGTCAGCCGCCGTAGAGTCTACATCACCTGAGGATGCCTCGTGTAGAGGGGAAACACGTGTTGTATTGTCGTCGATGGTGTGTCTTTCCTGGAATATTGGTGTTGGGAGTAGTGGTGCTGGGATTAGTGGTGACGGGATTGGTGCACGCAATTGTGGGTGGGCGGGAGGTGCTCTTCAATCCAGGTAAGGCACATCATTGTATTTAGTCAGCGGAAGGTAGCAAATTAATTAATATCTTTATTATAATAACCCTGATTATTATAATGTGAAATGCTTTACTCTTTCGTTCAATATAATATTTGGGGTGTTATGGTTCCAATCTTGTCAACTATACTAAGACTGCGGTATTGATATACCACCATAAAAATCCATACATCCAGATGGATATATTATAACAGCTTTTGTTCTGCTAGTAATGTCGATTAAAGTCGAATATTAATAATAAAATTATAGCATCCAATAGATGGTGAAATAAATACCTAGTCTCATCATCAGTCGAAAATTAAACTGCGTTCGCTAATTTGTCGAAAAAGTCAGATGAAATCATTTAACAAAACCTACCGTAAAATTCTTATTGAATGAAAACTGTCTTTCTACTTAAATATTAAAATATCTACAAATCTATTCCTGTCCGAGTATGGAAAAATAATCATAAGCTTCTATGGAAATGATAATGTAACCAAGTGTTTGAAAACATACCTTATCCCCTTGAAAACATACCTTAAGTATGCCATCTTTTTTCCAAAAACAAATTTGTGTTTTGAATTACACTTCTCCACTATAACACTTTTATCATATTTTTAAACACTGCACAATTGTCTTTTATACTTCACCATTCTGTCAAGTGTCCTTGCTTGAGGCTTGTTTGGTTTGAAGAGGCACTACTAGCTTGCCGAGTTGTTGTACTGAGGTCGACCGGCCAGCTCCAGTAAATACCGGTCAGGATGCTCGATCCAGTCAGCTGCAGACAGCTTCACCTGGAAAGTATAATTAAGGTCTTACTGTATCCAAAGACATGAGTGGTTAAATAATACTTTTAGTGGTAAAAGAGTTCAAAACATAAGTCAAATAGCTGATTGAAGCTTTCACCTTTACAAAGTTATTTATGAGAACTCACCTGTCGCTGTCTCTCTGCTTCTCGCACCTGCCATTTCTTGACCTCCAGTTGATTTTCTCGTGACGTCTGATCACCGCAGCCCCATACCTGAAAGTTGTTTAATACTTCCATATAGCCATTGCCTCGTTGGTCTAGTGGTTGTAGTAGTGCGACTGCTGATCATGAGGTCCTGGGTTCGAATCCCGGGTTGGGCCAAAAAATTAATTATTGAGTTTTTCCATCAAGAAATTCTCAGTGGCTGCCCGGAGTCAGGAAGTTGGCGGTGTCTCACCCCCGTGCCTCGGAAAACACTTAAAGCCATTGGTCCTGCGCCTGATCTCTCTCTGGTTGTGTCGGTTTACCGTCCCATCGGATTATGAGAGTGAGGGAATAGAGAGTGCACCTGTGCTTGCGCATACACTTGGGCACTATAATCCTGTCCTGCACCGATGGGTAGTCTCCGTTGAGGCAGGCCGCCGTGGCCGAAATTCGATCTGAAGGACATTATTATTATTATTATTATAGTTTAATTTTAAACATCTGGGAAAAATTTACAATGTTGGAAGTAATGAAGCAACATATTGGTATTTGTATTATTAACATAAAATGTAAATCTAGACACGCTGGGGATAAAGAAGGGACTTCAGAAATAGTAAATTAAGCTAAAAACATCTCGAAACATTTTATATTGCGAAACTATAACATATAATATGGATTGCACTATAGGCAGTGTCCAAAAATATTCAGATGTCGCGCGGTTGAAATCGGCCAAGGGACTATCACTAACCTCAACAGCTCGTATGTAGTACGGTACTCCTTGGAAGGTGAAGGAGTCGAAGTCCTCGTTTACAGCGAGCAATGGTTTCCGCGGATCACTACCCGCTCGGAGACCATGAGGATAGCCACGGATAGAGGTGTTTAGATATAACATCTTTGGAGCGTGCTCTATTATCCCAAACCTGAAATATTTTATATATTTTAGCATCCCAAGAATATTGATGGATAGATACATAGCACCCCTATGGAAGTACCTTATGCAAGGAATGGTCACAACTTAGAATATCCTTGATCAGAATGAACTTGTATAAAGTATTACTATCGTTTCTCTGAATTCCAGTATTCACTTACCATCGGATGGACTGTGTGCTTTTTGTCACCTTTATTCTAAAAATAGACAGTGGTATCAACCCGTACGGGTTTCTAAGCTATAAGATATCTATATAAAAGTAAAGTTACAGCCTATATACGTCCCACTGCTAGGCACATACCTCCCCTCATTTCTGAGAGGGTTCAAGGGCAAGAAAGTGTCCACCACGCTGCCCCAATTTAGTTGAGTTTTAAAAAAAGTTGACGAACTTCACATGTCTTCGAAATATTTTTTTTATATTCCTCAGACATGCAGGTCCCCTCACGATGTTTTCCTTCACCGCCGAGCACGTGGTAAATCAGCATTTAAAATTGCAATTAACAATTTCATTGGTGCCGGCGGGGATCGAACCCGGATTACTCGCGTTCTGTACAGCGAGCGTTAATCATCTGAGCTACCACGGCTCTTCTTATCTATATATAGCTATAGTATATCACTGTGGCAGTATTTGAATCAAGCCTTTGTGCCACAGTGGATAAGTGATGGGCTGAAACGTGCATAATAATAATTGAATGTGACGTGTATTGACTGTGTTTGGTGATCTTTGGTCGCTTAGGGCTCGCCTTAAAGCTTGACAGTATTCATGTTCGATTCCCACCGACACCAACAAAGTGTTCGTTTAAGATAAAGATAGAAGACCTCATAGACAATACACAATAGAATGGCTGTCAACCTTATTTTGTACGAGATTCGGCGTCGCCTGGAGCACACATACAAGCAATTACGTCGTATTATCAGTTAATCACTACTACAAACCCGAATCTCTGTGTTGACAGACGGATTTTAATACATATTTATTTGTAAATAGCGTGCAATTTTGTATTTTCTAAATAATTTACACGCGATTGTAACGTCAAAACACATGTCGTGTTGACATTTATACGTGTGAATTGACGTTTTAGTGGCATTTTAGTGGCTACACGGGCTCCGCCCACTCCCCCGTTCTATTATGTATGTATTATAGTATTCTATGGAATACCTCATAGCCTGTAATTATATAGATCTTTTAAAAATTTCAAAAAAATAAAATGTGTGTACTACTTAGTTGCAGAAATATGTAAAAAAGTGATAGCTAGTACGCCTGGGGGGCGTTTACAAGCATTGAATGCGCGACGTCGATCGATGTATGTGCTTACGCACTACAGGTATAGAGGCCAAGCGCTCTTTTACTGGTTCGCCAGTTATTTTGTTGTGGACTACGGTCCAGTTTCCAACTTAACGTCCCGTTCGGGGGGAGCGCGTTAGTTGGTTGGCGTTGAGCAACGGCGGAGCCAACTACCTATAAACGCCTGCAGTTTGCTGTTCATAGACTGATAGTGAATATAATGTTACGAGCCGAAGTTGATAGTGAATATAATGCCATTTTTTTTTATAGGATTAGGGTGACAAACGGCGCACAGTCGACCTGATGGTAGTGGTTGCTGTGGCCCATAGACGTATCTACACCTATTCTCGATTACGAATCAAAATGCAGATGCGTTGTCACCCGTGAGGACTAAGATGTTGAATGCCTCGGTTCCAGTAAAAGGGTCTTCGGACTAGCGAAATACAGCTAGCTATCAAGCTACTATTTTTACGCTGGTATTTCTGTGAGAACAAGTGGTACTTCCCGGTGAGCCGACCCATTCGTGCTACAACTATACTACTAATGTAACTGCAGCATGGCTCTACCACGTAATAATATACGACAAAGTTGACACCGTTACCGTTACAGCAAGTCCACTGCTGGACAGATCTCCCCCCCTGGATTGCCTCATAGGGGGGATATTTGCCATAGTTGCCACGCTTGGCAAGCGTGTTGGCAACTGCAATTTTTTATTATAAGTCATTATTAGAAAGACGCTGCTGCCAATCTCCTTATTTGTATCCCTCTGTCGCCTCCAACGACACCCTCATGTTAGCAGATATTTAGTAAAATACGGTAAAGTTGAATATAGTGTATTTTTTTAAGAGATTTTTCGTACGTGTGTATACGCAGACTTAATATTTTTTTATGAAAGAATATTAACAATGCTATAAACATTACTAATATTCCCCTAACCACTTGTGGTAAGCTTAAATTGCTTGTGTTACGTGTGGTTCACGCCAGTAGTCGAATGGCGGATTCAACCCACGACTTTTTTGAGTTCGCGGTCCGCGCCCTACCATTAGGCTACTGTCGCTTTTGTGATATTGAAATAATAAATATTAAAAAAATAAATATTTAAAACATAGAATATGTGAGTATATAATTTACTTACGTAGGGTATAGTTGTATTAGTGCGCAATCAGGTCCACCCCAGTACTGGTGCGTCTCGCGCCACTCTTGAGGACTCGCTACTACGACGGTAACCTCGTCAGATGCCACCACCACCAGCGTTGGGCCTCTGATAACGGAATTGTTCAGTTCAATAGTTCATCTAATGGTTAATGAGACACATGTGTAACGGCAGCCCACTCCAAAGAAATAAGGCTACAAATACTTCACATCCTGGGGTAAATTAAACATTAGTAAACATTATTATAAAAGTATTCTATGTACAATTTCACGACATTATCGACATCTATGAAAAATGCGAATAGAATCTGTTCAAATGTTTATTTTCAATAATATTGACATTTTTGCTCACAAGGTGGGTATTTATAAAAAAGAATTACTTTCAATACTCAGAGGAGAATGAGTTTGTGTAATTGGTTATTACAATAATTATTATTTTTCTTTATTATTGTGTTATTTGAAAACACCATCACTGTATTAGATGAAAAAAAATTGTACGCTATTCTCAATCTCAACATTTGTTAATAGCAATTGGTGGTCGACGGTGTTGGTTGCACTATAATATTATATTTTTTGTAGTGAATGTATTTTAGATTAATAAATATTGTGTAAACTTTTTGTAGATCCTAATAAATTAAAAAAAAAAATAAAAAAAGTTTGAGTGTTATTCAAGGACAAACATTCTAAAAACTTTAACATAGTTAATATAATAAATAAATAAAATAAACATAATTTTTTTTAAATTTATTAAAAAAATATTTGAAAATTGATTTTTTTTTATAGGATAGGGTAACAAACGAGCACACTGTCCACCTGATGGTAAGTGGTTGCTGTGGCCCATAGACATCTACATCTATACGAATAATATATGCAAATCATATACTGCAGATGCGTTGTCACCCGTGAAGACTAAGATAGAATGCCTCATTTCCAGTAAAAATTGTCTCCGGTTCTCTACCCTCACCATACGAAACATAGCAGCATTAAACTATTATTTGACGCTGGTGTTCTGTGAGAGCGTTCCCCGGTCGCACTGCTGCAGACCCTTTTTACTGAAAACCAGGCATTCTCTTTTAGTCCTCAGGGTTGAATACGAATTCTGCAATTCTTAATCGAGGACAGATGTAAATGTCTGTGGATCACAGCATTCACCAAGTGGACTGTGTGCTTGTTTGTTATCCTATAAAAAAGATGCAGAAAGTCGACTGATGCAGATGAAACTGCGTTATTCTTTGTGGCATTCCCTGGGGGAGGCTTATGTCCAGGAGTGAGCTTGTGAAAGGCTGTAATGATGATGATGATGACGTTTGTTTACCTTACCTGTACGCGAGTGTGTGATGGAGGAATCGATTGGCACCGAGGCCGTGCTCTTTTGAGGCATATAGTGGCACCCAATGGGAAGGCACAGCACAAACCAAACGCGCAAGCCAGAGGGCCGCTGCCGATCCTCCACCTGACGACAATGCAATTACATCTTCGAATTATAACTATGTAAGGTGGGTGGACCATGGAGGGCCATGCTCCTTCGAAGTTCAGTTAATAAAATGTCGTAGTTATTGCCATGTGATGACAAATTCCTTTTACTTACACAAACACCCATCGAATTGAAAATCACAGACGCGGCGGCGAATCGCTCGCGCTACTATTTTAGCAGTACAATCCCTCGCTTCATTGATTTCGGGAATCGACGACGTTAAATTAAAGTGGATTTACCATGGAAGGCCGCTCTAACAAATAAACAGTTATTATTCGTTTATTTACTGGATAAATGAAACTAACAAATATTTAAGTAATACTTTGTTTTATCACGTAACATATAAACCACTTCTTTTTATTGTAGATTTAATCGCTATTTATTAAACTTTAGTGTTAAATGACTGATTTATTATAATGGCCTTCTAAGGAGCCTTGTTCCTAGAGCTTGTAAGAGTTCAATGAAACTTAAGTTCAATCAATATTGATTAAATCTGCAACTTAAAAAAGTGGTTTATATGTTACGTAATAAAACAAAGTATTACTTAAATATTTACTAGTTTCATTTATCCAGTAAATAAACCAAAAATAACTGTTTATTTGTTAGAGTGGCCTTCCATGGTACACCCGCTTTACTACACAAAAAAGAGATTCATAAGCCACTTTGTGTGTCCTACTAAAAATTAATAACTGGGGATGGACTACGCTCTCACAGAATACCAGTATAAAATCAGTTCAATGATGCTGTGTTTTGGATGATGAGTGTAGAGAGTCGTTAACTTTTTTTACTGCAAACGAGGCATTATATCTTAGTTCTTAGAGTTAGCAATGCATCTGCATTTTAATTCTTAATCAAGAATAAATGAAGACATTTATGGGCCACAGCATCACTTATACATAGTAGAGCCTGCTGCAGCTATATTATGTAGCTCGAATGAGTCGGCTCGACTGGGGAAGGACCACGCTTTCACAGAACACCAGCGTGAAATAGCAGCTCAGTGTTGCTGTTTCGTATTGTGAGTATAGAGTGCCGGAGACCTTTTTTACTGGAAGACTTAGATGGAATGCTTCGTCATTCCATCTAAGTCCTCAGGGGTGGCAACGCATCAGCATCCTGAGTGGATTGACGTAAATGTCGATGGGTCACAGTATTTACTTACCATCCCATTTTATATTAAAAAAACTTGACACTGGTAAAAGCAAAATCGTACGAGTCCACGACCAAAGAAAAAAAAACTACCCGCGTGTGGTACTGGCGGCGGGCGCGCCGGTCGCGAGTACAGCTGGGGGGCGGTGCCGGCGAGCAGCCAGGCCGCCGACACGGGCAGCAGCGCGCCGCCCGCCCCCGCACGCTCGCCTCCGCCCTCCGCAGCGCCCGCGCCCGCGCCGCCCCACGCGCCGCGCTCCAGCACCGGCGTCGACAGCTCCAGCCCCGCACCCGACCCGTTCGACTCCACTCGCGCCTCGATGTCGCGGTGCCGTGTCGCCAGCATGTGCACGCAATACCTGTTCGCCGCGGTCATCATTCAAAATAGTGTAAGAGGCGCTATACAGTTAGTGTAAACACCGTTATCCTTGAAACGAGTGGTTTGATTTCACTTATAGAACGTAAATTCAATGACAAATAACATTTTTTTGAGTAAAATCTCAATTTTTCCTTAATTCCTCAATTTTTGCCTGTCCTAAAGTCAGGATGAAAGTATGAAGGAAAAGTTACATCACAGGTTATGTGTACCTATTGTGTTTTATTGGAATGTTGTGTAGGTAGCTAGGGCGGGCGGTGATCTTTACAGTGATTACGTCACTCGGGCGCATAGGGTATCCATGAATTTACGGACGGTGTCGGACAGAAACTTTTTAAATTTTATGAAAGAAAATAGCGTTTTTTTTTAAAATTCGTATAAATATTTTTATATTAAAACCTATGGTTTTAGTGACAACGGTGTTTACACTTACACCTTGTATATCGTCCCGTAGGTGTCGTAAAAGGCGACAGAGTGAAACTAAAACACGAGATTACCAGCAGCATCTTCCTGATAACTTAAAATAACTAAAAACTGTCATTGGCAACCAGGCTGTCAAGCTTGGCAACTATGGAAAAATCCCCTCTATAAGGCAAGGAGGGCGGGGGGAGGTCTATGTTCTGCAGTAGACTTTTATAGGGTGTAATGGATTTTTTTAATCATAAAATACGAAATTACGTATCAACTATCAGCGTTAGTTGATACGTGCTTTCTTTTTATAGAAGAGGGGGCAAACGAGCATGCGGCTCACCTGATGGTGACTACCGCCGACTAAAGCTAGTCCTTCGGCCATCCTAAAGCCGCGACATACATCCTACCCAGGTAACTATAGGCTTATTATTTCGTCTGGTTATCTGTTAAAATTGCAAAAATATTCAATTAAAAGCCCAAAATCTGTAATACAAAAATTTTGGGACGCTACAAAAAGGATTTAGATCATATCAATTAGTAAAAGCATGTAGAACGAAGAGTGAATATTTGAAACAGAGTCAAGTGGGCTCTTTATATCTATTGTGGAAAATCAATCGTATCAAAAAAGACATGTTCAGAAATCCGCAGCGTTCTGCTAACACCTACCTTAATGTTTGATAATGTCTAAAGAAATCCGCAGTCTTTGCCTACCCCCTGGTGGCAAGCGTCGACTTATGTATGTAACATATAAACACTCACGCCTGTCACCCAGAGGGGTAGGCAGACACTACAGACTTCCATTTAGCACGATCCTGACATACCTCTCTCGCCTCTTCCACATCCATATACCTACGCATACATGCTCGTCGGTTAAGAGTACTCTTAATTAGGCCCATTTTTAATATATCGCCAATTTGGTCGACAAACTTTCGCCTAGGACGTCCCTTTCCGACTCCTGCATTCACTTCTGCAACATATATTTGCTTTGTCAGTCTTTCCTCATTCATTATTTCTACATGACTAAACCACCGAAGCATTCCTTTCTTAATCCTGGTCACCGCATCATTTTGCAAACCACACTCTTCTTTTATCACACAGTTTCTCACCCTGTCACTCAGATTGAGCCCTAACCCTCCATGTATGCATGTATGGATTGTAATATGTATATATTTACACATACAGTATATATTACTAAAGGTAGAAAATCATATGATGTATTTAATTTGTGCTGTATTTATCAAATTTTGGAAAGCATTTGAAAGACTAGTCTTGACCTATTACCTCTCTCTTCTACCAGCACAAAGACAGTAAACAACTCACCTATGTACTGGGAATATAAGCCTGTGACAATGCTCCTCCAGCCAACGGACTACAAAACCGGCACTGT
Source organism: Parnassius apollo (assembly GCA_907164705.1). Lineage (NCBI taxonomy): Eukaryota > Metazoa > Arthropoda > Insecta > Lepidoptera > Papilionidae > Parnassius > Parnassius apollo. Next base: position 10,351,963 of record CAJQZP010001449.1, on the reverse strand, counting down.
GTGAATCTTTCTTGTTGAAACATCCATTGATTACCGCTGACAAAGTTTTGTTTATCTGTCAACAAGCATTTTAAGGCTTCAGTCAACGACGGCGCCGGTTCCTTGCTAACTACAAAGTGAAAACCTACTCACCATGAGACAAGTCTGAGGACCTTCAGGGTAGTGGTCCATGGAGAGTTTGTAGCTAATGTAGAGGAGGTTTCTTAAGCCATCTGGCGTTACCACACTTTCGTCTGTTTCTGAACTGAACATCCTGTAAACAAAAACTATGATTGCCTTAAACCCTATTCAACCCGCTTCTAGCCCTTTCGAAACCTCTTTCTAGTATCCGACATTAAGACGCAAGGCGGGTCTCCTCCCAAATCTAAGGGGGTTTTTGGAGTAGAAAAGCGGCCGCTGCGATATTCCAACGCACGTTGGCGAACTTCACACGTTCTAAAAATGTAGTGCCAATATAGATCTAAATTTGAAACTTTGATCATAAATTATTTCTTCTAAAAAATGAAAAACCCACCCCCCCCCATTCTACCTTGGGGCTAAGGAACGCGCCTTTTTGAGCTGAGACGACTCATCGTCCTTGTAATGTAAAGCAAAGGATTTGAATTTTTTAGCTTGTCTCGAACAAATTCGAACACAAATCTTATTTAGTTTCAAAAGAAGAGCTGGAGGTATTGAACCTCTAGCTTTTACAAAACAAGTGATTCACCATCCAAGAAAGTTAGTTAAGAATAGCAGTTTTGTGATTATATATAGTAAACGTCCCGCAACATTGAGCCTCAATAAAAATAAAATATTTAAGCTAATAATATGTTATGTGATGTATGTTACTAGTCTAAAGCCACGAGAAAAACGAGGAGTTGTTAGACTATTGCCAATTTCCCTTAGTTGACATTTACGCCAAAGGGTCTTTTACGCCATCATCACGCGGTAAGTTTATAACTTTATGTGTCTTTAGAATAAAAATATTCATAGATTTTATTATTATCTAGAAAAATGCCGTGAAGTGGAGGCATGAGCGAATCTACTACCCCATATCATCCCGTGGATGTCGTAGAGAGAAACTGAAACAGGAGATGGCTTAGAGTATACACAAGCATGCTATAGAGCGCGCGTTAACGAGTATGAACAGTAAGCACGGGTATGAACAGTCTCGAAACGCGCGACGTTATTAGTCACAGGTTGATCATCATCACCATCATTACAGCCCTTCACAAGTCAATCCTGCATCCATCGACTTTCTACATGGGCTACCAGGTCATCACTCCATATAGTGGGGGGTCGCCCTACACTACGCCTACCGGTACGACGCTGCCACACGAGAACCTTTTTTCCTCATCGGTTGTCGGTTCTTCGAGCTATATGGCCGGCCCATTGCCACTTCAGATTACTAATCCGTTGGGCTATGTCGGTGACTCTGGTTCTACTGCGTATATCCTCATTTCTAAATTTATCACGTAGAGAAACCCCGAGCATAGCCCTCTCCATAGCTCGCTGAGCGACCTTGAGCGTCCTCATACGGCCAGCAGTGAAGGACCACGTCTCAGATCCATAAGTCATCACTGGCAACATGCGCTGGTTGTACAATCTAGTTTTCAGGTTTTGAGGTATACCGGACGAGAAGATGTGTCGTAATTTTCCGAACGCTGCCCAGCCGAGTTGAATCCGACGTTTGATCTCTCGGTCGAAGTTTGAGTTACCTAGTCAGACTATTTGTCCCCGCTAAACATACGTCAATAACTAGTCACGCAAACAAACTAAGAAAAACGATGATATTTTCTTCTCATCGATATGTAATAATTCGATAAAAGAACACTGATTTTAACAAAATTACTTAGGGTGGCAAAGGGTGTAGAAGGAGGCGCGTGGCCGGTGCGATACAGCACATGACCCGCGCCTCGCGCTTCGGGTTTTCCCCGAATTAGAGCTAGTGCTGTGCCACGTTGTAGACGAATATTTTTAATAACATGATTTCTTTCGTTCTTTCGTAATCTTATACTATAATAATTATATTATAATTATATACTATAATAATTGTATATAATATAACAATTGTATAATATGTTATATTATATATAATTACGTTATATTATATATTGTTACGTAAGTCGTGAAGGTCTCATAATAATTATATATAATTAAATATAAAAACTAAATATTATAATTATTATAGTATTAGAAGTCAAGATCGTTTGTATTCCTAACCCATATGGATCAATGTCTAAAATAAAACTTTTGAATAGCTTTTTATAGGTACATAATAAAGGTAAATACGGTTAAAATACTTTCTAATTTCAGAATGTGGCGAAAAGCCGTGAATTGGGAAATGAATGGATGGTAGCAATAAAAAAGCCCAACATCAGGAGTTACGTTTGTTTCATTCATTTTCGTGCTTCATACATTTTTGAAAGCAACGGTGGACGGACTGCGCAAGCTGGTTGGAGGTGCAATACCAGAGCTTGAATTTAAAATATGATTACACTTATATGTATAAAAGCGATTAAAAAACTTCGGGAGTCATTTATGTAGGTACCTAAGTAATTACGTGTTCACGATTTTTTCAAAACCAATAGATGTCATTCAAAAATATATTGATATTAGAATGTAATATCTTGTACGTAAAACTGCGATCGAGCAAACAAAATGAGAACTAGGTAATAAAAGTTAAAAGTAAAGTTACAGCCTATATACGTCCCACTGCTGGGCTCAGGCCTCCCCTCATTTCTGAGAGGGTTTAGGGCAAGGAAGTGTCCGCCGCGCTGCCCAAATGCGTGTTGACGAACTTCACATGTCTTCGAAACATTTTTTTTCTTATTCCTCAGACATGCAGGTTTCCTCACGATGTTTTCCTTCACCGCCGAGCGCGTGGTAAATCAGCACTTAAAATTGCAATTAACAATTTCATTGGTGCCGGCGGGGATCGCACCCGGGTTACTCGCGTTCTGTTATATTTACAGCGAGCGTTAACCACTGAGCTACCACGGCTCTCTAGGTAATAAGTTAACCCATTTTAAGGGATAGTAAATTAATTAGATTTTTGTGTTTGATTGATAAACATCGTTTAATAAATTCGTACATGTGTTTTATTTATCTACTAAAACCTACTTTATAAATTACCCACCTAATTACTATTTATTAAATACTTACCTAATTTAAACTAATAATTTCAAGCAAAATAACGCATAATCGTCAATCTGGCATCATGGCGTCATGGCGCATAACTATTCGGCCGGTTCATCTATGTTTCAGTATCTAAAGAACACCTGATGACACTTGGCATAATGGGCAATGAGCGATACGCGCGCTCTATTCCTTGCTTATTCATACTTTCAGGGAGATGGGCAGTAGCACCTTTACAATTCAAAATTATAAAAAAAGCAATAAACCACTCACAAAGTGGCAACCATAGCAAATGTCCCCTTATGAGGCAATCTATGGGGGAGGCCTATGTTCAGCAGTGGACTTTTTTATTTTATTTTTATTTTATTGAATAAGTTACACAAACAGACAGTAGTTATATAAAGGTCTAAAATTAAAAGTATATTTGTGTTGATCTAAACTACAATCCAAAAAAAGTGTACACGGCATAATAATATAACTGCAGTATATTCTTAGTCTTAGCAAAAATAAAACAGATAAAAAAATACATTAAATGTTAAGAGAAACATGTAAATTTTTTTTTAAATCTAACCAGGCTACTATCGAATATATCTAGATGTACGTTACTACGCTTAATCTCGTCGTAATCACGGCACATTTTAACAACAGGGTTCAAAAAGGAAGTGTTATTCTTGTGTACGTCTAACCTGAAAATTCTTTGAGCACGTTGTCCTATACCGGAATTGAACTTAATTAGCCTTAGTAACTCTGGGCACTCTATACGAGAATGCACAATCTTGTGCAATTAAAATTGCTCGGCAAATTGTCTCCTCAACGATAATCGCTGGACATTAAAAACTTTAGTCGAGAGTCGTATGATGGTAGTCGACACAAGTGACCATATCTACCGCAAACACTGCGAAGGAAACAACTCTGCACCCTCTCGATACTTTTTGATAGACTTAATGAATGATGAATGAAAAGACAAAGAATAGAGAATGGTGAAAGTACTTCCCTAGGCGTCAACAATACCTGACATATGTCTCGATAATGACGGTGTCATCGAGCATCGCCATGATGCGCTCACACTGTTGTCGGAAAGTCGCCAGCGGGATATGCTTGTTCTTGCACTTGCCGACCTTGAGCAAGTATGTGAAGAAGTGATGCGAAAGCTCCGGGTACATCGGGAACAAGTATTTCTGTGAAACAGCAACATTTGAGGTGCATTGCTAGTTGCAAATAAATACTCAATGTTACCAGTAAAAAGGATTCGTGTAGCATTATCGCCTACAAAACATCAGTGACTGCATTTTGGCCCTGTTGCGATATGGACTTGAAATAAAATATCGGAGAAAAGTACTCAATAGGTCAGAATAACCTTTTAAAAATCTCTGTCCTCAGTCGCAGCTTATTAAGCTAAGCCTACATAATTCCCACAGCTGGGTACAAGTGCTTTTTTATTTTACAGAAGCAGCATCATACACTAGGGCACGTCGTACAACTGCTCCAGAAATCCCTACAGGAGCTCTACTTTAAAAAAAAACGTATATTATTATCATAAAATGCTTTTGAATACAGAATCATTTGTGTTTAGAAAAAAAAATCAACCGAATAGCGAAACGAAATCGCGTGAACGTTAATCACACCAGTTAGTCACTACTTTCCAGAGATTAAATTTTTTTTAGATAATTGATTAAAAGAAAAAATAGCAATGTGTTTCACGCGTAGAATCTGCTATAATCGGCACGGTATTAATTACATTGATAAGTTAATTTAATGGAATTTTACAGTTAAGAGTTTTAATTTTTTTGGTGTTGTTTATTGGGGACTGTGATCTAGTTTACCATATATTTTTTTATAGAATTAGTGTGACAAACGAACTCACAGACCACCTGATGGAAAGTGGATGCTGTGGCCCAAAGATTTATCCTCGATTAAGAATCAAAACGCAGGTGCACTCTCATCCCTGACTACTAAGATGGAATGCCTCGTTTCCAGTAAAAAAGGGTCTCCGAATCTCTACACTCACCAAACACATCACTATTATACGCTGGTATTCTGTGAGAGCGTGCTCCTTCCCCGGTCGAGCCGACCCATTCGTGCTACAACCATAATATAACCGCAGTGTGGCTGTACCGAGTATTTAAATTCATTATTCCGTAATAGTGGAGCTAAATGGACCTCTGTCACAGTGGGAATCTACTAGGTATAATGTTGCGCTTAGCAGGCGGTCCGGTAATCGTAGTATCACATGTTTCTCACCCATAAAATACTATAATACATACATAATAGAACGGGGGAGTGGGCGGAGCCCGCGTAGCCACTAAAATGTCACTAACACGTCAATTCACACGTATAAATGTCAACACGAGATGTGTTTTGACGTTACAATCGTTTCCAAATTTCGCATGCAAATTATTTAGAAAATGCCAAATTGCACCCTATTTACAAAAAAAAATATGTATTAAAATTTAATGATAATCTTGAACATTAATGTGTAAATGTGTAAAAACAAACAAAAGTCTAAAATGTGTAAATTTACTCAGTCTGTCAACACAGCGAATCGGGTTTGGCGACGCCAATTCTCGTATAAAATAAAGTTGACAGCCATTCTATTGTGTATTCTATGTACTTATTCTATGTTCTCACCTTTGACGCTACTCGACGTTGCCGGGATAAGTTTTTAATATCTGAAATGTTACACTTATAAAACCAAAGAAGCTTTTTGGTCAAAGGTGCGTATTTCAAACTAGAAAGGCGTGGGTTCATGTCAGACTTATATTATATTATGAAATTTTGAAGCATACGCGAGTACACTAATATTATAAGAACTCGTGCTTACGGTGAAACAATTTTCCGCGACGCCGTTGACTCCATCTTCCTTCTGTGAGCGTTGAACCAGCAACTGCACAAAAAGAAATTCCTTTTAAATCTTTTAATTTTTATTTGTTCTAATTCTCATTTATGTCGCGTGCGAGATGGTTGAAAAATTGCGATTAGAAAATGAAATTGATGTATTTTACACACAAACTGCAATATGTACACTGTGGTATTTTGTCAGAAATGACCTGTCAACCACCAAGCAGTCGTCGACCCCACTGCTCAGTTCTGGTCTAAAGAGTAAATGAGTCGGTATTGTTACAACTTATGAGGTTTTCTTAAATTTACGCGAACACTACACATTGAATAAAACTAATATTTACGGATTTTATATAATAAGCTAGATTGTGAATGTGGTCTCTCTTACCTAGGTCAAATAAAAAGGTGTATAAAAACCCGCGTGAAGGAACATAGCTGACGTGAAGCACCGACGCTCCGGGAAGTCTGCAATCGGCGAACATGTCCAAGATCGTCCCCACCATTACATCAGATTTGATAAACTACAAATCCTCGCAAAAGAACACCGATTCCTACCAAGGATGATACGCGAGGCTATTGAAATTAAAAAACATCCAAATTTCAATAGAGAAGATGAGAAGAGGTGCTGCCATCTGCTTGGGACCCTAAAACGAAATTAAACCCAAACCCAAGCATACCACTGCAAGATTTCATGATACTATAAGCTCGTTTTGCGTAAATCGGACCAAAAATTAATATTCAAAAACTGAAGGTAGCCGGACTATGACATTGGGACGTTAAACATCTCAGCCCCCCCCCCCGCCCCGTGACCATGGGTGCTGTAAAGCACCCGAAACGTCGGGATAATAAAAATAGGTTAAAGTGGTAATTAAACGCGATAAAATCCGTAAATATTAGTTTTATTCAAAGTTATGAGGTGTTTTATCTTAGTCTTCAGTGGTGACAGCGAATCTGTGATTTTTTTTGAAGTGGGTTGCTTCTGTCTGCAGTAGTCGGTGACATTCAGGTCAAAGTTTAAGATTTAAGTAACGCGATTTGTTACAAAGATCTGCCGCCGACCTCCTATATTAAAAGTGGTCTATCTGATTGCTCATTAGATCTATTCAGGCTTTCCTCTCAATAATTTCGATTATAGCAATTTCAGAGCTGTGGTGGCTCGGATGGTTAGCGCTCGTTCTAAATTTCACAGTACGCGGGCAAATCGGGTTTGATGCCCGCCCGTGCGATTTACCACGTGCTCGGCGGTGAAGGAGAACATCGTGAAGAAACATGCACGTCAGAGAAATAAGAAAAAAATATTTCGAAGACAATGTGCTGTTCGTCAACACGCATTGGGGCAGCGCGGCGGACACTTCCTTGCCATAAAATCCTCTCAGAAATGAGGGGACGTCTGAGCCCAGTGGAACGTATATAGGCTGAACTTTATCTTCAACAAAAATTATATATAAAAAAAACATACTACAACAAACTACACATTGAAATAATACTAGTTTTTACGGAATTTATCGCGTATATTTAATTTTATATTAAATTAAATATACGATACTTTTTACTGGACTGCACCCGAATGTATGTCTTTTTCTTTGGCATGCTTTGTAGCCTAAACGGCTTGTTGGATTTTAACATATGGAATATAACTCACAGAATACCAGCGAGTGAAGTAGTAGCTTAGACGCTGTGTTTCGTATGTTGAGTGTGGAGAACCGGAGACCTTTTTTACTGGAAACGAGGCATTCCATTTTAGTCCTCACGGGTGACAACGCATCTGCATTTTGATTTGTGATCGAGGATAGATGTAGATGTCTATGGGCCGCAGCAACCACTTACCATCAGGTGGACTGAGTGCTCGTTTGTCACCCTTATCCTATATTAAAAAAAATGTGATGTCGTTAGATTTGTCTTATGGAAATGGCATAGGATATAAAATGTTTCTCTTTTCAGAAAACTATTTTACCCAGTCGTGTTTTTAATGACTGTTTTAACCTTGAATATTGTACAATTGGCATCTACAGTTGCAGTTGTCTCCTTTATTTTTATTAATGATATATATTTTTATAAGTATCAAGTAAGAAGTAAGTCCATAACACTTGGTCGCATTTAAACGGGGCCTACTGAATAAACCGCATTAATAAAAAAGATGACTAGAGTTAACTTTATATGGGATAAGGTGAAACGTTACTAAGACTAATTCGCCACAAATGGCAGCGGGCAGTAGTTGATGGTCAAACAGTTACGTGGTAACCGTCAATGGCGTGTTTCATTACACCAAATAATATCGTAAATTTTGTTAAGCAATCTTACCGCAATCATTATTAGATAGTTATATACATAGACCTAATAGCGTTTAATTTTAAGTTATTTTAATTTACGCGCTTCGAGCGCTTTGTAGCAACTGTGGTCATAGGAGTTAAGCAATTTTACCAAAATTATTTCTAGATGGATATGTACATAGATATAATAGCGTTTATTTTAAGTTATTTTTAATTCACGCGCTTCGAGCACTTTGTAGCACCTGTGGTCATAGGTACTTAGTACTATTATTTATTCTGTGTCATAGGACGCTTAATTATTTAACGTTCTGGCGTCCTAATTTAACTCACAACTTTTAATTATTTACTTTTTATCCGATCTATCAGTATCTCAAAGTCTTGCAGTGGTATGCTTGGGTTTGAACTTCATTTTTCTTACAAGATTCCAAGCAGATGTCAGCTCATCAACATCCTAATTTCAATAGAGAAGATTGTTTACTTCTCTATTGAAAATAGGTTGCTTTATTTTTAATTTCAATAGCAATAGCATTACGAATCATCCTCGGTATTATCGGGTCTTTTGTGAGAATTTGTGTTTTATTAAATCTCATGTAATGATGCTGCGACCCTGAACATTTTCACATTCTGTCGACTTTCCAGCACGTCGTTGCATCTAAGCATCTAACACTACATTTACAATCCAGCTTATCCTCATAGAAGGAAACATCGAGAAATAAATATAAGAAAAATTGAATGCGATAAAATCCGAAAAGTTAGTTTCATGTTATTTTTTACATTCACGATAAGGTATTTTATCACTCTCCTAACTATTTCTGCTCCCAAACAGGTGTTCCAGCATTGCTGTTTAGTTTTGAAGAGTAAGAGAGTCAGTGGAACTAAATTAGCTCGATTGACACTCGTATTAGGTAAAAGTTACAGCCTACCAGGTCCCACTTCAGGGCACAGACCTCCTCTTATTTCTGAGTAGATTTTAGGGCTACGAAAAGTCCGCTGCGCTGCCCCAATGCACGTTGATGGATTTCACACATCTAAGACATGCAGGTTTCCTCACGATGTTTCCTTCACCGTTCTCGAGGTAAATCGGCACTTAAAATTGTAATTAACAATTTCATTGATGCCGGCGGGATTCGAACCGCAGTTGCTCGCGTACTGTGACTATTATTATCCTATAATTTCAATGCAAGTGGAAACGGACGCACACTGTTATGTTATTATTTTTATCAGGTCATTAGACGATTTCATTTAATAAGCATTTACTGAACGTTCCATCGATAAAGATTTAACGAGATAGTGTCAAAAACATTCTGTGACGTAGTAACCTTTTTATTTTGGAAATTTGCATTAAAAATATTATATACTTAAAGCTTGATAACGCTGTGTGGAATCTAAGATCCCATCTAATCAAAGTGATTTAAGATTTAAATAAAGGAAATACTATTTCGTATTTATAGTACAGTCAACATCACCATCATTACAGCCAAAAGTCCACTGCTGAACAAACTCCCAAGGAAAGACACATAGAGTTGCCACCCGTACTATAATATCTAACTATAACTATAGTATCGTACTATATTTCAGTCAATTGTACTCTATATTATAAAACAATAATTTAGTACGAAAATACTATATTTTATCCCTAATTCAACTGTCGCTTTGTTGTATTAACTGTGATTAGAAGTCCGTTTTACGGAAATCATTTTTTCCATCGTGAATGTAAAATTGAAAGAAAAAGAGCATGTATTAATTTAGTTAAAAATTATTTATTTATTTATTTTAATTTGAATATAAACTACTCAAAACAAAATAGGGCCCACCATGTTTTATAAATGCATTTTACAGATTCTTTTTCTTTTTTCCAGTTTTTATGATTAGGAATGAATAAATTAAGGTTCTTGGAAGTGTGTGAACATTAACAAGAGTAAGTTTTGCCAATTTTATGGAATTTAGTCAAAATTTACAGTTTTTAGGAAAGTTTACAGAAATTATTGATTTAAGTAAAGTTTGATTTTGATTTTTATTATCGACAAAATCAATGAGTTTGATGGTGCTTAATAGAGAGTAGGTCCTCCTCTGTTCCGTATGCACTCTCTGAATCTATCTGGGACACTTTCAATCAAGTGGGTGATGTTTTTCTCGGGTATTCGCTCCCAACACAATTTTAGGGCGTTTTTGAGCTCTTGTCGATTAGTCACATTACTGAAATTCGATTTGAGGCTTCTTTTCAATTGATCCCATAAATGTTCAATGGGGTTAAGATCGGGAATATTGGCCGGCCACGGTAAAACCGTAATATTGGCTTCAGAGGGAGCTCTCTGGGTTGTTCGCGCTGTATGTGGGCGAGAATTGTCTTGCATAAAGACGAAGTTTTCACCCACTCTTTGTGAAAATGGGATGACATGGGGCCGAATTATTCGATCGACATACCGGGAGGCAGTTATGGAGCCTTCTTCCAGAATTACCAGCTCAGTTTTACCGAGCAAGCTTATTCCAGCCCACACCATAACATTTGGACCTCCAAAACGTTCCGTTTCATATATGCAAGGTGCTGAAAAACGTTCTCCTTCTCTTCTCCACACGCGCACTCGATGATCATCGCTGAAAAACTTCATTTTACTTTCGTCCGTAAAGAGTACATTTCGCCAGTTGTCCATTGTCCACTCCGCATGCTCGCGAGCAAACCTCAAACGTGTTGCACGATGCGCTCTTGTCAATTTTAGACGAATACCACGAGATCTGGAACGTTGTCCGTCTTCATGGAGCCGATTTCGAATTGTTTGATCACTAATTCGTATGCCAGTCGATTGCCGCGGTTAATTTTGTAAGACGCGGGCGGGAATCGTACGCTCTCGACGTGCAGTCAATCTGATATACCAATCTTCCTGGACGGTTGTAGCTCGCGCTCTTCCTGATCCAGATCTCCTCGCGACACTACCTGTCTCTAGAAAGCGTTCCCACGCGTTTCGAATATCTCGTCGCAACACACCAAGACGTCTTGCCACTTATAACCGGGCATAATGATTACGAGTAACACCGAAATCGAGTCAAAATGAAAAAAAAAACGACGTGCTACTGTAACATTCAGAATGTGACTGAGGGTACAAGTGACTGAGAATTTGAATAATAAACGTTTTTTGGAGTACTTCACTTTTTATGGCTATCCACCATTGAATTCCTGACTTGAACATTGATAACGTTAGATCAACATGTCAACAATACTTCGAAATGTTTAACTTCACTATTCTACTACCCAACAATTTTTTTAGACGAAATTCGAGATTAACTTAGAGTGAGCCCTATTTTGTTTTGAATAGTTTAAATTGCTCAGGCTCCTTTAAATATTTAAATAGTAAGGTAGAAGGTAAGTTGGTTTGATCATTAATGGACAAAGCAAAGAGTAATAACAATTATATATGGAAGAATACATTCATATTTGTATTGGGTACATACAGGCAATAAAGATTAAAAATAAATGTGTACTTTTTTCTCCGGAATTTCTCAAAAGTACTATATTTTTGATCTTTTTTGGGAAAATACTATAATTGTTCAAAAAAAGGTGGCAAACCTAGACACGCAATAAGGATCTGGGCTACCTGCATACATCGACGTCTTACATGTCAGGGTGAATACATGATCACCCTATCTCGTGGGAGGCTGCCCTACACGGTGCTAAACCTTTGCTGAACCGAGAAATTTTCTTCTACATTGGTTGTCGGTTCTTCGCTCTATCTGACCGGCTGATAGCTACTTCGCTTTACATATGTGGATCTGATATTTCGACTACTGCTAAGAATACTGCAGAGTACAGAAGAGAGAATTAAAGTCCAGATTTCAAAAGCCATGTGGAAATTGTTTTATTACGTTTACCAATATACGTGGTAGAGCCATGCTACAGTTATATTAGTAGTATAGTTGTAGCACGAATGGGTCGGCTCGACCGGGGAAGGACCACGCTCTCACAGAATACCAGCGTGAAATAGCAGCTTAACGCTGCTGTGTTTCGTATGGTGAGTGTACCAAACCGGAAGCCTTTTTTACTGGAAACGAGGCATTACATCTTAGTCCTCACGAGTGACAACGCATCTGGATTTTGATTCGTAATCGATGATAGATGTAGATGTCTATGGGTCACAGCAACCACTTACCATCAGGTGGACTGTGTGCTCGTTTGTGACCCAATCCTATTAAAAAAACTTTTTTAACAAAACAGTAAGGAAAAATAAAAAAATGCGGTTGCCAACTCGCAAGTGTGGCAACTTTGGCAAGCATCAACCTTACGAGGCCTATGTTCAGCAGTGGACTTTTATAAGTTGTAATGGAATGGATGTTGGAGCGGGCGAAAGAATATTAATAAGACGTGCAGGAAGTCGATGGATGGAAGTCATGCAAGTAGCCCAATAACTTATTTTGAACGAATAGTTCCATTAAAAAATTTGTGTCACCATTAAGGGTGGAATATTTTTTTCAAAGTTAAGGATATTAGGAAGAAAATGTATTTTATAAAAAAATATTAAATCATCAGATCATCAGACACGGTTCATTACTGACGAAAACATCGCGTAGCATACAATAATAAAATATTAGCTTCTGAAATCAAGGCGTTAATGTACGGTCTTAGCACCGAATTCAGAAGTCTTACTGGAAACGAGGCATTCCATCTTAGTTCTCAGGGGAGACAACGCATCCGCATTTTGATTCTTAATCGAGGATAGATGTAGATGTCTATGGGCCACAGAATTCACTTACTATCAGGTGATGTGTGAAAAAGACACTAAGTGGAAATAATATTATTATTGTTTTATTCCTTCACGGCTGGTGAAAAAGTAAATTTTTATTAAAATTCGTTTTTAGGCTGGTGACTTGTAATAAGCACAGAAAATTAATATTGTTTGTAATAGTACGTGATTCGCAGATATGTCAATGATCGATCACACCTTGCAAGTCCGCACATCGGTCTGTCTTGTTCGGATGCGGCTCACTTGAATACCGATTATCTTGAATCGGAGGTCCCTAAGCACCAACTTCCTCCGCTCCATTTTACGAACAGTTAACTGTACATTACTGTTTTTGTAAGGGAGACAAACGAGCTTACAGTTCACCAGATGGTAAGTGGACCAACTGAAGACAATGAAATTAAACTATTTACAACAACTGAACACTGAAGCGACAATAACACGTAAGTTAAGTTAGTTTTTTAATTCACAACTGTCCTTCGCTACTCTTAATATCACACTGATGGATCGGAATCACACAAACGGAATCAGTGCTATCCCATACAGATTAAGGTTTGATAAGATTGGTTCACGCCTACGATACGACTTTAATTTGTCGAATAAAAAACGTATTATGCTGTTTTTATTTAGATACTAACTGTTCCCCGCCACTCCGCGTTAAATTTATTGCTTTATTATGTTTAATCTTTTGTGCGGATCCTTAATTATTTTTAACCTAACGCTGTAGGCTGTAGCCTAATGCTTCGCATTCGCATACACCTAATCCGTCATCGACCGAAGTTTACTCGGGCGATGACGGCCGAACTCGGACGATCGAATCAAACACTTGTAAAAAAAAAGAGCGCCTACACAAACACGATCGTCATCGTCCGACAACGCACGAAAACGGTCGATCAACCGTCGAGTCCGAACTTGTTGGGCAGTTGGGATTTCTCGCCCGAATGTCAGCGTTTACAGTGCAAATTGAGTGTATTTATAGTTTAATTTAATCATTTTGTCTTTATTCTGTTGTTTCTGTCAGTGTTGTTATCTACCTAAACGACTATGGATATTGAAAATAGAAAAGAATACCGGCAGCAGATACATGTCCGAGTTACTCGTCCGGGTAGTTCTGTCCGCCTTCAGGCGACAAAATCGGTTTTGGTGTACACGTACCGTAAGTTACTTCTTATAAAATCAGCTATTGGCCGGTGAAAGTCCCGTCAAAATCAGTTCAGCCATTTCCGAGATCAGCCGGACAACAACAGACAGAAATACAAAAATTAAAAAAAAATGTGTTTTTGTTATAAGTGCCGTATCGATATAAATCTGTAAAAAAAGTCGTGTTTGTAATTCTAATATTTTCAAGAAAAAACAAGTTCAGGGGACTAAATAAAAGACACTGAAGCAAAATCGCTGGTTTTTAGAACTTTTGTATGTCTGTCTGTCTGTGTATTCATGATTCATGCGAAAACTACTAAACAGATTTCCATGAAATTTTGTGTGTAGGTAATTAAGGACTCGGGGCAACTTATACGCTACTTTTTATCCGATTACGGAACTTCAAAAAAAGGGGATTAAATATTTTTCTTCTTTTAGATGTTAATTTCTATTCTATATCATTAATCATATAAAATGGAAATTAACATTTATTAAAATAAATTAACGATTTATAAATAAAGCCTAAAATTAGTTTTAACCGTTGCGTAATAAATTTAACTACGGCGACAATCTACTTTTCACTTTTTTAAAAACAGTGTCATCTAAAATATAAAAAGTAGTGACATTTTGACATGTTTTTGAGTAGAGATGTTGAAAATAATTAAATTCATAATTGATTTGAAAATTCTAACTTTCGTTATTTCATTTTGTTAAAAATAAACTAGAAACTAATTACTACTTAAATAGGTAATAGTGACATCTATCGAATATCATAAATAAAATATGAAGGTTTGTTTTGGTATCAGTTTTTTATCTATATATATAAACTTATAAAAACTGCAATTACTACAAAACTTATTATCCTTATCGCTTAAATAAAGAGGTTTTTATATACATATGTATTGGTCAGCTTTTAGAATTTATAATATCATGAATTAGTCGATTATTGTGTGAAATGGCGGTATTTTATAAAATTTAACAGTGTATGTTGACTATATCATGATATAGCTTGACCAAATCAATGAATGTTTGGGGATATTAACAACTAAACACGTTATTGCTCTTTCTAGATTTTATTGTTATATCGCAAAATAATTTCATTAAACACCGCTAGCAGCGCTGATTACATATTTATTTATTTATTTTTTATTTACTCTTTATTGTACAACACAATACAAAAATATCAAGTACAGTTAAAACTAAATTAGAATACGTACAAATAGGCGGTCTTATCACTGAAAGCGATTTCTTCCAGACAACCTTTGCGTAGAGAAAGGATGCAAACAAAAGTTAAAATAGAGGGGGGCACAAAATAATAATAAAAAATATAAAAATACATATAAATAAAGATAAGTGAAAATTATATATAAAATATCATATAATAGATTAAATGAAAAGAGTACGAGAAAGGTAAAGTAATTTATCTAATAGCGTTCTAAGTAATACGATTTAACAAGATTTTTGAAAGCGTGAAGAGATTTAGCACGACGAATATGGATGAAGAGTAAAGAGTTCCACAATCGTACAGCAGTTACGTCAAAGAATTTCTTAAAAAAGGAAGAAGAGTGCAAAGGTGTAGAGAGAGAAAGATTAACGGAGGATCGAAGGAACCGATTACATATTTTTGACAGAAATAGAATTTTTAATAGATTCACCATCATTTTATGCCTTATTTATGTATTATGTAAATGTTTGCGGCTTTGTTGCGGAATCGCTAACTGTGACTGAGTACTAGAGGGTATAGTTTTGGTTTTCATAGTTTTAATCTACTTATAGCGCCATCTACATATTGCTAAATAAACTACTGTTACGAGCTTGAGGTTCGTGACAATAAAAATTGCCGATAAAATTACCTAAATTAACACTTTAATTTACTTTACACAAATTAAAACACTAATAATTAAACACACTAATTCACTTTATTCCGCTCCGAAGCTTCGCTTGTCTCGCCAAATCCAATACTTCCCCGATCGCATCTTGCAGCACCTATATATACAAATTAGCAATGAAGCATCCGGAATATTCAAGTAAATGCGCGCAAAGCGACGAGTGTTCGAGTGTAGATTTTCTAGAAACTTAGTTCTTCGGTTTGAGACTAGATGGCGCTGTCGATTGAAGGATTTGTGATGTCATTTTCTGCAAAGCTCCCCTCGCTCTCGTTCCTGACACTAGATGGTGCTAGTGTATGACGTTGACTTATTCACGCAACACTACGCTTATTGTTGCAGCATCAAAAATTGTCAGTCTTAAAATATCCAGACCGGTGGCCACTGACCGCATGATTTATCATAATTGTCAATTTTAACAAAATTACTAACAAAACTGTGTAGACAAATTAACTATGACTAAGAGAGGAGGTCTTTAGTTGAATATGTTGTGTCTATCGACATAGCAATATTTCACCAATTTCTTTTTGTATCAAGTCAATTGAAAATTAAGTGCACTGTGAGATTTTTATCCATAATTGATGAAATTCGTGATACAGTTGGCGCAGCCTTTATATACTTTTAATGAAACTTTTAAAATAGCTTGTCATATAAAAAGATAGCTTTAATCTTTTCGGACATAACTATTAACATTTTGTAACAGTCCCAGTTTCATAGCTCACATGAGGAAAGTTTTAAAAAATAGGTGTAAGTATTTTTATTATAACTATGAGTAGAGCTGCACTGATAGAATCTTGAAAGTCGTCTGTCAATGCCGGTAATAGAACCTATCTAAACGTAAATTTCTCACACGTTCAACGTGAACAGAATCCTATACCTTTAAACAAGCAATTCTTGTATACAGGGTGTTTGGTGGGTGGTCCGACAAACTGAAATGGGAGATAGATGGGTTCATTAGAAGCATATTTTCTTAGTAAATTTTTTTCTATCTCTTACCATTTTTTTTTTAATTGAATTTTTAAATTTTTTTTGTAATTATCCCAATTTTCTAGTATTTTGGTTCAATAACTTCTACTATTTCTAGTTTTCTACCATGTTTTTTTATTTTCCCTAAGAAATATATTTTTTTTTTAAATTAAAAGAAAGATTGAAAGCCTAAAAGGCATAAGAAAAAATACTTACGACACATTGAAAGTGAACAAACGAGAAAAAAAATTGTAAGCCCTTAAGTTTCCAGCCCCTTAAAAAAATAAATAAATATGTTGAGTAATTTCAAATGGCCATAAAAAAAATTCTATTTCATCCTCTTTCTATCGGTATATCACATGTTACATAAAACTTTAAATTATCAACAAAATTATTGATAATCAAATGTGAGGACGGGGGGAATTAAAATATTACAAGTTCCGTAAAAATTGCCAGGGCACCCTAAACTGGTTTTTACCCGTGTAAATATTTTTATGGTTTCATTTATGCGTGTGCGAGCCAGGTAGATGTTGTCTCTTTCTGGTGGTACAGGCGAAGTTACGACGCGCGGATCAGCTACCTGCTTCTGTTGTTATTTAATTTAGTCGTGATTTGACTGTCTCTGAAGCTACTTGCGAGTTCTTTTTCGACATTCATTGTTGAACAGTTTCGTTGAGTTTAGTTTTTGTTTCGTTGATTGTTAAGTTTTTGTTTGTTATTTGTTTCTGTTTTCGGACGGTAGTGTTCAAACTTAATTCAAAACACTGCAGTGATTATGGCTCAACGCACTTATTTTACTAACCAGGAATACGCTGATATGCTTTTGGTTTATGGTCGGGCCCTAAATAACGGCCACAGAGCACGTAGACTTTATGGAGAGCTGTATCCCACGAGAAGGTTGCCTAGCCATGATACGTTTGCAAATACTTATAGAAGGCTACGTGAAACTGGCAAATTGCAACACAGGGAACCAGGAGTACGTGGAAGACCACTTGATGTTGCTGTGGATGAGCGTATCTTGGCGGCTTTTGACGATGATCCCACTATAAGCATTAGAAAAGTAGCGACTGAACTCGGCTTTTCTGTATGGAAAGTGTGGTCGGTTCTCCGCAACCATTGCAAGCACCCATTTCACCTCACCCCAGTGCAAGGTACTTATTATTTCTTTTTTTTTATAAAATTACTGTTTATCTTATACATTATTAATTATTTCATACATTTTAAAGTGAGTAAAGTAACTTACACTATTTTTTGTGCTAGGTATCGTGGAAGGAGATTTTGCACGGCGTACAGAATTTTGCAGCTTTATACTGCACAAAGATGTCGACGATAATCAATTTTTGAAGAGCATTTTATGGACCGACGAGTCGAAGTTTACACGAGAAGGCATTTTCAATCAACATAATTTACATTATTGGTCAGATAAAGATGAAAACCCACGTAAAACGAGACAAATATCGCATCAGACACGGTTTAGTGTTAACGTGTGGGCAGGTGTGATCGGAAGATATTTAATCGGTCCTCATTATCTACCTGATAATTTAAACGGAGATAATTATTTACATTTTTTACAAAATGATCTCCCGGAACTAATGAGCGAGGTACCAATAATGAATGAGGACACAAGAATAATATTTCAAAACGATGGCTGCCCTGCCCACTATCGCAGAACCGTGAGGGAATATTTAGATGCGGTATTTCCGAACACGTGGATAGGGAGACTCGGACCTATCGAATGGCCTGCGAGATCCCCAGATCTGACTCCACTGGATTTTTATGTCTGGGGCCGAGCAAAGGAAATTGTATACGAAAATGAAATACAAACAAAAGAAGAGTTGATTGGAAAAATAAATGCTGCTTTTCATATTATGAAAGAAGAAATACGATTAAAAACTACCACGACTGAAATACGTCGAAGATATCGAGCGTGTCTGCATAATGTAGGAGGATATTTTGAACAAAATTTGTAAATTTAGTAAAAAATTACTAGTACTTATTTTTTTATTATTATTGAGCAAGACCCTGGTTAGTGTAGTGTAGACACAACCATTAACTTTTTTGTATTAAATACAATAATAGGCGCTCGTATGAGCTGGTAGCTGTAGCTGACCCGCGGGTCCTAAGCGGAAATATTTTAATTCCCCCGCCCTCACATTCAATTATCAATGATTTTGTTAAATAATCTAAAGTTTTATTTGACATATGATATACCGATAGAAAGAGGGTAAATCAGGAAAGTTTTTAAGGCCATTTTAAATTACTCAACAATTTTATTTATTTTTCTGGGGCTGGAGAAAACTTAGAGGTTTACAATTATTTTTTTCGTTTGTTCACTTTCAATGTATCGTAAGTATTTTTTCTTATGCTTTTTGGGCGTTAAATCTTTTTTTTTAATTATATACAAATCACTATACTTGGGAAAAATAAAAATAAATGGTAGAAAACTAGAAATAGTAGAAGTTATTGAACCAAAATACTAGAAAATTGGGATAATTACAAAAAAAATTTAAAAATTCAATTAAAAAAAATGGTAAGAGATGGAAAAAAAATTTACTAAGAAAATATGCTTCTAACGAACCCATCTATCTCCCATTTTAGTTTGTCGGACCACCCACCAAACACCCTGTATAAATATATAATCGGAATCTCGGAAACGGCTCCAACGATTTTCATAAAATTTAGTGTCCATGGAGTTTCGGGGGGCAATAAATCGATCTAGCTAGGATTTATTTTTAGAAAATGTCCGTTTGTCCGTGTTTTCAGGAATTTAAAAAAACTGCTACAATATAAGAAGGTAAATTGACAGTTTACTAACGATCGTAATAGCTCAGATGGGTTGTTCGCGCGTGATATCGGTGTTCCGTGGTTCGCGTCCCGTCTTGAGTCCGACTTTTTTTTCCTTTTTTTTCAAGTTCCCTTTTTTGTGAGAAAATCTATTATTTTGAACCCTTATTTTTTGTAGTATTTTTTAAAAATACTAAAATTTTAATTAATCTAATTGCACTCATGATTTTTTATTCAAATATCCAGTTCAGTTTTTTCTATTGGGTCAATAAGATCAAAAACTATTATTCATGTAATTTGTATATAAATGTAACTTAAAAAAAAGAGCAAAGCTCGGTCATCCGGGTACTGCATATGAAATTTAGAAGTCTACTCGAATGTAAAAAATACTGGCGTGTACTTTATGGTGTCAATCAATATTCAATGGCGCCAATATTAATAAAGACCATG
Source organism: Parnassius apollo (assembly GCA_907164705.1). Taxonomy (NCBI): domain Eukaryota; kingdom Metazoa; phylum Arthropoda; class Insecta; order Lepidoptera; family Papilionidae; genus Parnassius; species Parnassius apollo. Next base: position 10,331,782 of record CAJQZP010001449.1, on the reverse strand, counting down.
AAATACAACATTATTTTGTCAAAACTTTATCAACTTTAATTATGATTAGGTAACAAGTAAACAACGCATTTTGATTCCAGGGCAATTTCCCCTTCATAAAGACACAGAGGAAGACGTGCCCGATAAAAAGGTGTTTCTACAAGTAGAATATTAATACACTTGTATTGCTTAATTTCTATCATTTCCTACGTCCAATATAGACACAGATTTTTTTTTATAGCACAGGGTGACAAACGAGCACATAGTCCACCTGATGGTAAGTGGTTGGTGTGGCCCATATACATCTACATTTGTCCTCGATTACGAATCAAAATGCAGATGCGTTGTTGTTGTCGTGCGTTGAGGATTTAGGTGGAATGCCTCGTTTCCAGTAAAAAGGGTCTTCGGTTCTCTATACTCACCATACGAAACACAGCAGCATTAAACTACTATTTGACGCTGGTATTCAGTGAGAGCGTGGTCCTTCCCCGGTCGAGCCGATCCATTCGTGCTACAACTATATTACTAATATAATAATAATGTCCTCCAGACCAAATTTCGGCCACGGCGGCCTGTCACAGCGGAGGCTAGCCATCGGCGCAGGACAGGATTATAGTGCCCAAGTGTATGCGCAAGCACAGGTGCACTCTCTATTCCCTCACTCTCATAATCCGATGGGACGGTAAACCGACACGACCGGAGAGAGATCAGGCGCAGGATCAACGGCTTTACGTGCTTTCCGAGGCACGGGGGTGAGACACCGCCAAGTTCCAGACTCCGGGCAGCTACTGAGAATTTCTTGACGGAAAAACTCAATAATTAGTTTTTTCGGCCCGACCGACGGACCCCAGGACCTCATGATCAGCAGTCGTACTACTACAACCACTAGACCAACGAGGCAGTCACTACTAATATAACTGCAGCATGGCTCTACCACGTAAAAATGCATTTAGTAAAAAACTGTTATTTCGACATTACAAACAGATACTTCAATTTTATTTATTTGTATAGACATAGATATGGCAGCATTTGTACTCGACATATACTAGTGTCAAATCGCACGAACTTTCAACGTGCTCGGCTGTGCTATGCGGGATCATATGATGTGTTTAATTGCTTGTTAATGTACAATAAAGTGTAATAATAATTAATCACTTTTATCTACAGTATGATCAAATATAATTTTCATGTGATTATCTACATATTGTAAACAATTCACTAATGATGTTAGGAGTTGGAGTAGTGCAGGAGAAAGGTAAACATGTGGAACGTCTACTATATAGGTCCATCCATCCATTACAAGAGTCCACTGTCGACTATAAAAGTCCACTGCCGAACTTATGCTATAGATTGCCTCATTGAAGGGAGATGCTGCGGCCCATCTCCCGTTTCAGTTTCCCTCTGTCGCCTCTTACGATAGTAACAGGACGTTATGGCGTACTTATTAGACATTCCTACAGCACCACTATACGGTATAAAAAAGTAAAGTTACATCCTATATACGTCCCACTGCTGGGCTCAGGCCTCCCCTCACTTCTGAGAGGGTTTTAGGGCAAGGAAGAGTCCGTCGCGCTGCCCCAATGCGTGTTGGCGAACTTCACATGTCTTCGAATTTTTTTTTCTTATTCCTTAGACATGCAGGTTTCCTCACGATGTTTTCCTTTACCGCCGAGCACGTGGTAAATCAGCTCTTAAAATAACAATTAACAATTTCATTGGTGCCGGCGGGGATCGAACCGGGGTTACTCGCGTTCTGTTATATTTACAGCGAGCGTTAACCATCTGAGCTACCACGGCTCATACGGTATATAGGTGCTCAATAGATGCGGTGTAAAAGAGGGGCTGTGGAGGCGGTCCGCTTCGAGTGCCAAGCACCAAGGGGTGACAACGACTACTCACTAGCACATGCAGAGAATACTTACAGAAGAATTACTGTAGTATCTACCTGCAAACATATGTTAGGGCTCCAGGCTATGAAACACTGCAACTATTGCTGGGGTTCATGATGGCGTCAAAGTGGTGGAATCAACGAACGCAATCCTAAAGCGTTGTTTACGCCTTGTACTAATCATTCGCTAAATTTATGTGGAGTGCACTAATTTGGTGTCGTTAATTCAAGTTTAACTTTTTTCGGAACAGTGGAAAGAGTTTACACGTTCTTTTCATCATCCATACATTGATGGGAAATTTTAAAGAAAAGTGAAGGCGTATCTGACAAAATCACGACGGTGTTATACCACTGCAGAATAATTTTGAGAAACTTGTATCAACACTCGAAATATGTGTGATCCTTTTGCCAGCTTTGCGTGATTTCAGCTTTCTATGCTATCTTTCCTTTTGGTATGAAGTCCTAGAAAAAGTTAATCAGAATTAATTTATATATGTTTAAAATAAAAAGGCCTAAAAAATTTCTTCAATGCCAACTTATTCAAATAGTGGAAAAAGATATTTCCTACGCAACAGAAAATGTGAGGATTTAGACATTTCGATTGAAGGAAGAAGAGGAAGAAGGACATTTCGAAAACCTTTACCAGAAGAAATGCCCGAGATGCTGGACTAACATTGCCAGAGGAGCTATGTTATACCATCATTCTTAAAATACTATAATACACAATAGAATGGCTGTCGACATTATTTTGTACGAGGATCGGCGTCGCCGGGAGCACACATACAAGCAATTACGTCGTATTGTCATTACTACAAACCCGAGCGAATTTACACATTTTAAAACTTTTGATTAATGTTTTTGACACATCAATATTTCATTATTATTGTTTCTAATAGTTACAAAATATAAATAATTTTGACTTACTGGTTGTAGGATGTGTTTCCTTTATTTAAATTCCATTTCCCGCTGTTATTTCGACACGTAATATTTTGTCATTTTTTTAAATAATTTGCATGCAGCGCGACGCTTGACGCGAAAATTGGAAACGATTGATAATGTTGACATTTATAGGTGTGAATTGACATGTCAGTGGCTACACGAGCTTCGCCCACTCCCCCGTTCTATTATGTATATATTATAGTATTCTACGCCATCGTTACAGGGCAACGGATGATATTCTCGTAACATTTAGTGTTGTTGTTGTTCTTTATATTATGTTTATCAGTGCACTGTGAGGGGTGAGAGCTCATAAAGTAGTTCGACTTTTACGAATATTAATCAATGAAAACTACTTATTACCCAACTGCCCCTGAGCATTAATGATTTTCAGATGTGTAAAAGGGAACAGGCCATGTCCGAGGGTGAACTGTACCGGGATGGTGACAATGATGAGGTATAATATAACATAATGCCTAGCATGATTATTTATTTCATTATCAAAACCGGTAAATTCATTGCTATCATTGAAATAGCAATGAATTAACCGGTTTGTTAATGACAAACAAGTGGTATAATTAAAAAATTGTACAACCGACTTTAATACAACCGAATCAATGTATTAGAAGTCAATTAAATACGCATTATTAAAGATAACTCAAAAACACGAAAGCACCAGCTTACAGATAAAAAAGAATCATAAAAATCGGTTCACCCAGAGAAAAGTTATGAACACACAAAAAAAACATACAGTGGAATTGCATACCTCCTCCTTTTTGAAGTAACAAATGCAGATTTTCGATTTTTAACTTTAATAGGCGCGTGCGAAAAGGACGTTTCAAAGATAAAATCCATTTCGCGGTGACCAACATCTGTTGTAATCTGAGAGTTTAGAAAAACTTATTGTGGTTTAAACTGGAAAAAGAATATTCTGCCGGGAGAAACGTAGAAGCTGCGTAGTTTTTTTTAAGGAATGCTATATAATATAGTAACGCGTTTATAAGAAATATAATGTAATATATTTCTTTTAGTGGAAGAGGCAAGCTGCAGGTATATTATAGTTGTAGCACGAATGGTTCGGCTCGACCGGGAAGGATTACGCTCACACAGAATACCAACGTAAAATAGCAGCTCGATGCTGCTGTGTTTCGTGTGGTGAGTGTAGAGAACCGGAAAACCTTGTTACTGGAAACGAGACATTCCATCTTGGATCTAAGGGGTGACAACGCATTTGCATTTTGATAGAAATATAAATCCCTATGGGTCGCAACATCCAGTCACCCTTATTCTATAAAAATAAATAATAATACGCCCGTTATGTACTTCAAGTAATCTTAAAAGACTTATTGAATTTTGTAATAAATATCACATTATATCAAACGAACAGTACGGCTTTCAAAAAGATAAATCTACAACTTTAGCGATATTTTCACTCATAAAAATAATACTATCAAATATCAATAATAATAATTTTACAACGGGACTATACTTTGACCTATCTAAAGCCTTTGACATAGTTTCACATGACCTATTGTTACAGAAATTGGAAAAGATTGGAATTAGAGGACCAACGCTTCATTGGATAACATCATATCTTTATAATAGACAAGGTATTACTAGCAGATGTAAATGGGGACATAATTCAATACTCGTCCGAATACCGAAACAAGAAATATGGAGTTCGGGAAGTGTTCTCGGTCCAATTCTGTTTTTGTTGTACTTAAATGACATTGTTAATATTAGGAAGCATAAATGTATTCTTATTGCTGATGACATTTCAATAATCCTGACTTCCAATAAAAAAATAATAATATTAGTGGCCACGGAGCTGACATAAATAATACAATAGATACTTTAATTAACTGGGTTGACATACATAATTTAAAAATTAATTTAGACAAATCTTTATATATACAATTTAATAAATGCACTAATAATAAACATAATCTTAAACTTAACATTCCAAAAATAAAAGCAGCTAGTCATACGAAATTTTTAGGTTTAATTATAGATGACGATATAAATTGGAAACCACATGTAAGCGATGTCTCTATCAAAATAAATAAATTCGTGTGTGCACTTAAACAAATAAAAAATATAACAAACATAAAAACCGCTGTCATGTCCTACCATGCATATGTAGAATCTCTACTACGGTATGGTCTTATAATGTGGGGCAAGAGCACTGATCAAAACAAAGCATTTGTCGCGCAAGAAAAATGCATTAGAGCTATATGTGGGCAAAAACCGAATGAATCGTGTCAACCAGTGGTTAAAAAACTTGGCTTATTACCACTACCATCACTTTATATCCATGAAGTATGTATGTTTGTACAGAAGCACAAAACGTTGTTTACAACGATAGATGATGTAAATCCCCGCAGTCGTCAAGATCCACATAGACTTGTACTAAACGATAATCCTAGAATAAGAAAATATAATAAAAGTTGTTTATTTATGTGTGTTCACTTATATAATAAGATACCTAATTACTTAAAAATATTAAATACAAGATCATTTAAATTTAAACTATATCAGTGGCTAAATAATTGTAATGTCTATAGTGTCATGGATTTTTGTAGCCAAAAATATTAATGTAAAAAAAGTGCATGCTATGAATAACCATAGCAAAACATGCTGATCTGAAACGTTCTGTAAATCTATTATATACCATGTTTTATGCAAATAAAATATTATTATATAAAATACTTCTTAGAATTGTATGACTTCTTTTTAAGGTTCCGTAGTCAACTAGGAACCCTTATAGTTTCGCCATGTCTGTCTGTCCGTCTGTCCGTCCTCGCGTAATCTCTGTGACCGTTAGCACTAGAAAGCTGAAATTTGGTACCAATATGTGTATCAATCACGCTGACAAAGTGGTAAAATAAAAATTGGAAAAAAATGTTTTATTAGGGTAGCCCCCCTATATGTAAAGTGGGAAGTGGTGGAAAAAAGAAGGATTTTTTTTTTAATTTCAACCCTAACGTGTGATATATTGTTGGAAAGGTATTTAAAAATGAATAGGGGTTTACTAAATCATTTTTGATAATGTCAATAATTTCGGAAATAATCGCTCCAAAAGTAAAAAACAATGTGTCCCCCCCCTCTAACTTTTGAACCAAGTTTAGAAAATATGAAAAAAATCTGAAAAGTAGAACTTTATAAGGACTTTCTAGGAAAATCATTTTGAACTTGGATGGAAACAACAGTACCCGCTACCGGGAGCAGTTGCAGGAGCGCTGTGGTCGAACATAATGGATACCCCTTTAAACTCATAAGTGGGATATAAAGCGTGCCTCTTGGCGTTTTATTAAGATTTGGGTCACCATTTTATATAAGGTGACAAAAGAGCACAACACCTGATGAGTGTGACCAATGAATAGTCTACTGAGTACTGAATGAAAACAAAATGCAGATGTGGGGGTGAGCTGAGAACTAAGATGGAATGCCTCGTTTCCATTTAAAAGGTATTCGGTACTCACACATACTAAACAGCAGGGTTAAGCTGATATATTACGCTGGTATTCTGTGAGTGTGGTCACTCCTGGGTCAAGCCGATCCATTCGTGCTACAAGCATAATATAGCTGCAGCATGGCTCTAACACGTATAAATACATAGGTGGATTTTCACTTTTCAATCATGACATTTCTCATATTATTTTATAATAAGTGTATGACAAAAATTGGCAAAGCATTACACCCTAAACTGCTTGTTTCGTAAAATTCAATAATTTTAATCAATTGTATTCATCGTAAATGATATTTATTAGAAGCCATTTTTACTTTTACCACTGTTTCGGAAAAAGCTATGTCCCGGGAAGAACTAGAAAAATATACAGCGGATTTTTTTTAAAGTTACACTTCTACAATGGAGTAAGTTGTACGAAGCAATTATTAAAAAGCTCGCTCGTCGCTCAGCGAGTTATAGGCCCGCAGCTCGCTCGTACGAGGGCGGCACTGAAAATTTCGGGAATCAAGGAAGTGACACAACATTACTATTTAAAAATGTATTTATTGCTTTTCGAAGTATTCTCCGCGAAATTTGACACATTTTTCTGTACGGCGATGGTCTAATATTTCTATATTTTCTTGCTCTAAACACTCTTGTTCTGTGTGCGGTGTGAGAACTCGCATTGTCGTGATGGAGGATGATGCGGCGGTTGCAGTTCTCTTTACGGAGTTCAGAAACGACCTGTGGCAAACAAATGCTAACATACCATTTTGCATTAACCGTTCTTTGTCCCTCAAGAGGAATAGTCGTAAGATGGCCGGTTTTGGAGACAAACGTGGCCACCATTTTTTTTGCAACACTCCGTGAACGAACAATTTTTGTTGACTTTAACTAATTTTCGAACACCCAAACTCGTGACTGGTTTTTCGGGTTCGTACGCATATATCCAGGATTCGTCACCTGATACGATGTTGTATATAGCATTTGAGATATCTTCATTCATCATTTTCTTGGATGACTGCAGTTTTTGGACGACCTTGACGGGGATCATCACTGAGCCCGACACGTCCACGTTGAAATTCAGCAAACCAGCGATAAATTGTGGTTTTGGATGGGGCTTCATCACCAAATGCAGAAATCATCCGCTCAACACACAACATAACGTTTTTGTGTTAAACCACTTCGAAAGTCATAATAAATCATCGCTCTTGAATTTTCGGGAGTCATTTCCATTTTCTCAACGACTAAACAAGTTTGACAAAACCTTGTGACAAGACCAAGAATCTTTTTTAAATAAATATGGTATTCGATTTTTAAAACCAAGGAGTTTTCAATTAAAAAGATTTTAATATGACAGGAACAGTGGAAATATTCCATTCCCGATACTTTTAGTGCAGCCTAGGTATATACCCAGTTTTTCTGCCGATATATTCCTAATGACGAAACCGGCAGTAGAATCAGACTAAATGACAAAGTCCAACGGATTAGTAACGTAAAGTGTCAATGGGCCGACTATAGCTCGAAGAACCAACAACCGATGGGAACGCTTATTATCTACGTATATATTATAATTAGATTAGTACGCGCTTAACGACTAGTTAAGACTTAAGTAAGTAAGTTGATGGATACAGGTGGCTGGGAACCGTGTTTTGAGACATTCCTTGAGGGAGGCTTATGCTGTTAAAAAAAGGATATGACGGACGTCTGAAATATATAATACAAATAAAATGTAAAATAATGTAGACTTGTCGGAAGCACAGGAGTTAAGGCAAATAGGGTATTACGCTAATTTTCAAATAGTGTTTTAAATGAATCCTAGTGATGAATCACTATAATTTTTATATAATTTTTTTTATAACCGAATAGTAGCATAAAAATACTTTTAATTTATCTGCTGTGCTGTTAAGCTCGTGACGTCACTGTACTAGGTTTTTGCCGATTTTGCAAAGGAACAAGATATTTTTGTATGTTTAATAATAAGTTATCATCTCTTATCACTGGCGTGTCGTGCATGAATACAAAAAAGCGAGCATAAGAACGCCGGGAAGTTATGGATTCAAGTGCCAACTGATTTAAATAATATGAGAAATACTTGGTTAAAACTGGCAAAAACATACCCGAATACGACACACCAACATGATTTGTCTGTAAAAACTAGACTTTACTTCTGTGAAGATCATTTTGACATAAGTACTTATGACTTATATTTAACTATTCGTTTATACAAAACAAAACATGAGGTGACAGGTATTGCAAGTCAAATTTTGTAATAGATTACGTTATCTTAGATATTATAACTAAGGATTGATAATGATTGTAATCATAGATAAACATAACTATGAATTATCAAAATATACTCTGACCAATGTGTTATTGTATTAAAACGAACGACCTTGAGCGTTCGGTCCGCCGACTCTCGCTACAATATATCGCGTAAATTTATGGAAATAGCCACGGCAGACAATGATAATTTTCTTTATTCGGTATATTAGTTGCATTATATTAGAATTATGTATTCTCATATATTATCTAATTAATAAAAATGACTATTTTCATTATTTTTAACAAACTACTTTCTCAAAGTGCGTTAATTATGTTACATGTTGTATATATAACCACTAATACATACAAAATAATAATAATTATTTTTTATGTATTAGTGCTATGAGACTGATGGTAATGCCCCATTTACATTCAGCCCTATTGGGCAGGGAAGTGAGCAGGGCAGTGAGCAGGGCAGTATGTAAACAGGCTACTCGCGCTGACACTGCCGCTGCCGCTGACACTGCCCGAAATGTCGGTTTTTCGTGCGGGAGTCAAAGGACGGGCAGCGCGAGCAGCAGTGTGTGTTCACATTCAGCTCCATCGCTCACTTCGCGACAAGCGCCTGGATGAACGGACGTGCGTGCCGTCCTGTTATTAAATAAATACGATCTACCAAAATGCCTTTCGAGTGGATTAATGAAAATACAATAAAGTTTTTAGAACTGCTGGAATCAGAAAAAACTATATGGGATTTCAACGATAAAAACCACAATTCATCATCTTCTACGAATACGAATTTTCGTTTTGAGTTAACATAGTACCTATGTACATAATTAATATAATAATAAATTCGTCAAATTTATTATATTAATATAAAATTTAGTTTAAATAGGAATTAATGAACATTGACATTTTATTTCTAAAAACGATTAGTAACTCATATTGATTATTTATTAATTAAAATGTAAAATAAGTTAAAAGGAAAAGGTAATATTTGCATAATAGCCAGAGATTTTTAAATTATAATTTTATTGTAATTAAAATTACGAATTAGTTTATACTGTAGTGTAATTAATAAAATAATAATAGCTTAACTAATCTCATATAATATTTAATATTATTTATGTAAAAATAATATAATAATTCAATTAATAATTTATGAACAATTTACTGTATAAGAATTCAAATAGAGTGGATCTGTATTAGTATTTAATTGTACATAATATTTGAATTCAAAAAGAATGTTTGTACCTAACTTTTAAGCAATGCAATAATTTTAAAACGTAACATTGGGTTTGTGTAATTAGCTGTATTTCATATCATTTTTGCATGCCAATTATGGCAAAACATGTCAGTTCCACGTCATTTTCATTCATTCATCTTATGTACCATGTTATTAAGCAAATAAATTTTCTATCTATCTATCTATCTTCTTTTGAACTTGATATCTTTTTAAATTATTAACATAATTTTGTATTGCAAGAAGACACATCGCGGAAGCTGTAATTATTTCGACGTCCGCCATAGTCGAAAGCCGAAAGCGATGTGAGTGGTAGGGCAGAGTGTGAATACACACTTCCCGCGATCCTGCTACGGCAGTATTTAGGGAAGTATTGCCGGCAGCGCGAGGAGCAGTGGCAGTGGCTGAATGTAAATGGGGCTTATGATGATACTATTCATGTTTTTATTATCTTTGTTGTTTTCGTTTAAGTATATCACTGCTTACTAGTTGACTTCGATCACTGATCAATGATCATAATATGTAATTTTAATTTTAGATGAATATTCCGTTATGAAATAAGTTAACGTAATTTTTTTCCATATATTTTATTTTGATTATTCAAATTATCACCCATACAATCGATGCATCTTTGCCAGCGCAGTGGTAGTTTATTGATGTAGTTCTTGAAGAAATCAACTGGACGGGTAAAGAACGGAAGTCTGTTGGCGCAAGGTCTAGTCAGTACGGCCAATGACGGAGAGCTTCCTACTCCAGCTCTTGTAACTTGGAGACCTTCTGTTATGCGGTATGAGGTCATACGGGGACGAGCGATTGACCGGAGCTGGTTGGATACGTATATATATATACCTAGGCTGCACTAAAAGTATCGGGAATGGAATATTTCCACTGTTCCTGTCATATTAAAATATTTTTAATTGAAAACTCCTTGGTTTTAAAAATCGAATACCATTTATTTATTTAAAAAAGATTCTCGGTCTTGTCACAAGGTTTTGTCAAACTTGTTTAGTCGTTGAGAAAATGGAATTGACTCGGGAAAATTCAAGAGCGATGATTTATTATGACTTTCGAAGTGGTTTATCACAAAAACGTTATGTTGTGTGTTGACCGGATGATTTCTGCATTTGGTGATTGATGAAGCCCCATTCAAAACCACAATTTATCGCTGGTTTGCTGAATTTCAACGTGGACGTGTCAAGCTCAGTAATGATCCCTGTCAAGGTCGTCCAAAAACTGCATTCACCCAAGAAAACGTTGATGCTGTGCGTAAGCTGATTGAGGAAGATCGACATGTGACATACCGCGAAATTCAGGCAACTTTAGACATTGGCATGAGTCAAATACAAATAATTTTGCATGAACAATTAGGTGTAAAAAAGTTGTTTTCCCGATGGATACCGCATTCGCTCTGTGAAGAGCAAAAAGCGGCTCGCGTTACTTGGTGCGTCAGAACTCTCGAGAGATTCCACGCAGGATCCTCAAATGCTGTATACAACATCGTATCAGGTGACGAGTCCTGGATATACGCGTACGAACCCGAAACAAAAAACCAGTCACGAGTTTGAGTGTTCGAAAATGAGTTAAAGCCAACAAAAATTGTTCGTTCACGGAGTGTTGCAAAAAAATGGTGGCCACGTTTGTCTCCAAAACCGGCCATGTTACGACTATTCCTCTTGAGGGACAAAGAACGGTTAATGCAGAATGGTATGCTCGCATTCGTTTGCCACAGGTCGTTTCTGAACTCCGTAAAGAGAACTGCAACCGCCGCATCATCCTCCATCACGACAAAGCGAGTTCTCACACCGCACACAGAACAAAAGAGTTTTTAGAGCAAGAAAACATAGAATTATTAGACCATCCACCGTACAGCCCCGACCTAAGCCCTAATGATTTCTATACTTTCCCTAAAATAAAGAATAAATTGCGTGGACAGAGATTTTCATCACCTGAAGAAGCTGTGGACGCCTACAAAACGGCCATTTTGGAGACCCCAACTTCCGAATGGAATGGTTGCTTCAATGATTGATTCCATCGTATGGAAAAATGTGTCAAATTTCGCGGAGAATACTTCGAAAAGCAATAAATACATTTTTAAATAGTTGGGGCAGCGCGGTGGACAATTCCTTGCCCTAGGACCCTTTCAGAAATGAGCGGAGGCCTGTGCCCAGGATTGGGACGTATATAGCTATAACTTAAACTTTAACTCTAGCTCGAATAGCCTACTAATGAAATTCAAATGATCGGTTTAGGCAAAGTAAGGGTAGGTAAGTCAAATTAGGGCATTATACAGTACTTACTTAGATATCTCTTACCTAATCACAAGCACAAGTGTGTACCTAATCACAATACCTACTGAAGTATTTTGATTAGGTAAGTTCACATTTTTGCACCATAATATCTACAAACCAAAAATTAAATAAACAAAGCTTTACGTCTTCAACCATTACAGTTGAACCAAGACAGGTATACTGTAATTCTATGGTTTCTAGACTCAAGTCGTTTACTGCCGTATCGTCATTGTTCGTATTTAGCCTACAATAACGAATAAATTATATTAGATCTTGCATGAAAACAAAACGGAATTACTTGTAATAAATCATTTAGATACATATTTTAGCTATATATTTGAAAAGGTTCATATTATTTATAATATGGTAACCACAAAAAATATCACATCAAATTTCATAAATTCTGGTTATAATTTCATAACTCTATGGACTCAAAAGTGCGCCCGACTTACCCATTATCATTTTCAATTACTGGTAAACTTGAATAATTATTTTGGTATTTTTCTTTTCCTCCTAAAATAAAAATATACTATGTAATAACACGTAGGAATTTAACGGAATAAAAGTAAGTGAAGTTGATAAGTGAACTACATCAAATTACTTACAGAATTTCATTCATCTTTAGAGCATTTTGACGTCGTTGACGTTTATTCTTCTTGAATTTAGGTATTTGCACTAATCAATCCACAAAATTATATTTTCAAATTCTCACAATTGTGATAATGTGAAAATATAATAAAAAACACGTAAACGCATCGGTTAGTAGGTATCAGTACTCAAATAATATTATGTTTGTGGCGAATCACGGAACGTCGACGATACATAGCGACACAGCTACCTCGTACGAACGTATACAGCGTAATGTCGCCCGCACTTTGCGCACGCCCCTTTATCATAGAATTCACACAATTTCACACAATTATTTCAATTAAAAAAGAAAAACGAACTTAAAAAATTAAATAAAACGTGGAGAATATAGATTTTTAAATTATCTATCCATTAGTGTAATCCTCAAATGATTAGAGCGTTGCATTTAGCAGCAGATGCTTGTAATCAAGAATTTTAGTCATTTTTTAAAAGTTGTGTTTAAATGTATTTATAGCACATAAAAACGAATTAGAACGTGGAATGTGATGATAAGATATCGAACATTAATAATGTGCTTTGTAAATGTAGTTTATTTTTCATAACTAATGAGATAATAGAGTCTGAAAAACGCACTTTCGCAACACTTTGGTCACGGATACACCTTAACAAAAGTTGGTAATAGGTACTTACATTAATGTTTTAACATTCCTCAACTATACATGTAACAAAAACCCTGGGGTTCCCGTTGACTGCGTGATCAGAATCCAAGCATATAGATTTTATAAGAAAAAAAAAACATTTAAAAAAATTTAGATGAAAAAAATTAATTTGCAAATTGCATGTGGTTTTATTATCTATGCATAGGAGTAAGAGGATTGTCAAAGACCCCACATTACCGATACTCATGTGAGTTAGAGTAAATAAAACCACATACAATTGGCAAATTAATTTTTTTCATTAAAATTAATTTTTTTAAATGTGTTTTTTAGAAAAAAAATATTTCTATACGCTATTTCTATTGGATACTGATTCTGATAACACACTTAACGGGAACCACAAGGTTTTAAAATGGAAGTTTAAGCTGGTAATCTATGAATTAAGACTTAGCAGACTGCTTCACTGCATGCATGATATAATTAAATAGTGGCGTAGAATGACAGACAAAATAATAAGGACCAAAAAGTTCTGCTCTTAAAAATGGCATATTATTGATAGACAGCCAACGCCAAAACTTTGACTCATACCACATATCATATGAAGATCAAATGAAGCTGATAAGTGTTTGCCTCAACACATAGTTGAGGCAAACACTTATCACATTCAGTTTCGCATTTCGCACGTGATATAATATGATCTAGGGTTGTCACACCCATATAATGATAAACGAATAAGGCATAAGCTTTGAACAACAGATGAAAACCTTTTACATGGGTAACTTATGTCCATTTTTGTGATTTGGATAAGCACTTGTACTGGTTTCACAAACTTTTTAATCCAAGTCCAATTAAGAAATTGAAAAATATATTTACACATTAATACCAATACCACAAGGTGTATTTTAACTGAGAAAATTACAAATTATTTTCAGAAATAAACACTACTAAACTCTATTTAACTAAGGTTCATAATATTTGCTTTTACACAATACAAAGTATTTAAACATTTTCCTCCAGAATATGTGAGGGGCCACAAGTTAAAAAATGTTTCCTATGTCCTGGAAATGTTTTGCATAAATAAATATAACATGTATACATCTAGTCCCAAATCAATGATTTATAGGCCATACATAACACTTTTGGCGTGCGGAATTCAAACTTGCGACCTTTAGGTGCCATAACCAAATGCTTAGCCACTGTGCTAAGGAGTTGACAAGGATTTTTAGATGTATATTTATGTGCAAATATTAAATATTTGTAGATACATATATAAAATGTGTTTTATATTATGTATGTGCAAATATGAAGTTAAGTAATACATTAGACAAATCTATTTCCTTTATTACATTGTAAACATGTTCAATCATGTAAAAATCGTCCTTGAAAAATTTTTGAGAGTATTTTTGTTATATAAGTATTTTTGTTATTTAAGTTTCAATGGGAATTTTAAACTTACTTGGTGTGGTTAACAGGAATATTAGCAATGTAAAAATAATGTTGCAGGAGTGAACTGACTTACCGACTCGGAGGATAACATTGTCTCTTTCGCTATCATGCATAGATTACATCTCGCTCTTTTCCTTACACATGTTAAACAACAGTCAAACAAAATAACATCTAATGTTATATTAAAAAACTTACGAATGAAATGAGACATTTTCCTTGTATCTAACAGTTGCCATGTAATTTGTGCACCATCTAAAAACACATGGAGGCATTTTTGCTACGAATAACTCGAAGTATAGCCACGATGCGAGAGTGTACCCGACTGAATGCGAGCTTGGCAATTACCTGCCTTTCCTGTTGCCACATTGCATTAGCGAGCATGACATATCTATAACTTTAAACATCTTAGGCTATTTAGCAGCAGAAATAGGTAAGAGGTTAAAATCTACCCTTGAGAAATCCTAGCTAAAAGAGGAGTTATACCAACTAGAAGAAACTTAAGCAACAAAACTTACAATAAATATTAGAGAGCTAAAGTAATAACATAAGCTCAACATAGAATATATATGAATATATTATAATACCATCATAACATGGCCAAATGTATGGAGTCTCAGCATATTTTTACATAAGAAAAAGTAGAACAATATACTTATAACCTTTCAGTTTGTCTTTAGATTTCTTATTTTAAAGCCTATAATGAGATATCTCTTATCAATGTGTATTGGTTAGTGTATTGATGCTAGTCATTTTTTGTTAATACATTTAGATTAACTCAAACTCATTGGAACAAAATTCAGTAAAATAACATCAACATCATTAGGCTGAAAATATAGGAAATAGAAAGGACGTTTAGTTAAGTAACCCTGACAACAACCTTGTCTGTATAAAATAAAAAATAACCTTTGCCAATTTTTCAACAGGTACCATGGATGTAGAATGTTGAACTTCCTGTTTATCAGGTTGATCCACACTTGACCCTGACCGTGAACCACGCTGGGACCCTCGAGGAGTGCTGGAACCGCTGCCTCCTTGTTCACCTGCGGCCTTTTCATGGCTGTTATGACTTCCCATTTCGTTTCTTTAACTTTCAAAGTTTAACCACAATATGCTTGCTGTTACGTAATGTAACTTTTATTTTTCGTAAAAAAGGAAAACCGAAATCAAAACTCAAAACAAAAATATTTAGGTCTTATCATTGTCTAAAATACACACATGACAATGACACACACACACCACCACTAACAACCGCAACCAGTATTCTGTTTCAGTGTTGCCAATATTGAAATCTAGCTTCCGTTGTAGAGAACACTATAATCCCTTCAAATCCCGTCAAATACGGTAGACAAGCATAGATAAATAAATATGTAGCAAGCTAGGTCTCAATCATTCATTTCTAGTGACCGTTTCATTCTAGTACATTTTAGTCACGCGTACTGGTACATTCGGATCGATCATTCAATTGGATCACTTCGGGCTCCAGTACTCCGTTGAGTCTGTGAGATCCATTGGGAACCGAACATTTTCCATTTGTAATAGCGTCATCTAGCATGTAGTACGCTATAGGTAATAAATTCATTTTATAGAACTAAAACTTATTGACTTTCAAGGATATCACAGGTTCACAGGATATGCAACTCAAACAATAAAGAGAGCGAATGAAATAAATAAAGTAGTTGATAGTTTTCTATATATTCACAGATTACCTCCTAATAGATTCCGCATACAGGGCCACAAACGCGCGCAACACATGCTTGCTGTAGCTAGCATATGAAGTGACGCTATGAATCACGATATCAATGTTTCCAAGTTTGTGACCCGTAGACGCCTCGGAGTTTTTGACAATTTAAAAATAGTTTTGTATCAAAAATACATTACAAATGGCTTCCTGTGCAGTGAAATGGTGTGGCAAGTCAGCTAAGACATCCAGTTATCAAAAAGATGGCATAACATTTCATCGGTAAGTAAATTCTATTCTTATTACGTTAACTTATTTCAACTGCACCGGAGTTCAACTTATACTGGTAAATTAATGGTGCAAGGTGATAACAATTAAGCACCCGTTGATGTCTTTTTGAAATGTCACTATCACTCATTATGTAAATTAAAATAGTTGTCTTTATCTAACGACGGCACGTGTAACGATAGTGTTGTGATTTATACGTCGATATTTGTTCGGTCATCGTTCATATATATATATATATTTTTTTGTAGTCATTATTGTATAAAAATAGTAACGTATAATGTATGTGGTACCTGTATGTTATAGGTTTCCTAAATGCCCCGAAAGGAAAAAGATGTGGATCGACGCAACTTGTCGAGGGGATCAATGGTTTTCCCACCAAAAATAGTGTGATATGCTCAAGACACTTCACGGAAGACATCTTCATCGTATGAAAAACCGTAGAAGGCTGTTGGATTCCGCTATACAATCTCTATACTTGCCAGTTTTAGTATGCTTTTTCATTTTATTTTAGTACCAATGTAAATTACACAATAAGTAATAGCATTAAGTGGTTGATTGTAACGTGATATTCTAATATTTAGGCGAATGATACACGTCGAAATTAAACTATTTTTAACGGATTTATAAATCATAAAATAAGTGAAAGTTATAATGTGATTATTGTTTTGACTTGCTATTCTAGTGTTACATGAACTTCAGCAATATCCTATTATTATTAAGTACATCTAAATTAGAAAGATGTACCGTATGGTTTAGTTTAGTAATTAATAATACTACTTTTAGGCACCCGTCCCTACCATAAGTGCAGCTAAAAATACGGAAATTCCTGTGCCCGGTACATCGTTAAAAAAAGCGGTATGATTATAATAAGAATTAATGATATGTTTATAACTTGTATAAATTAATAAAAAAATTCATTATAAGTTTCTAAATAATTATTGGTAATATTCTAAAATAAACGAATACGTATTTTAGATTGGTGATACACCCCGCTGAAAGACGCTGCTAATAACCCGCTAACACCTAAAAATCAGAGCCATTGTTTAGAAACGCCTACAAAACAAAAAAGAAAATTTTATTTTATTCCTGATACGCCATCTGCATTTGATACTCCAGTGACAAAACATCTTTGTAGAAGAATCATCGAATTATCCAACGTAGTGAACAAAAAAGACAAAAAATTAAAAAGTTAAACGATTCCAACAGAAGACTAAAAAGACAAATAGTTTCTTTGAAGGCATTATTGACAGGATTAGAGCACAAAAATTTATTAACAGCCGAAAACTGACGCATTAAGTTCTTTAGGGGTTAAATGTAGTAAAATTATTCGTCGTCAAATATTGAAAGGAAAATCAGGAAAAATTGTAAGAAAAAAATATTCACCGCAGTTGAGAGCTTTTGCACCTACCTTAAATTTTTACTCAACAAAGGCTTATAATTATGTACGCAAGACATTTAATACTTGTTTACCCTCTGTAAAGACACTAAGAAAATGGTACAGATCTATAGATGGTCGTCCAGGTTTCACAAAGGAAGCTTTTGATGCTCTTAAATTTAAGGCAACACAGACAAATCAGCCTATTTATTGCTGTATTGTTTTTGATGAAATGAAAATTGAGAGGAAAGTAGAAAAGACATACGGCTATGTAGATTACGGTGGAAGTGTAGATTCTGACTGTAGAGAAGAATGTACCGACGCATTAGTTTTTCTAGTAGTTGCATTACACGGTAAATGGAAAGTACCTATTGGGTATTTTTTCATTAATAAAGTGACAGCTGACCAAAAAAAAATTACTAACTCAAGATATTGAGTTATGCCTTGAAGCAGGATTAGTAGTCAAAGCTGTGACCTTTGATGGCTGTCCAGCCAATATAGCAATCGCCAAGAAACTCGGCTGCGATTTAAATCTTAATAATTTGCAAACTGTTTTTAAAGTACAAAATAATGAAATAGCTATCTTTTTCGACCCAGGTCACATGATAAAATTAGTTAGAAATAGTTTTGAACATTACAGGGAATTTAAGGATGCTGAAGGCAAAGATATAAAATGGAGTCATATTGAGATGTTACACCAGTTGCAAGAAGATGAGAAGTTTCACGCAGCTAACAAGCTACGATCTGAACACTTGTTTTTTAAAAAGAATATTATGAAAGTGAAGCTTGCCACTCAATTGTTTAGCAGAAGTGTATCAATAGCTCTCCAATTTTGTAAAAATACCTTGATGATATTCCAGTTTCAAGGAATAGATGGAACAGCTAATATGTTGTTAGTCTTAAACGACTTATTCGATATCTTAGATTCGAAAGTGCATGGATATGGACTGAAAAGGGCATTAAACGCTGAAAACTCTGAAGTTGTTTTATCAAAACTTGAAATGTGCAAAAATGTGTTGTTGAATTTGACAACTGATTTCAAATATAAGCAGACGCGATTAATTGATACACCGAGACTTACCGGATTTTTAGGACTTTGTATATGTATTGAAAGTGCAACATTTTTATTTAATGATTTGATAAAGAACCATCGCTGTCCTTATATATCGTTTCACCGTATCAGTCAAGACCACATTGAACTGTTTTTCTGCAATATGAGATCACATGGAGGGGCTAATAACAATCCAACACCAAAACAGTTTCATGGAATTTACAGAAAAATGCTTGTACACATGGAACTGCAAGATTTTAATACCGGTAATTGTATAGCATTAGAACATATAGCCATATTAAACTGTTCTTCAGTTATAAAACGCGTAAATATGGCAACTGAAAGGGGTGAAACTTGCGAGACTGAGGAGCGTGTTGATGAAACTTTTATTAATTCCTTACATAATATGCCGTTATCTCAGTTTTCAGAAAGCATAATAGAATATCTCGCTGGCGCTGTTGTTCATTACTTATTAAAAAATATCAAATGTAATAAGTGCGTTAAAGCTTTAATATCCCTAGATGAGAGAAAAACCAGTTTAATTTACGCAAGAGATGCAGGAGGACTACTGTTCCCGTCCAATATGGTCACCAAAATTTTCAGACGATCTGAACAAGCCATTCGAAGCTCAATCGATTCATATCAAGGTTCTAAAATATATTACAAAGACAAATTCCGTCTTGTAACACAAATATTAAGAAGTTTTGTTAATGAGGATATCTTTCCTGAAATAAAAAATCACCAATTTGATCACGAAAGTTGTAATCATGTCGTTGATTTAGCTAAGAGTGTAATGGAAAAATACATAGACATAAGATTACTTTACTTATCCAGGAAAACAGATCCTAAAAATTCTGTGAGACAATTTTATACTAAGCTCATCCATTGAATAAAACTAAATTTACGGATTTTATCGCGTTTATTTCACTACTTTTACTTTTTTTTTTTAATTCCCGACGTTTCGGGTGCTTTACAGCAACCATGGTCAGGGGGGGGGGACACGGGGGAAAAATAAGTAAAAGTAGTGAAATAAACTCGATAAAATCCGTAAATTTAGTTTTATTCAATGTGTAGTGTTCGCGTAAATTTAAGAAATCACTAAGCTCATCCATTTTAAAAATCAGTGAAATACATATTTAAAGTTAAGTTTCCGAAGATACACAAACCAAACGCTCCACTACGTCCCATAATGATCCATATCGATTCACTGAATTATAAGATAGCACAACACTTGGCAAAAATACTGTCACCACCGAGAGGACACACCAGAGCACACACAAAGGATTTATACCATTTCGTTAGGGAAATAAAAGACCTACATCTCACTGACAATCAAACTATGGTCAGTTTTGATGTTAAGTCACTATTTACATGCTTGCCTATTGAAGACTGCATCTTAATTGTAACTGGGAAGCTAGAAGATAACAACATGCCTGCAGAATATGCAGTATTATTCAAACACTGCTACACATCTGGCTATCTATTGTGGAAGGAAGAGTTCTACAAGCAAGTAGATGGGCTCACCTGTATTCCCCATAGTCAGCAACATATTCATGGAAGGACTTTGAGGAGAAAGCCCTTCTTACTGCTCCTGTAAATCCAAGATTCTACAAGCGGAAACACTTTCAAAATTTTAGAATCTGAAAAAGCAACTGCGTTTTTAGATCACCTGAAGTCCATAAATTTACAATGGAGTTAGAGGCAAATAATTCTTTAGCTTTCCTTTAGCACCCTAAACGTCGGGGATTAAAAATAAGTTAAAATAAGTTAATTAAACGCGATATAATCTGTATATATAGTTTTATTTAATGTTTAGTGTTCGCGAATATTTAAGAACCTATTAGATTGTGATTGTTGTTATATATATACATATTATTTTTTAATAATTTCACATAAAAATTGATCAACTTATTTACTTATCAATAATAAATAAATCGCAAATTTATCGATCAATGTCCCAACCCTGTCCCATCACTTCGGTTCGGTCCATTCTAAGTGCAACCACGTCCCCCGCAACTCATGCGTGGCCGTAGACAGAGAAACCTATAGACTAATGATCGGCGTGGCCTCGAGTGAGAAAGGACGATAACGAATTTTTAGGTTATACAATAATCTTTATGACTTTTAAACACGTTTAAATAAAAAATTTAATTGTTCTAAGAACTGAACTGATCAAGATTCACCAATCTTAAGCTTACAAAACACTTTTTTCTCACTTAAACCAACTTGTAAACTCCTTAAATCATTACGCTATCAAAGTTGTAGCAAACTGTAAAGTTTGCTAAACAAAAAAACCGGCACGGAGAAAGGGACAAACAATCACACCGCTCTATCTCATTTCTATGCAAGACGTATGCATAAATCTATCTTTTTCGTGTGCTAATGCGAAAGAAGGCGTCAATTTGTCTATAGGTTTCTCTGTCCACGTGCGTGGCACAAAATTTGGTGAAGTCGAAACAGAACAAATATTCGTTGATGCGGTATCTATTAGGGGGTAATCTGTGTATATATTCAACAGTAGCGCATCATTTTGGCCGACCAAAGAAAAAACAGTTTCCGAGCTGCATTTAAAAGAATTACGTCAAATGAAAACTTACTCTCTGAACTTTTTAAAGAAGAGCATATTTTTTCGTATTTTTAAACTAAAAAAATGAATTAAGAAAAAAAAGAAACCTAAAAAAACATAAATTGTTGTCCCGTTAAAAAACCCGTTAACCCGTTAAACACAAATTTTTCTCGTTGCCAACCTCGCTGTCCCGTCAAATCTAACGGGAATCCCGTCAAGTTGGCAACACTGCCAGTATCATAGACAAATCGAGATAAATAGATATGTATTGTAGTAATGTAGATAGCGCATAGCGCCAAATTATAGCGCGCTATTTCTCCATGGCGCATAGCGCGTGCTATGTAATTAGTCGCCAGGGCGCTATGGCGCTATTAAAATATTATTATCTAGCGGCAACTAGTTGTAGCAGCAGCGATGTTATGAGTGGACATGTGACACGAATTTGATCCAGTAGCAAGCTATTCATCACGCGGTATAATTTAGTGTTAGACGTTTAGTTCGTGGGTATTTCTTTAGTAATCTGCCGCACGAATTTATGGTCGCCGAGTGGGAGGGTAGATGGTGGGAGGGGTAGGAACCTCCCCCTAAAAGAATTAAGTGCCGGAACCCCCCCCACTCTTTTTATGATTTTTTTAGTAATCTTCCGCATGAATTTATGGTCGCCGAGTGGTGTGGGTGAGATGGGGCAGGAACCTCCCCCTAAAAAGGGGGAAGTGACGGAAAACCCCCTTTTTTTGTAAAATCATAACCCCACTTTTTTATACAGGAATATTGACGCAGTTACTTCTGCAACGGCTTCGGCACTGCGGGAAGTGCAGCCCCTTCACCCTTGCGTACAAATCACAGGCACCCATGCTCGCCTCCGCAGCCTCGGCTTATTGGTCGCCTTCGGCGACCAGCCTCAGCCGCTACGGCTCGCTACAGCGATTTGCTACAGCGGGCAGGGGCTGCTCTCCCTCCGTGTCTACGGCTTTACAAAAACACTCTAAGGGTAGGGCAGACAAGACCATTGATTTATATATTACACTAGATCAGTAATAACCGCGCCAAAGCGTTGCCACTGCACATATGGCCACAGCCATATGCCTAGCTGACGTCAGTTCAGTGTTCAATGTGACGCCGACAGAGTTGAGCCGCGACAAAAAATGGGTAAATGCGTAGTGAAAGAATGCTGGTGAATTCAAGGTCACAAAAACGTAGTAAATCAAGCGGAATTACTTTCAATACATAATTTTTAGTTCTTGTTTTCATATAAACGTAAAAAACTTCAGATAATCAAATATTGCCATTTAGGTTCAATGTTGCCACTTTTCAGCATTTGTGGTTATCCTACATTAGATTTAGGTTTAAAAAGTTTATTATCTCAAAAAAGAACAAATATTCACTTATATGAGACTTAAAAATAACATAATCGGTAAAAATAATACATTTAAATACGGTGACTTATATGAATAAACTAACTTACATAAATATATCGAAATTAGGATTAAAAAAGCACTGTCTTTAAATTAATATTTGACAGTGCTTTTGTAATTTATCTTTAAATTTTGAAAAAGATATTTCATGAAATACCTCATTCGGTAGGCTATTGTACAATAGCGCTCCCTCAAACTGAATAGTTTTCGAACCATAAGTTTTAGTCTCAGCTTTTGGTAAATGCACTTTATGTTTGTTTCGTGTACAGTGTTTATGTGATTTCGTTTTAAAACTAATTTGGGTGTGTATGGAATCTAAGAGAATTTTTCTGACTAGTATGCACGTTTTGTATTTGTATAATTGACTTATGGATAATTTATCAGTTTTTTTTATAGAGCTCTTTAGTAGGAAAGCGGTAGTCAAGTTGGAATAAAAGTTTTAATAATTTGTTCCGGGATATTTGAAGATCCTTTATATTAGTTTTAGATGCACTTCCCCATATCTCTATTAAATATTCTAGTAATGACTTTCCTAGTTATAAATAATATTTCGAACTTTATAAGGTATACAACGTGTAGATCTGCTCAAAGCTCCTGTCAATGATATTATTTTTGACTGCAGGTAATCTAAATGAGCTTGCCATGTTAATTTAGAATATAAAACGAGACCAAGATATTTTTCTGATTCTGACTTTTTAAGTTCTTGGTTATTTATTGTTAAGGGATCGAATTTATAAACGTTTTTGTTTTTCGCAGTAAAAACCATGTAAGAAGTTTTTGTTACATTTATAGTGAGCAGATTGTACCGAAACCATTCACTCAGTGTATTTAGATCAGCTTGTGCATCTGATATAATCTCTTGAATTGAATCTCCAAAATAAAATAAACATGTATCATCAGCGTACAAAGATACTTCTCCCGTCAATTCAAGGTTTCCGATGTCGTTTATGTAGGTTAAAAATAATTAATGGGAGACTACATTAATGAGAGGCTACATAAATGGGAAACTACATTTAATGGGAGACTATATAATTAATGGAGTAAGTTAATTTATTACCTCTGAATTTAAATATTTTGGAAATTATAATAAAAACTACGATTTAACTTTCATACAAAATAATTAATTATTCTTATTTTAGTTTATTCATGTATTATCTATTAAATATACGATGGTGGATTGAAAAGTACTCGGCCTAACACAGATCCATTCAATTCTAAAAATCAAATCTACCCACATTATTTAGTTCAGTTCAGACTAGTTCATTGTGTGAAGTTCGAAACGTGTGCGATAATTAGTTGTGATTTTATAAATTTATTAACAAAGTAATCGGACATAATTTCCGCGAATGGAGCAAATCGAGCAGCGTGCCGTCATTAAGTACCTCCATAAGAAGGGGCTATCATCAAAAGCCATCCATAATGACATGGTCAGTACATTAGGCGATTGTGCTCTGTCATATTGATCCGTCAAAAAATGGATAGCAGAATTTAAGCGTGGTAGAGAGAGTGTGAAAGATGAACCCCGCTCTGGAAGGCCTTCGACGTCAACTACTGACGAAAATATTAAAAAAGTACTTGATTTAATAATGGGAGACCGCAGATTAAAAATTAGAGAGATAGCCGAGATTATAGGCATCTCTTATGAACGAACTCAAAACATCATTGTCAACGAGTTGGGTTTCCACAAGGTGTCTGCGAGGTGGGTTCCGCGACTGCTTTCAATTGAACAAAAAAGGATGTGATTGACTATTTCACGCGACTGTTTGGAGTTATTTGAAGCCGATGCAGATGGTTTTTTGAATCGTTTTGTTACTATGGACGAAACATGGGTTCATTACTGTACACCGGAAACAAAACAACAATCAAAACAGTGGAGAAGACCTGGTTCACCACCCCCTAAAAAGGCTGAGTCGATTTTGTCGGCAAATAAGGTGATGGCTTCAGTATTCTGGGACTCGAAAGGTGTGATTATGATTGATTATCTTGAAAGGGGTCAGACTATAAACTCTGATTACTACTGCACCTTACTACGTCGTTTGCGAGAGGAAATAAAAGAAAAACGTCTAGGAATGCTCAGAAGAAAAGTCCTGTTTCATCAAGATAACGCCCGTGTTCACACGTCAGTACAGTCAATGGCTGAAATTCACAACTGTGGCTTTGAACTGTTACCGCATCCGCCGTATTCACCTGATCTGGCACCATCAGACTTCTTTCTGTTCCCTAACCTAAAAAAGCACTTGGGAGGTCAAAGATTTTCGACAAACGACGAGGTCAAAGCAGCTGTAGACGCATATTTTGACTCTAAGGAAGAATCATTTTTTTTCAACGGTCTAAATGCTTGGAAGGGGAGGTGGCAAAAGTGTATTGAACTTGATGGTGATTATGTAGAAAAATAAAAATATAACTGATTTAGTATCTGTTTATTTTCTTGGTTAGGCCGAGTACTTTTCAATCCACCCTCGTATTTTATTACCTATTTTATATTAATAATTTATATTAATTATAATTTCATATAAATTTTATATTAATTATATTTTATTACCTATTTTATATTGTTTCATTTAGTAGTACAATGATTATAGGTAATGAAATAAAAATATTTATAAAAATATGTTTTATTTCATCATTATTATGCTATTCATCTGATAAGCCTTGTATCCTTTTTTGCTAAGGGGACGCAATAAAGATTTTAAAATAAAATATACTTTTTTAATATAAAAACAATTAACAACAGCTTAAAAAAACTCATTTTTATTGCGTATTTTAGGTAAAATTTCATATAGTAAGCCACACCAACCCGCCATTGCATGCTTGTGTGACTATCTTTATCTAATCTTAGCGACGATATTGTATTCGCAATTTGTGTAAGTGAGATAGGTATATGTTCATTTAAAATTGTTATTAGTTTCAAAGTTACGTCGTCGCGTTTGAATAGTGGTTACACTTTTTTCGACGCGCGGTAATGTGGTTTGCTCCTCTAGTGTTGTATAACTCAATGGACAAGACTACGTGGAGTCGGGGGTGTGCTAATTCGGTTTTAGAACCAATTCGACCAATTTCATCTATAAAGTCTAGTTGCTCTTAACTCTGCTACTAGAGTGGTTAATGAAATAATGTAATGTGAATTGTTATAATTTTGTTTTCTGAAAAACCTCTTGACTGCTCTCCACAGCAACTCATTTTGTTGTATATAAGTCCCATCTCCAGCCACAAATGGATTGTCTGGGTCCGAGTGATTAACTTTTTTATAAGTGTATCTGTGTTAAAAAAAAAAAACAAATTGACATATTTGCGTTTCGTTATATGTAATTTAAAGTGAAATTTATTTTTATCGTAATTAATTCAAAAGGCATTTCCCAAATCCAAAAACAGTGTAAATGGTTCGAACTTAACCCTGAGAATCCTCCTAAATTGAAAACATAATTAAAAAATCAAATATCGGAAATCTACTTCATAATACGAGAACAAATTGATATAGTACACTATTTTTGGTGAAATTTGTTTTTATCGTAATTAATTCAAAATGCATTTCCGACATCTAAAAATAGTGTAATAGGTTTAAGATTAACCCTAACAAGCCTCCTAGACTGAAAACATTATCAAAATCAAGTACCGGATGTCCAGCCAACCTGATATAATCTCAAAACTTTAACTATCAATATCTCGAAAAATAAAGATTTCCGGCATAAAAAGCAGCTAGATGATAATCAATTGCGTCATTGCCTGTCAATTAAAGCTAAAATAATCAGTTAAATCGTGCAGCAGATTACTAAAGCCGATCCAGTTCGTGTATACTGTATATTTATAAGTGATTGAAGGTCACAGTTGTCTGCTGCGAAAGTAGCCTAACTAATGTTTTAAAATGTAAATAAAATAGTATAGATTCAAAAGTGTGTATAACAGTGTATGTAAATAGTTGATTTTTGTATATTCCGTCTATAAACTTTTAAATATGCCTTAAATTGATTTAAAATTTACATTAATTAAACGTACTCGATTATAGAAAGTCGTAAGCCTGAAAAGTATGAGAAAGTGTTCATTGGTTTTCTTTACCACTTTATTTTATTTTAGTCTAAAATGCGACTTATTACGAAATGATGTTTTTATATAGCACACGGTCTATCAAACGAACGACATGTAAAGTAACGTGCTACGAGATATAGCGTGCTGCAAAACTTAACGTGCTTGCCGGCCTCCTACACGCTTTCTTATAAAAAGCGCTACAACATAGCGTATTTGATAGCGTGCTAGAAATTTATAGTTTATAGTCTGTAGCGTGCTATTGACATATATTCCTTTTGAACATTTTTAACAATCGCAGACAGAGTTAACAGTACCTATATAATTATAATCTATGTAGTATACACAGAGAACCATGGAGGTATGGAGTCATAGATAAATAAATATGTAGCAAGCTAGTATGGAGTGTAAAGGTAAGGAGTGCAGACTGTGTATTAAAAAGTGTCCATAGAAAACCGTTAAATAAGGGTGGCGCCACTATAGCTACGTGATAAACTTTAAAGAACGCGCCGAAAAATATTAATGTGATAGACGACTTTTTTGAGGTTATACTCGTATTTACTAAATAAAATTATTTTAGATTTTAGAGCTACTGAGCAGTTTAGCAGCACACTTCACACCGTCGACAACTGCTAAGTTCATTTCATGTAGCTTTTTCCCGTAGCTATTCCAGCGCTCTTGTGGAGAGTTTTAGAACTAGTATTTATTGTTTTAGATGGACACTTTTTCAACTATTCTCCTATGAGAGATTGTTCTCCTTACCTCTACACTCCATACATGGAGGTTAGAGATTTAGGAGCTGACTCCAAGGTTACCTATTGGTGACCATAATAAAAGATGAAATCTTTTGCTAATATTTATTATAGAGGAACGTGTAATACAGTTGGCGGGTAACGATTGACTAACTAAAAAAATCTTATTCACTAAGTATATAAAGTATACATGCGTGTATGTGTGTGCGCAGCACACCTACAATACTTCCCCCTTTATAAAAAATAATAAAAATATATAAAAAACTTTATTCTCTATAGTATTTTGAGCCTGAGAAACAATAACTGGTTTTTCTTGAAAATTACCCACAGTAAAAATCGTAAAACTTTTCGCACTAATGCTTACGCTAAGTAAGTATTTCGAATGAAATGAAATTAAATACATTATGACTAAACTAACTACCTAGAACCTTAGTGAAACTGCAGTATACGCAAAATACTGAACACCTCTACAATTACATTCAACTTAAATAATGTAACTTGAATATCCTGAATGAAAATATTATGCACCTAACAATGCAAATAATACTTTCACATCCATAGTAACTAAACCTAATTATCATTTAGACATGTAATTGTATTATATTTATTTTATATTAACACTAGCTTATAAATCGTGAAGGTAACTTAACAATGCGACCACTTCGCGTTGTTTTTACGGTTTCGGGTTGCTGGGGCCGGGTAACGACGACGTCACCGGCGTGGGCGGTGGTAACGCGAACCGTACATGCACAGGTACCACATCCGCTGCGTTGTCAGCGTTACTGTGGCGTGGCGTTGCTTCGTTACCATCATATTCTTTTAATACATATTCAGGCTTTAATCTGTCGATAGAAATATGTACCTGTCTATCAAGTGATTGAATTAGGTAAACCTTTGAGCCCCTTTTTATCACGCGGTATGGACCGTCGTAGGATGGTTTCAAAGGTTTACGTATTAAATCGTCCCTAATAAAGACATATTCACAGTTACGTAAGTCCTTGTGCACAAAAAAATTTTGACAGTTACGTGAATCGTCGGATGTAGGCTTATAACTACGAATAGTATCTCTAATCTTATCCACTAAACAATAATCATTGACGTTACGGTTGTTCGAAGAGCTGTCATAAAAGTCTCCCGGTAGACGTAAGTTTCGTCCGAACGTTAACTCGGCGGCGCTAACCCCTGAGTCGCTGCGGGCGGCCGTGCGAAGCCCAAGTAATACTGTGGGTAGCTCTTCCACCCAGGACCCATGTGACAGGCGAGCTGAAAGTGCTGTTTTTAAAGAACGGTGCCAACGTTCAACTGCAAGCAATGGCGCTTTACGGATGATAAGGAGTAGTTCGAATTCTATTAACCCCCAACATTTTTAACAGCTGGTTAAAAAGACTACTCTCAAACTGGCTACCTTGGTCGCTAGTTAACTTTATCGGGCAACCGTAACGACAAATCCAACCTTCATATAAATGTTTGGCAACAGTTTCTGTCGTAATGTCGCGTAACGGAAAAGCTTCAGGCCACCTGGTCCTCCTATCAATTATCGTGACTAAGTATCTATAACCATGTGGTGAGATCTCAAGAGGGCCAACGATATCGATGTGTACATGCTCAAAACGATCTACTTCCGGAAACTTAGTCAGATTCGGTACCGTATGTCTGTTAACTTTAGAACGTTGACATTGTATGCACGTTTTTGCCCACAAAGAAACATCACGATTCATACTAGGCCAGAAATACTTTTTGGCTAACATCGTTCGCGTAGAACGAATTCCAGAATGGCTCAAATTATGTAAACTATTAAAAGCTAGGCGTCGAAACATTTCCGGTAGGTACGGACGAGCTGTATCAGTAGACATCTCACAAAAAATAGACTTATTTAACATAGGTATAACTAGTTCCTTTAACAAAATATTATCGGTATTTAAACCAGACATAACATTCGTGATATAACTATCGCTACGCTGTTCATTTGCAATGTCATCGAAATTCAACGCAGTTGGCATAGTCACGGCTTCGATGCGCGATAAGCTGTTATTCGTACCGGTTATATGTTTTATATTTGTAGTGAACTCACTTATGAAATATAAATGTCTCGTCCTCCGAAGCGTTTCACTTTCATCGCGTCCTACCTTTTGAAATACAAAAGTTAAAGGTTTATGGTCCGTATACACGGTTATTTCTTGACCTTCAAAGAATTTCTGAAAATGTTTTATAGCTAAGTATATAGCGAGCAACTCGCGATCGTATGTGCTATATCGTTGTTGGGTGGTGGTAAATTTTTTTGAGAAATAGCCCAATGGTTTCCAGCTATCTCTTTCTTTTTGTTGCAAGCCTGCTCCCACGCATGTATTAGATGCATCAGTCATTATAGCAAGTGAGGAACCCATTCTAGGGTACATGAATGTAGCGGCCTGTGTGAGACCTGCCTTACATTGCGTAAATGCTTCGTTCACACTATCCGTCCAGGCGATGGGAGTCTTATCATTTTTCTTTGAGCTTTTAAGATATTTATTTAATTCTGTTAGATATAAAGTAGCGTTGGGAAGTTGAGCTCGATAAAAATTGAACATACCGAGAAAACGTCTTAGCTCTGTAACAGTTTTTGGCTTCGGAAGTTCCACAATTGCCTGAATCTTATCTTGCAACGTCCTGACGCCGTCGGTACTAATTTCTTGTCCGAAAAATTCTAGTTTAACTTGTCCGAAAAATTCTAGTTTAGCTTGTCCGAAACGACATTTTGCCAAATTAATTGAAATTCCGTATTTATTAAGCCTTTTAAAAATAATCTCTAAATGTTGCCTGTGTTGAACTTCGTTGTCACTAGCTATAAGTAAATCATCTAAATAACAAAAGACAAAATCAAGACGTTGTAAAATGGAGTTCATAAAGCGCTGGAAGGTTTGTGCTGCACCACGCAAACCGAAGTTCATTCGAGGAAACTCGAAAGGTCCCAATGGTGTTATGATAGCGGTTTTCTCCACGTCACCTGGTGCGACAGGTATAAAATGATAACTTCTATTGATGTCTAATTTTGAAAATATCTTTTTATCCGGAAGAATAAAAGTAAAATCGCTCAAGCGAGGAATCGGAAATCTGTCGGGCTTTGTTATCGCATTCAGCTGGCGATAGTCCCCATAAGGTCTTATATCTCCATTCTTTTTAGGAACTACATGGAGTGGACTAGCCCACGCGCTCTTTGAAGGACGACAGATGCCCAGTTCCTGCATGATGCGAAATTCTTCTTTAACTTTTTTATACCTGTCAGGTGGCAACGGGCGCGCTTTCGCATGCACGAGCGGGCCAGAGGTCTCGATATAGTGGACGACATCGTGTTTCGCAGTTTCTCGGAATGACGCTGGTTTAGTGATGTCCGGGTACTTTAACAGTAAATCCTGATACGGATGATTTAAATCAATAGTTTTAATACTAGGTTGAGATACGTTGACAACAGATGCCGAAACATTTAATTCTGTAGTTTTATCTATTAATTTACGCGCGTTTAAGTCAACTAATAATTTGTGGTAAGCTAAAAAATCGGCGCCCAAAATTGGTTGTTTGACATCTGCTACAACGAATTCCCAACGATAAGGTCGACGTAAGTTTAAATTTAACACTAGTGTCTTGGTATCGTAAGTTGCGATTTCACTACCGTTAGCTGCGTATAATTTATATTCACTACACTGATTTGCACGATCTTTTCTCACGGCTGGTAAAACAGACACATTGGCACCGGTGTCGACTAAAAATCTAAGCCCAGAGTTACTGTCTGACATACATAATGTCTGACAAACGATTGAATGGAAAAATGGTACAGACCTGAAGATCCTCAGACTGTACCTCGCCGCTCAGTTTTCCGGCTGTGTTAGTTTCCACGCGCAAGGCTTCGTACACCTGTTGACACACCTTTTCTCGGAACCGGTAATGGTAGAAGCATAAGTAGTTCTCCTTCCGGGGCCGGCGGGAACCGCTACGGCGCCTGGACTGTGAACGACGCCGGTTGCGATCAGGGGCGCGAGACCGCGACCTCTGCTGATAGATCTGGTCCACGGTAGCCTTTATTTTAGCCACCTCAGCCCTCAACAGGGCCAAGTCAAGGGCGGCCGTAGATGTTGGTGCTGGCACGGCATAGGTAGCGGTGGCGGCATAAGAAGGCCGCACAGCCTCCATGACGTTATCTGCGACTGCTGCTAGGTTGTCCAGGTCCTTGGAGTTAGACACACGTCATCACATCACGTCGGTCACGTTCATCACGTCGGGGTCACCAGTTTAGGAGCTGACTCCAAGGGTGCCTATTGGTGACCATAATAAAAGATGAAATCTTTTGCTAATATTTATTATAGAGGATCGTGTAATACAGTTGGCGGGCAACTAGTGACTAACTAAAAAAATCTTATTCACTAAGTATATAAAGTATACATGCGTGTATGTATGTGCGCAGCACACGTACAGAGAACAGGAGAACGATCGCCGTTGAAAATAGTGTCGCTAAGTTCGCTCAATAAAAGTCATTTTCAGTCTATTTTTCCGATCAGATGCTAAACAACTTGCACATCCACGCACAATAAAATATTTCGCCATTTTTTAATGTTTCTTTTTGTCAAAAATTAAAAAATTACGGAACATGAAAATTTTCTCACCAATTCCGCGAAGAAAATTAGTATATTATTCAACTAACTTCATCTACTTGTACTCATAAACAGCTAACTTCGCAGTCACTACTCACCGACGGCAGGGCCGCTATAAATTCTATAAATTTTCAAGGACAGGCGGGCTATGCTTTAGTACGTAGCGATCATAGAGGAAAGTAATAGTAGCGATCGTTTTCCTGTTCTCTAACCTCCATGTAACAGTAATTTAAAAATAATCACTACGTTTAGGTACTCTGTGCATTATTCTTTTTTATTAAGATTTTTGGCTTGGATGCATGTCTTTTAAGCCATGTCTTCATTTTATTCGGGATCTTCGTTTTTATAGATTTCTTTTCTTTCTTTTTCGAAAGATTTTGACGACATGTTAACCCAGCGGACAGTCGATAACGACGGTAACTCAAGTTCTCAAGGCACCTACGCGAAAAAATAACTATAGGTTTATATCGAGAGCGATGTACTCGTTTTGTAGTTTCTACTTACATCGTTCACATCACGGACCTAGAAAAAAAGGGCGGACAGAGTCTCGCAAAGAAACAATTGAAGCACTAAAGTTAAGAAAAAGCAATAAAGAGAAGATGAGGGCATTGCATTATCATGTAACCTTGTCACATCGAAAGTTCTGTTGAAACATAACTCCTCGAGCTGCATTGAGAAGACATACCAAATTTTAATATCGGGGGCTTATATTTTCAGGTCCAATAAAATATAACCATTTTTTCTTTAAAATTTCATTTACTGGAAAGCTGTAGAATAAAATACCATTGCAATATTAATATAACAATATTGAATAATATTGAAACTTCAACATCACGTATCGCATGTGTGCTTCACTATGTTTACTAACCTTACTTAACTAATAATTGTATGTAAACAATTCAATTAAATAAAGAAAATATCAACGCTAAAAGCCACACAAAACCGACACAGGTTGTAGTGTTATGCTACTTACATATCATTTTACACTATTTTAAATTTATTTTTCCATTCTGTTTTTGATTTTCTGCATTCACCTCAAAACTGGATATTTTGCATCACCTTTATTTCCATAGGATCCTCTAACGTTTTTTAAACCATAAGAACACAATAAAAAATCATTTTCACTTCGTATTTTCACGCTATCAGCACTTTTTAAATCGGTGTCAATGGAGTCTACCTTTTTCGATCTTTTATTTAGTTCTCGGTAACTCTGCAATTTCGGGCTTCGTACGCGCTGTTGCGCTACCTTTTTTCCTATATCAATAATATCTCATTTTTCACTTAAATCTTGCCGTTTCTCTATTGTTTGATCTAGTTGTCATGGCAATTTTTATTCAAATTCGTTACCGGTCTGATGTTTTTACTTCAAAACTTCCACAAAAATACTCTTTTCTTATTGGCCATTTACAAAAATTTGTTTTTAATTTAAATAATTTCCCGTTCTTATCTCAGATCCGTCGTCGAGCGCGGAGCTCTCTAAAAAAAGTATAAAAGCCGAACAATCGGCCAATAAAGTCAGTCTCGCTTCGGCTTTCATACTAGAAGCATCTCCTAAAGGCCTTATCCCGGGATCGCACTGCCCCGGGATCCTTCAAGCCTCTGTCTTCATCTGAAGTCGTCGTCTAGCCACGCCAACGCCTCCACCTACTAGTGCCCGCGCTATCTTTAGCTGCTGTGCGTGCTTGCTTCAAGCACTGCGTGTGCCTACTTCAGGCGCTGCGTGTGCCTACTTCAGGCGCTGTGTGTGCCTACTCCGGGCGCTGTGTTTGCCTACTTCAAGCGCTGCGTGTACCTGCTCCAGACGCTGCGTGTACCTACTCCAGACGCTGTGTGTGCCTAGTCCGGGCGCTGTGTGTGCCTACTTCAAGCGCTGCGTGTGCCTACTCCAGACGCTGCGTGTGCCTAGATCAGGCGCTGTGCACCTACCACAGGCATAGCCTGTGCATACTCCGTGAGCGGTGAGCACCACTGCCAAGCGCGGTGTGCCACCTTGGTCTTCGGGCTCCGTTTCAGTACTCATTTTTATTTGTCATTTTAAAAAAAAAATAATTGTAATTCACGTCACCCATCATCATCTTCATATTTTTTTTTTATATAAAAAAACTGTAAATATCTTTTAAATTTTTAAATAAATTATTCTTTTTTTGTTGTTTCGTTGTTGTTAGGTTAGGTTCTTTTGTTTTTAATTGTCGCTTTACGACAAGGTCTCAGTATTCTTACAAAAGATCATATTATAACTGTTGGAGCGATAAGGTCTCGGGTTCGATCCCAAGGTGGGGCCAAAATTTATTTATGGGGATCGATTTTCTTGTGGACTGTATGCGTTCCCTGTAATCAAACAAGATGGCTGTTGTGGCATGTGGCAGTCTTGGATGATGCACTCGCTATCATCCAATTATTATTCGACCAGTGCCCTTTGATGAGATTCAATTTGAGCTGTTAGGAGAAAGATAACATAGTAAAGAAAATAAAACAGCTCAAGACAATTTAAGGAACACTTACCGGGGTGGGGTTCCTTCTGTTGGCGGCACCTTCACCTTTAATTAAGGCGGGGCGCGTTCCTTCATTGGCAGAAAACATACTAGCCCCCCCCCCCCCCCCCCGCTTCAGTGCCTGTGGAGAGGGACACTGGCCAAACAATTACCAACTAAACAAAAATGTGAGAGTACGCGTGTTTTTCCGCGCAACCAATAACAATACATCATACAAAATCCAAGAAAAATCAATGAAAATTGGTTACTAACCTGTGAATGGTCACTTCAGGCTAATTGGCTGAGGCTGATCAATCTTTTAGCACGCAACAGTTTGACAGAAGATCTACCACAAAACTTGGCGCTTAAGGTGGTGACGCAGTCATGCATGGACGAGCTAAAGACGTCACACGAAAGTGTTGGCAAAATAAGCACTTGACAAACTGTAGTTGTCTCTTTTTTCTAATGCAGCCACTACTTTGTTAAAAAGAAACAAAACTGTTTTTGAAAAGTGTGTCGATATTATAGATATTTGTATAACTATTATTTCTATAGTAGAACTAGCTTGCCAGGCGTACTTTGTTCTGCCCTTTTCGACGACCCTATGTCATGTCCTATTAAAATCCTTAAATTTGCAAAAAAAATTGTGGGTCACTTATGGGTAAAAAAACAATCCTATCTCTCAAGTTGGACCAAACTGCACACGGTGTAAATTTGATCAAAATCGGTTAAGTAGTTTAGGAGTCCATCGCGGACAAACAACGTGACACGTAATTTATATATATTAAGATATGCCGCCTCCATGGGTATATATCTATGTGCATATATATATATATGGACTGATCAAAGATATTTAAGTAGATTTGAATCTCTTTGGGATTGGCTATAGCAACCGTGACATAATGAGGCAATTTGATTTGCGCTATTTTGGCGCTGACAGCAGAAGTGAACGTCCACTGAATTAATAATAGCGATTAAACAGTATGACAAAATATATCGATAAAAATTCTGTATCCTACAAATACCTAAATAAATAGAATGGACGTTGCGGGTAGGTCTCTATTCGTAACGTTCATTTTATTTATGTATGATATTAATGTAATGCCATCATCATTCATCATCATTACAGCCCTTCACAAGTCTAGTGATGAACATAGGTCTCTCTCGAGAAATACCACAAAGCACGGTCCTGACCCACCTGCATCCATCAACTTCCTGCATGTCTTACCAGGTTGATACTCCATCTAGTGGGGGGACGTCCTACACTTCACCTGCCGGTACGAGGCTGCCACTCGAGAACCTTTCTTCCCCATCGGTTATCGGTTCTTCAAGCTTCGGCCGGCTTATTGCCACTTCAGCTTACTAATACATTGGGCGATATCACTGAGCAACTTTGAGCACCCTCATGGAGCTAGCAGCGAAGCCACCACGTCTGAGTATAGTCTAGTGGCGCATCGCCAATCGCCATACCAACACCTTTCTTCCCGTGCGACACCACCTCGACTGTAGTGATACAGGGAGAGGAATCTCATCTAGCTGCAACCCACTAACACACATCTAAGGGCTCGACAAGCCCACTCAGAGTGACCACCTCGGGCCAGCCATGTGAATCCCCTACTTGTAGTATGGGTTGCCAAGCCACGGTTACTATAATTTTACCATAATTTTAGTCTAGGTTCGGTTGGAAATCTGTTAATTAATAAACCTTTGATAATCATCAGTTGTCGGCGACTTTCGTTGTAAACAGATATGGAAAGGAAAGAACATCGATAGGTATTATAGACAAGGAAGTCGACAACCCTATTGAATTTTTCATCAAAATACAGTAATATAAAGCCAAACATGTTTACCCGATCCTTAAAAAAAGCGATCGATCAGACCCGTCCAACTACAGGCCTATCGCCATCATCACCTTGTTCTGTAAAGTAATGGAGTCTATTGTAAACTACCAGCTCGTGGGATACCTTGAAGATCACCAGCTGATCAGTGACCGCCAATACGGTTTCCATCGTGGGCGGAGGCAGTAGAATCCAAGGCCTCCCATTGGTCGTTTGTTTGGACATACCGAAGGCCTTCGATCGGGTCTGGCACAAAGCGCTTCTTTCGAAGCTCCCTTCATATGAGCTTCCCGAGAAATTGTGTGGTTGGATCACTAGTTTTCTTACTAATCGGAGCATTAAGGTCATAGTAGACGGTGCATGCTCTGATTACAAGTCTATTAATGCTGGAACACCAGTTGGCTGCAAAGCAAGGCTGGTGATAACACCAACGCTGTTTTTTCTGCATATCAATAATATGTTGCTAACTGATAACATTCATTGCTATGCAGAAGACAGCACTGGTGATGCCTTATACTATATATCGGCAGTGCCAGTATTTCTCGGGAAATCGTCGCCGAGTACCGGGACAAATTTTTGTATGAAATCGAGTCTTTGCTTAACAAAGTCTCGGATTGGGAACGACTAAATCTAGTACAATTCAATCGCCAGAAGACATAAGTTTACGCGTTAACCACTAAAAAGAACCCCTTTGTCCTATCTCCTCAGTTTGAAGGCACTCCCCTAGCTCACCTCACCTCCCTCACCTAACATCAGAATCCTTGGCGTCGACATATCGAGTAGCGTGCAGTTTCGTGATCACTTGGAGGGAAGGCCAAATTGGCCTTTAAAAAGCTTGGCGTGTTCAGCAAAGCGAGACAGTACTTCATGCCGGCACATCACTTGCAATTTTACAAAGCGTAAGTTCGGCCTCACATGGTATATTGTTCTCATCTCTGTGCCGGGGCACCCCAGTGCCAGCTCCTTCCACTTGACCGCATCCAGCGCAGAGCGATTCGAATCGTCGACGACCGAGACTCGATTCACTGGCGCTGCGTAGGGATGTTGCATCCCTTTGCGTTTTCTATCGTATCTACTATGAGGAGTGTTCTGAGGAATTGTTCGAATTAGTTCCAGCCACCAAATTTCACGAACACACATCGCGTCGAAATTCCCGATACCATCCTCACCATCTGGACGCTTAGCGGTCCACTATTGTACATTTTACTAGGAGTTTTCTCCCTCGTACAACTTCTCTGTGAAATTATTTACTACCGGCGACTTTAATGGACCGATACGACTTGGGGACCTTCAAGAAAAGAGCTTACTCCTTTCTAATAGGCCGGCAACGCATCTGCAATTCCCCTGGTGTTGCGGTTGTTTATGGGCGGCGGTAGTCACTTACCATCAGGTGAACCGCATGCTAGTTGCCCCTTCTTCTTCCATCCCTGATCCCGTTATTTGGGGTCGGGTCTCCTCACTTGTCTGCGCCAAGGCAAACTGTCTTGGGTTGTCACATCTGGCAACTGGGCTTTCTTTAGGTCTCTTGCGATATTAGACCACCATGTCATTGGCGGGCGGCCTCTGCTTCTCTTTGTTTCTGGCAAGCTTACAGCTATTTGAACTGCATGATCTTCGCTGCGTCTTTTAATATGTTCATACCATCTTAGTCGATTTTCAATGATTTTATCTGTAATAGGTGCGACTTTTAAGCTGCCACGTATATGTTCATTACGGACTTTGTCAAGCCGAGTCACACCTCCCGCCCACCTAAGCATCTTTATTTCGTTAGTATGGACCTTTTGCTCATGTGTCTTTTTTGTTGTCCAACATTCAGAACCATACAATAGCACGGGACGTACTGCGGTTTTATAAACTTTGCCCTTAGTTTTTATGGGAATACGTGGATCACACAATACCCCTGTAAGTGATCGCCATTTCAGCCATGCGGCACTTATTCTATGGGCCACGTCTGTGTTAACATTTGCATCTGTGGTAAGCATAGAGCCAAAGTATTTAAATTTATCTACTGTAGGAATAGGTGTTGTCCCAATACAGATAGTTTCAGATACCTTGTTTCCACTGAAAGGGCATATAAAATACTCAGTTTTACTCCTACTCACCCTCAGGCCGTACTTTTTAAGAGCGTGTGTCCACGTATTAAGAGTTTCCTGCAAATGGCTTGCGGTATCAGCAGCTAAGACAATGTCATCCGCGTATAGAATAGTCCATGGCAATGGGGCAGGTATATCCTTAGTGAGGTAGTCCATCACCAGATTGAATAGGAGGACTTAGAGCAGATCCCTAATGGACACCCACTTTTACTTCAAAAGCTTTACTTACGTCGGTTGGGCTTCTGACTCTCGTGTTGACCTTGCAGTACATATCTTTTATAAGTTCGACATAATACTCTGGCACCCTTTGGGCACGAAGTGCCTGCCATACCCGATCTCGATCAAAGGCTTTTTCTAGGTCTATGAATGCTAAATGTAGGTCTTTATTATTTATTTTATGTTTTTCCATCAGGATTCTAATCGTTTGGATCAATTTTTTGCATCAATAGTTGATCCGGATGCTGTAAAACCGAACTGATTTGGAGATATTTAAGCAATGTCAGTGAGCCGTTTATTAATAATTCGCTCCCATATTTTAAGTGTATGTGAGGTCAATTTAATACCTCTATAGTTTTCACACTGCGTTACATCGCCCTTATTTTTATAGAAAGGTAGTAGATACTCGTAGCTTTGACGCCAAGAGTCCGGAATGTGCTTTGTCGTTAGAATAATGTTTAAAAGCTTGGTTAGCTATACTGCCGCTATTGTCCCGCTGGTATCTCATCTGGGCCTGTAGCTTTTCGGTTTTTTATTTTGGCTATCGCATGTTTGACTTCAGCTATATCCACCTTGGGTATTGGTCCAGATGTAAATTTGCAGGGTGTAGGGTCTTCATTTGGAAATTCTTCATTTAATAGTTGTTTATAATATTCATACCATCTATCCATAATTTGTGAGTTGTTTGTTAACAATTTTTGGTTTTTACTTTTAATGTATTTGTTTGTCTTTATATCCCTAGTGGTTTGGTGTTTCTAGATTTTGCTACTTTTAATACTTCATCTACAGTTTTAGCATTTTACAAATTATTGTAGAAGGCTTGGTTACTAATTGCTCTTTCTATGGCTACACATTTCTTTGCCTGTTTCTTCGCTTCTTTATATGAGTCTTTGTCTTCATCTAGTTGCGAGCTTTGCCATTTCTTAAAGAGGTCTTTCTTATTTGCTAGAGCCTTCTTCACATTGTCATTCCACCAGTTAGGATCCTTCTAATTTCTGGGGGTCCTTTGGAAACTCCCAGGATTTCTGCTGCCTTAGTTCTACAATGCGCTTCAAACTTAGACCACATATCTTCGGCATTTTCGTAGTATACTCCAATATCAAAGTCTAGGTATTCCGTTATTACACCTCGCAGTGATTCGCCCTTAAGCTATCTACAAAATTTTTTATAGGTTTGAACAGAGAGTAAACGGCTACGAGTATACGGTGTTGTGATGTTAGAGACTCTCCAGGGATTACTTTGCAGTCCTTAAACTTTTGTTTGACATCCATGTCGGAGATAATATAGTCTATTTGTGACACTCGACCTGCACATTTATACGTGATTAGATGTTCTTCTTTCTTTTGGAAGTTTGTGTTTATCAGAGTTAAAGAGTGTCTGGCTGCAAATTCTAGAATGTCTTCTCCCTGTTTATTTGCCTCGCCTTGTCTAAAACCGCCACGTACCGCTCCGTATGTATTACTTTTAGCTCCTGCGTGGCCATTTAAATCCCCTCCTATTATTTTACGTTCATTTAATGGTATTTTATGTATTAGATCGTCCAAGTCTTCCCAAAATTGAGATTTCTCGGACTCCACGCAACCCGTCTGTGGTGCGTATACTGATATAATGTTAATTATTTGTTGATCTTCCAGTGCCAATTTAGCAGCAATTAGACGGTCGCTCTTCCGGGTGATGTTTACTATGCGGCTCTTAAAGTTTTTATCCAAGGCTATCGCTACCCCATTTCTTTTACTGTCTATACCGTGGTATATAAGCTGATAATCGTTTCCTATGTCTCGAGATTTTGAGCCTTTCCACTTCGCTTCTTGTATGCAGCAAATGTTAATGCATCTTTTCTATAGGATTTTGCTTAATTCTTGGCTCCTTCCTGTAAGAGATCCCAAGTACCATGTTGCCAGTCTTATTTTGTTAATAGTATGTAAATGCGAATGTTTGTTCTTGTCTAAGTAATCGTCGCTTCGGGGGGACGCCCTAGCAGTTTTGACATTGAGTATCTGATTCATCGTATTCGCATTTTCTGGGGGGGACGCCCTAGTATTTTGCCCTGTATTGTTGTCTTGTGCTTTCATGTGAGGAGAAAAATGTTTTGGCTATTTCGCTATTTACCACCTGACGCCAATGCAGTAACCCTTCTGAAGGGCTTGGGAGCCGCCGTTGGACTGAGGTATCTTCCGCCGCCATCCCTACTACATCACCCTGCATGGTGTTGCAGCTCTAGTGTAACCTGGGGTCTCAATATGTGAGAGCAGCTTCCCACTGGGTTTGTGCTTCTTCCGCCTGCTCCACCGTACCGATAACTATTATATTCGCCTTCGCAGACGTTGAAGTCTTCACCCGTAACCCTGGGTAAGGAACTGTGTTATACCCCACAGCACTGGGTCCCTGCCTGAACTTGGCCACCAATTTACTCCGGCCTACTGAAGTAAACGGCGCCCACCACCGCGGCTTGGATGCGCCAAACAGGAATTACACTAGTGGGAGATAGAGAGGATGCCTCTACCTCCTCCAGAGCCGGGCTAATGGTTGTGTCTGAAGCCACAACCAAAGCTAGTTGCCCCCTCTTCTATAAAAAAAAACATATTAAGATTTAAAGTAAAAAAAAATTAAAGTACCTATATTAGTTTTAATTAGTTTAATATGAGTTGTAAATTCACTTACTTGTGGAATGTTATATCACTTTCCTTTGGGTAACGAGTTTTAAATACATAAAATAATTCTTATTATGTAACTTAAACTACACACAATCAAATCACATAAAATACTTTCGTTTTTTAGTTTAATGGCGGCTATACACTCTCGACGAGGGTCCACGAGGCAAGGCGAGGACGAGTGTACAGGATACTTTCGCTGAGCCTTGCCTTCCCTCACCTCACCTCGCGTGCTCTCGCGCTCATGTCGGTTTTTGGTGCGCGAGTCAAAGGGCCTCGCCTTCCCTCGCGAGTGGACACGAGTGCGTCACTGTACACTCGCGCTTCGCTTCGTTCAATCTACCGTAAGAAGTTGTTGTGTGCAGTATATTTTATAGTTTATTCTACTGCCACCAAGTTTTCATGTGAAAATAAGAGAGCGAATTCAATGTTCTTGAAATTTATCAAAGTAAACCCATTTTGTGGGAGCCCACGCATCGTTACCACAAAGACAAAAATCCATCCGTCCGAAATCATACGTCCACCTCCCCGTCCGTCACAGTAACTGAATAAACGAGAATGTACAAGGTTACACTCGTAAAGCGCTTCTCGTGCGAGAGGCTCGCGAGAGGAATGGCGAGTGCTCTCGTGCATGAATGTACAGCCGCCATAAAAGTTCAAAATACAGAGATTAAGATTTAAATCAGTCAACATACTTTGGCATATTATGTCAATTTTATTTCCCGGACAGCATATGGTGCAGCTTTAAATCACAAGCACGGACATTTTGTATGGTATAGCCAGTCCAACGTGCTTGTAAATATAGAGGCCAGTGGTTGTGAGCCGCGGCCACCTCCGCTAGGAACAATAGTGTTCTGAAGCGGCTACAGTCGAGCGTGTGCGTGCTGTACGACCGTATTTCAAAGTAACAGACAAGATTGGCTGCATCTTGAAGCAGGCTGTCTGATTTGTCGGTTCTCACCATTCGTCAAGTGTAATAACTAATAACCTACTACAAAATGCAAGAGTGTATAAGATTGAAAGTGGATATTGTCTCTCTTACATACCCGCGTAAATAACATATTATCGCTGATGTGGAGCGCTGACGCTCTGGGAAGTACCAGTATGCAGCAGTTCAGAAATGTTCAGAATCGTCGCAAACCTTATATCGGATTTCATCATCATCATCATCATCATCACAGCCCTTCACAAGTCCACTGCTGAACATAGGCCTCCCCCAAGTAATGCCACAAAGCACGGTCCTGAGCCCCCTGCATCCATCGACTTCCTGCATATCTTACCAGGTCGTCACTCCATCTAGTGGGGGGTCGCCCTACACTACGCCTACCGGTACGAGGCTGCCACTCGAGAACCTTTCTTCCCCATCGGTTATCGGTTCTTCGAGCTATATGGCCGGCCCATTGCCACTTCAGCTTACTAAATATCGGATATCGGATTTGATAGACCACAAATCGTCGTAAAAGAACACTGAATCCTACCAAGGATGATTCGTGAGGCTATTGAAAATTAGATTTTTTTAAATTAATATAATGTTTAGAGATTGCTGGCTGCTACCCTCTGCTTGGGATCTACTGTAAGATACTGCTTGTTCAGCGTAGATCTGGCCAAAATTTTTAAGTTAAAGATCAAACACTTCAGCCTCACCTGTCGAAACATCGGGAATAAAAAAAAAGTTAAAAAAACGCGACGAAATTCGTAAAATTGGTTTTATTCTATATTAACTACTTTAGAACAAGAGTAACCGATGTAGCCTAATAGATCAGTAAGCTGAAGTTCTAAAAGCTGGCCGTTTATCTCGAAAACTGACAACCGATGGCAGCTTCGTACCGGTAAGCGACTTGTATGGCGGTCCACATTTAAGTGTTTCTAGTTAGTTTGTGCGCGGCCAATACTGAAGTGACTATCTAGTAACACATATGCAGGAAATTATTGAATTCAGGTGACTCAGGACGGTACCATTCCTTAGGGGTGGCCTATGTTTATCATTGAACTTATGAAGAGCTGTAATGCTCTTCATAAGTTGTAATGTAATGCTCTTTGTTTTCCTCTATTTGTCCTGCGGGTCACTTTGGCACTATTGGTGTTAAGGTGTCTCGTATAAACAGTTTATTTTTGATCTGAACTTTGCATGAGTTGATGTTATTATTGATTGTGCTCAAACCTAAGTTTAGACAGCTAATAGTAAGTTTATTATTTACATTAACATTAGCCGTAACCACAGAATAAATAATAGTAATACATACGTACGTTTTAAATTCCCGCAATTCCCTGGTATTGCAGTTGTTCATTTGCGGCGGTAGTCACAGGTGAGCCGCATGCTCGTTTGCCCTCTCTACTATAGAAAAAATAAACAGGAACAACTACCCTAAGTTTTTTTGCTAATGGTTGCTTTGTATTTTGTATTGCTTTACAGTTTAGTTTTTTTTTTAAATAGAATATGGGTGAGAAACGAGGATACAGCCCACCTGATGGTAAGTGGTTGCTGTGGCCCATGGATGTCTACATCTATCCTCGACTAAGAATCAAAATGCAGATGCATTGTCACCCCTGATGATTAAGATAAAATGCCTCGTTTACAGTTATAAGGATCTCCCTCCGGTTCCTATACTTATAAGAAATACATACATAAGGTAAATTATAGGTATTCTGTAAGAGCTTGTTCCTTCTCCGGTTGCGCCGACCCATTTGTGCTGCAGTTATGATATAGGTACACTCTCTACCACGTTACAAATGTCAAGGTCTATTTGTCTCTAGATTACTTATGAAAATTTCATAAAATGTTTACTGGATAATTTTTTAACTAGGAACAAGATTATAAAAAATAAAATAAACTTTCATTTTATAATTTATTGAGAGCAATATAACAATTTTATGTACACAAACGATAAAAAAAAATATCACAGGTTGCTAAAGTGTGAACTAGCGATTTCAAGGAATTATGATCTTTACGTATAAATATGACTTATACGTATCTATATATTGCGTAAAAATAATTACAAAATCCTATAAGATAATGTAATTAAAACGACAATAAAGAAAAGGGAAAATAAGAAATGCCCAAATCTCTATTAAATTACCTGCTTAGATATACTAAGTAAGAATAAT
This sequence comes from Parnassius apollo, assembly GCA_907164705.1. Taxonomy (NCBI): domain Eukaryota; kingdom Metazoa; phylum Arthropoda; class Insecta; order Lepidoptera; family Papilionidae; genus Parnassius; species Parnassius apollo. The sequence goes on along the minus strand of CAJQZP010001449.1, from coordinate 10,286,904 downwards.
GAGTGGACAATGTTAATCACTTACAGCATCCAGATGGCTCTTATAAATAAGAAGCCAGGATACTTTACGCATAATTCTTAGTCTATAGGATATAAATTAATTATATTGCATATAATGTTGGTCTTATTCATAAAAATCTATAAAGTGGGTGTGTACGTAATAATATATGGTTCAATGGCTTTATGATTGCTTACTTTCAAGATTCGAAAGGTTTGGAGTGGCCAACATTCGGATGTATCACATTTTTATTAATTCCAGGTTTTAGTGCAGAATATCGTAAAGGATCAATACATTGAGAATTTTAGTACAAACAGCGTATAATAGAATTTTTTCAATGTGATTAATGCTCATGGAAAGATTTTGTATGGTGTGATACAAACCATTATCCTGGTATATGGTCAAACCTAGACGCATTACACTTTTTTTCGGGACTATTATATTAATATTTTTGCAAATGTCGATTACAATAGCCCCGCAGCTATCTGGTTAAGTCTTGAGTTTCTATCATTGTTTATCGCATAAAGAAAAGTATACCAAATAAAATTACAAAAATTATGTATCAACAAAATTAATAGTATACCACTTTATTGAAGTAAAACTTCTTTACACGCGCTTGACTTGGGGAGTAATCTGGCGACGCGTGACGAAAGCGTTACGAAAAGTGTGATCGGGAGAGGCGAACGGGAGTTGAGTGGGTGACATAAGCAAGAGAGAGCAGTGCGCGCGCACATTTTCTTTCTCTCTTTCTCTTATAGCCAGTTTTCGTAATTTTATTTAGTTTTGAACAATCTTACGAAATAATATTTTGTTCAATACATTAAATATTCTACGTTTAAAGTGAATAAAATTGTAAATTCATTTTAAAGTTCATGTTTTGTGAATTTCCGGGTGAATAATAACAAATTATGGAAGGAAGTCGAATAAATTAAAATATTTGTAGAAAATTAATATATTATGTATATACATGTATATATTATACATATATGCGTATATAAACACGCACACGTATATATACATATATTCTCATTTATTTTTACCACGTTTTAAATTCTTTGTTTTTTTTGATTGGTACAAATTTTGAAACCGGTTTTAAATTAACTTTCCAGAGCTAAAGACATTATTAACATTAAACTAAGCTTGAATTGGAAATATGGTATAAAAATGGTTGTCATTTTGAAATAGGTATATTTAAAGAAACATTGTTCTATAGTGGCAGCCTCGAAATGGTAAACGAAGTGTTAGGAGCCTCTCCACTAGATGGCGTGACTATCTGGTAAGAAAGTTAGCATGCATGTGTCGCAGAACCATGTCAAATCATTCCTCGAGCACAGTCCAACTACCTTCTTAGGCTATGTCTTGAGATGTGGCATTTCTTTAGGGAGATCTACGTTCAGCAGTAGACTTATAAGATGTAATATTGATGATACATTTTTCTATTAAGTACCGAGAAATTATTCATTTTATTTGAGTATACATTTATAAATTTATTTACAGATTTTTATGAATAAGGCCGTATGTTATATCTTGTAATATAGTTTTAAGTGATCGAAAAAAATGTTCCCATGAAAAAATTCAATATATTATAAATTTTTGTAAAATTCTGCGAGATTTTTTTATAATTTTAAAATTTTTCATTTGAACTCTTTATCAGGTTTTTACTTAGGTACAAACGTATAATAACACAACTTAAGGGAAGGTTTATATGAAATATTAAATCTTTACCTATGAAGATTCTGTAATTCATAAAATACTCTTGCATTAGTAGTTATAAAACATCATTCCCAACGTTCCCATAATCACCACATTTGTCACTTTACAATTTAGTTAAACTACTCGAGCATAATAACATGAGACCTGAGTCCGGCGACGTCACAGTGGCGTGCGTATATAGCCTTTTTTACTAAACGGAGCCGTCCTACTGCCTGATGATATTCAGCCGATGCGTGTAATACAAAATAGCACCCAACTTTTAATATCAGCGACAGTAGGTTAAAGTGTGGCAGGGATGGCCCTTGGGCCACCCTAAAGCCGCGTATATTTGTATAATATAGCACACACCCTATAATTAGGTACAGACCAGCGACATTACATGGAATGGTCACCTTATTAATTTCATTCAACGAGACGGCCAAAAAAGGCAGTTCACTGAAAGGCTAATTAGGCTAGTCGGCTGCGACATATATATTACGTCGTGAGGTAGCCAATAGTGTTCGGGGAGGTGCGAGGTGGAGCGCGGGCGTAGCGTCGCATGTTACGCCCGTCAGATGTATTCTGTGATACCACGCGAGTCTCATGTTATTGTGCACGCGTTATACTTACCTACCTACGTAATTTAATTTATCTAGGACAAAGTTAGACGTATATTTATTTGGTTTTGTCTGAACTATAACTATAGTAAGTATAAGTAGAATTAAGAAAACAGCGCTCTGAAGAACTGCATCATGGGCAGCTCGATGAGAAGATGCAGCGGCAGGGATGTTACATAAGTCATGAATATAGTCAAGAACCAGTGACCACTCTGTAAAAAAAAAACAATTATAATATTACTTTCTTTAAAAAACATCCCAGTAACAACTGATGTCAATTTTCGACAGTATAGTCTGGGTCGGACCCATTTTACATTGATATATGACACATTACATCTATTAATATTGAACATCCTTAAAAATTTCACACTCTTTGAAGTCATGCAGTTATCACGTTGTATTTGTATTTATCTACATTGCAGACAATCTCACGAGCTCTCCCATGCAAAAAGCGCCTTGTCTACTCATTTTGAAGTAGTCAGTTATATAAAAACAAATAACACAAACAGAGAACAATAAATTTAACGAAAACATTTTAAGCTGATTTGTTCCTATCACTACTTATCACTGTGTTGGGTCTTGGTCAAACTTCAATGGTTAAACATTTTTTGAAATTCACACCTAGAACCAAAATTTAACTTTGTATACTGCGTACTTGTTATGTTACTTACTTACTTGTTATGTTGTATGTTAATTATGTTTATAATTATCTTAGCACAATACCTGTGATATATATCAAATTATTACGTACCTAAATTATATTTAGAAATTTAAAATTCTATAAAAATTCTATTTGGCTAACTTGGCCACTGAACACTAACAAGATGAGATACATATACATACATAAACACTCACGCCTGTCACCCAGAGGGGTAGGCAGAGACTACAGACTTCCATTTGGCACGATCCTGACACACCTCTCTCGCCTCCTTCACATCCATACACCTACGCATACATGCTCGTCGGTTAAGGGTACTCGTAATTTGGCCCGTTTTCAATAAATCGCCAATTTGGTCGATAAATTTTCGCCTAGGACGTCCCTTTCCGACTCTGCCATTCACTTCTGCAACATAAATTTTCTTTGTCACTCTTTCGTCATTCATTCTTTCCACATGGCCAAACCACCGAAGCATTCCTTTCTTAATCCTGGTGACAACATCATCTTGCAAACCACACTCTTCTCTTATTACACAATTTCTTACGACTAAGGAGTGTTAGGGCTGTCTGAACGACAGGTTTAGATTCAGCCCTAACATACTCCCTAAGGACCGTATTTCTACTGCGTTGATTCTACTCTCGTGCTTTTTCTGCCACACCCAACTTTCACTACCATACGTTAAAGAAGGGACCAACACAGCATTGTGAATTGCCATACGTGCCTTTTTTGACACATTTTGACTCTTCACAATAGAGTGCAGGGCCCCATTTACTCTATTTGCCCGCATATTCCTGCTAAATACGCAGCCCAAATATACAAACTCATCTACTTGCTCGATCAACTCCCCTTCTATTCTTATTTCACAAATCGTTTTACTTTCTTCTCTTTCAAAAACCATAACCTTCGTCTTACTTGCGTTCACTTTCATTAAAAGAAAGGGGTATGACCCTTTCTTTTAATGATCTGTTCATTAATGTAACCATCATTTGCAACTCGGCCGCCGACGATGCAAGGATAACTTGATCATCGGCGTACAAAAGGCATTTGACGGTTAACTCACCCATTCTTAAACCGCATTCTTCAACTTTCAAATTTTGCAAACAACTGTCCATAAATAGGTTGAACAGCCACGGGGAAGCCACACAGCCCTATCTGACACCTTTATGGATGTCAAACCAGTCCGAGTAGACCCCGTTGATCCTAACACAAGCACTAGAATCCCTATAAAGAGACTCCAATGCCTGTATCAAGCCAGCGCTCAACCCAAATGAGTTCAGTATTTGCCATAGCACATCCCTATTCACTCTGTCATAGGCCTTTTTCAAGTCCATGAACGCACAAAAAACCTTTTGGTTTATGGCCAAAAACTTCTCCGCGATCATGCGCATGGAAAAGACTTAATCTGTACATCCCATTCTCTTTCTAAATCCCGCTTACACATCCCAAATTTTTCCATCAGTTTCTTTCATGACCCTTTCAATCAGTACCTTAGCATACAGTTTTCCCACAATGCTAAGAAGGCTGATGCCACGGTAGTTTTTACAGTCCTGCTGCGACCCTTTTCCTTTATATACTGGGACTATCACGGCTTTGCACCAGTCTACCGGTACCCGCTTCAGTTCCCAGCATAAATTACACAAGATGTGCAGCAGGCTTGCCACGACTTCCTCTCCAGCCCTTAGCATTTCGAGTGAAACTCTAACATATCCGGCAGCCTTACCTGCTTTCATGCTTTTCATTGCTTTCATTATTTCATCTATACTTATCTCGTTACCTCTTTCCTCTTCTTTCGGAGTTTCTTCACTTAGTACACACGTTGTCTCCTCACTTATAAATACGTTTTCAAAATATTCCTTCCATCTCTTTAAACTCAAAACTTCGTCATTCAGAATATAGCCATTCTCGTCTCTTATAGCATTCATTATAGGCTGTTTTGAATGTCCCCTGGCAGTTCTTACAAGTTTCCAGAACATTTTAATATTTGCCTGGAAGTTATCCGATATTCTTCTATCATTCTTATCCGTTCTTTCTTGCTTTTTTCTTTCGACTACTTCCTTTACTCTCTTATTAAGATGTCTAAAGACTGCCTTTTTTCTTTCAATATCATCATTCGTATCGCTAGAATTACCAGCCTTTGTTGCTAGTAAATCTAGCCACGCTTTCTTCTTTGCTTCAACTTTCATACGTATCTCATCATCCCACCATAAAGTATTATTTTTCCTTTCATTCTTTCTCTTACTATCACCACATACTTCGGTAGCTGCATCGACTAAACCTTTCTTTACGTTTGCATACATTCTCCAAGTCTAACTCCTTCATACATAATTCATCCAAACCACTTATATTTTCTTTCAGTCTACATTTGAACTTGTTTTTCTCACCTTCATCTTGTAACCTTTCTGTTCTAATACGCTGTAACGCAGTGGTAGGCACAGATGATCGATGGCGCCAACGCCTGAATGGACCATTAATTCGGCATAAAACCAAATAATAATCCGTTCCTACGTTAGAACTCCGGTAAACCCTTGTATCTACCACTGCGCCCCTCAATCTTTCATCCACAATTATGAAATCTATCATGCTTCTATCGTCACCTCTTTCCCAAGTATACATGTGAATCCTCTTGTGGCGAAAGCAAGTGTTCGTCACAAAAAGATACTTTTCCATACATACGGTGAGGAGACTTTCACCATTCTCATTTATACTTTCATCACCAAACGTTCCCAATATCCTTTCATAACCAAGCCTCCTCACCCCAACCCTTCCATTAAAATCTTCTAGCGTAATAATATTTTCATTTCCCTTACACTTCATTAACACCACACACCATTTCCCAAAACTGCTCTTGGATATAAGTGGGCTTAGACATGTCCGGGGCGTAGAACCCTAACACAAACAACTTCTTTAAGCCCACTTTCATTCGTATCCATAGCAGTCTTGGGCTTACACATTCATACTCTTTCACACATTGGCCCATTCTTTCTGAAAGGATGATACCTACTCCCTGGCATGCCCGCTCGATCTCGTCTACACCAGACCAGTATGCGGTATACATGCCATGTGTAGTGACATCTTTCCCCTTCCTTTTCGTCTCATTTACGCATAACACATCTATTCCTCTATCATACATCATATCGCATACTTCATCCTTTTTATCATTCATTGCCCCACATACATTCAACGTAGCCAGACGGGCCTCTGCAATCCACTTTTCGCCTCTCCGGGACACAGAACGAAAAAAAGACGAGATATGTGAATTATAGTGTATAAATTGTAAGTACGTACCATTTCGAATACAGAGCTTCGTGCAAGGTTCGTCTTTACAGCGATTTGTGTAAGACTATAGCTCCAATGCACGAGCAAAATGGGTAACGACATGCGACTGAGTGGTCGCCAGCCATCCCACGACAGAAACTGCCACCATAGACCTAGATGACACATTAATATATTACTTATTTAGGGAAAGTATATATTTCGTTAGCTGGATATTGTAGTGTCCATGACAGTAGTTGGGCCATCATAATCTAAGTTTTTCTTTACAATTTAGAATATAGCTATACCTACATTGCCTCATTGGTCTAGTGGTTGTAGTAGCACGACTGCTGATCATGCAGTCCTGGGTTCGAATCCCGATTCGGGCCAAAAAATCAATTATTGAGTTTTTCTGTCAAGAAATTCTCAGTAGCTACCCGGAGTCAGGAAGTTTTTTCCAGGCAGTCTTCTAAATCAGCTCGTGAAGTTTCATTACAATCGATTCAGCCATACCGAACATTAGGTCTGGGACAGACAGACGGATAAAAAAATTAAAAATGATTATTGGTATCTTAACACCATGCAGTATGGCCCCATCAGCTCAACATAATGCCCGGTATTTCGTTATTACAGACAGACTGTTGACTGCCTCGTTGGTCTAGTGGTTGTAGTAGTGCAACTGTGATCATGAGGTCCTGGGTTCGAATCCCGGGTTGGGGAAAAAATTAATTATTGAGTTTTTTCGTCAAGAAATTTTTAGTAATGTCTCACTGCCTCCTCCTGCGCCTAATCTCTCTCCCGGTCGTGTCGGTTTACCGTCGTATCGGATTACGAGAGTGAGGGAATAGAGAGCACCTGTGCTTGCGCATACCCTTGGGCACTATAATCTTGTCCTGCGCTGATGGCTAGCCTCCGTTGAGGCAGGCCGCCGTGGCCGAAATTCGGTCTGGAGAACATTATTATTATTATGTGTGGGGTATCTATATAGTTTTCTCATCTGGTTGGGATGTATAAATATATAATTATAAACGAAAATGAAAAGATAAATATACAAAAATATCAATAAAATAAAATAAATATGAAAATACATAAATAAATAAAAGCCCAACCAGATGGAAGCCCTCGGCAGGGGAGACCAAACGGCCGAGGGTTAGGGGGAAAGGGAAAGAAACCAGCGGACGATGCGGGCGGTATCGAGGAGCACCGCCTTCTGCATTTGAGCCTGGAGCGGTCCGCCACGTAGTCCCAGCCGCCTCAGATGACCCGAGAGGCTGACTGGGATTAGCCCATAATGATTTCTTATATTTACGCGAACATTGCACATGATTAAAACTACTTTTACGGATTTTATCGCGTTTATTTTTACTTTTTATTTATAATTCCCGACGTTTCGGGCGCTTTCCAGCACCCATGGTCACGGGGGACTGAGATGACTGACGTCCCGATGTCATTGTTAAACCCGGAGTACCTTCAGCTTTTTTAATTATTGTTTATGGTCCGATCTATGCAAAATTGAATTTTTTTTAATCATGGGATTAGCCCGTTTGCAGAGACGACTACAGGAATAATTTCGGTCGGCAGACCACCCCACATGTCGGTCACCTCGTGAGCCAGGTCCAGATATTTTGTTTGCTTATCTGTTTCGGCTTTCACGAGGTTCTCGTCACACGGAATGGTAATGTCGACCAAAAATATCCTTGACTGTGCCCGGTCCATCAGCACAATATCAGGCTTATTCGCAAGAATAGTCCTGTCTGTGATGATGGCCCGGTCCCAATAGAGCCTGGCGCGATCATTTTCGAGCACGGCTTCCGGCAAGTACTTGTAATACGGCAACTTCCGATCCACGAAACCGTATTTCAGAGCGAGCTCCTGGTGTAAAATTCTGGCTACTAGGTTGTGCCTGTGCAAGTACTCAGAGTTAGAAAGCGCCGAACAACCGGAGATGACATGCCTAAGCGACTCACCGGGGTGGCGACAAGCTCGACAGATGTCGATGGTGCCATCCCTTAGGATGTATCTCCGATAGTTGTTGGTCTTAATAACCTGATCCTGTATTGCACAGACAAAACCCTCGGTTTCCCCCGAAGAGGTCACCAAAGCGTAGCCAGTGGAGAGAGGTTACTGTGTCTACGAAAGGCCTATGTAGAGACTTGTAGAACCTCCCGTGGAGCTACTTCTCCTTCCATACGGTCTCCCGGTCGGAAATTGTCTGCACTGCCGGGTCTTGCCATTGCTCGTTGGCTAAGGATAGAGGGGTAAGTCCTTTATCAAAAGAAATGACGTCCTTATAGAATTGTTGTGGCTTCGGAACAGTCCCGATATAACATCCTTTTCCTAAGTGTTTCCTATCCTCCCGCCTCCCCCCGTATACGCACTGCTCAGAATGAGGTTTTGAGATTGCATTTGCATCATTGTTAGTAAATAATTTAAATAACTCGCATTCACCAGGGGCCAATTGTGAGAAAGATTCCTGCCAACCATTGAAGTCACTGTACAAGTTATTTTTTCGTAAAAAAACTCAAACCAATAATGTTACAACAGAAGTAAATATTGATCATATTAATAGTCACGAGATCTTGACTGATATACATATTAAGCTAAGTAATCCTAAAATCAAGGCACAATTAGAATATATTAGTTGATATGTACCATCAACCACGGCATCTTTACCATATTTTTGACGAAAAAACTTAATAAACGGAAAAATAAAACACTTATAAATAAGCTATTCTTTTTAATCGATGAATATAGTACTTCTACATTGCTTTATAAATGCACTGCTCCTCATAGCTGTAAAACCACTAAAGCAGCACCAAAAACATAACACAGGTAAAGATGCCGCAAAAATGGCTACTTTACCTATACTGTATATCTCGATAAAATGAAACCTTTATAACTGAAATTGGTAAAGATACCCTTTCGCTTTACACTCTCTGTTTTGGACATATTGGTACTTTAAATAAAAAATATATATACGAGCAATACAGGCTGATAGGTAAAGATGGCATGGACTCCATTGAAATTCTCATACAAATATAATTTATTATCAGGGCTGCCACTAGTTTAAAAATGAAGTTAAAATGTACGGCTATAAAAACATTGATTAAATGCAAGTCAGATAGTCGCATGGAGTGTTCTGTAAATACCATGCGATAAACTTGTAAAAATTGTAAAGTATATAATGTATTTAAAGTACTAGTTGTCACATATTTATCATACTTATACTATCATAGTTTCAGCCAAAGTGTATTGAAAATAAAACTAAAAGTATTATTCCAATTTATATTTAAATTTGACATCAAAATATAAAATTCCACGCCGGTTTTTATAGGGGTTGGGTAAAATTTGCACAAAGTATATCATTTTCGAATACAATACTTGTATCGGAAACTATGGACCAGTAAAACCCAACTTTTTTATGTCTCATGAATTTCGCGAAAACACCTTCACACTCGGATATTTTCGTAATCAGGTCACAGTAATACTTATACGTATTTTTGGTACTTTTAAACTTTACCAAGATGTATTGTCCTTCCATATATAATAAACTTTCGGCTTTATTTGCCTTCTCATTTTGTTCATTTTTAGTCTCTTCTTCTGACATAGTCTCTTCTAGTCTAGGTCGTTTTATCTTCAGTCCTTTTTTTCATCGTTTTCAATTATTAGGCTTTCTATCTGTTGTTTTCTTTCCTGCTTCTCTATTCTGTGTTCTTTTGTTTCCAGTTTTTTTTTATTTGTTTCACTATTTTCTGGTCTTCCCATAAGCCTCTCTCCATTTCATAATTTTTTACCATCAGTTTTTCCACATTCTGTCCGTTCCTTTCTATCCTTAAGTTTTCTTCCTCGTGTCCTTTTGTTTCCAATTCCTTCATTTGTTCCTCTGTGTCCTGTATTTCACATTCAATTTTCTCCAAGTCATATTCATATACCATCTCTTGTATTCGCCTATTATCACTTTCTATTCTCAAGTTTTTTTATCTCATACTCTTTTTTTTCCAATTCTTTAATATGTTCCTGTATTTCCTGTTTTCCAAATTCTTCTTTCTCCTTGTCATTTAACATCTCGTTTTCTATCCATACATCACTTTCCGTTCTCAATCTTTCTGTCTCATGTCCTTTCGTTTCCAAATAAGCCATTTGTTCACCTTTTTCCTTTTCATCCATTTTCTGATCTTCTATCAGTTGTCTCAATAAGTAATCCTACATGTCTTCAATTAAATTGTAATCCGAAGAATCTGCATACTGTACAGAACAGTCAGAGTCCGAATCCGAAGAATTATCTTGGAGGTTTTTGGTTCTTATACTCTTCCTTTTGACATCTTTTTTTTAAAAATTTTATTATTTAAGTATTTTAATAGTTTTCTCATCTGGTTGGGCTGTATAAATATATAAATGGAAATGATAAGTATAAACAACTGCATTTTTATTATTATTAGAATAAGTGTATTAATATTGTTATGTAAGTTTTAATTAGCTTGTAAGCCCTCCTAAAAGTAAAACATTTACGTATAGAGACCGGTAAAGTATAGTGACAACCCTAGCTACAGGTAAAGACGCCACTGTACAAACTGTGGCAACTTTACCTAGCCTCAACTATCATTACCTACGCAAATTTCTCTTAAAATTGTTAAGAAATTAACATTATAACAGTTTCTACGTCTTCTTAGGAAGGTTATATATAATATGTATCAATTCTACTTACCTCAGCTAAGTGAATCCACAAGCACAATTAAAATTTCGACCAGAATCTGCTGCGACAAGTGTCCCGTGTGTATCAACAAACGTTTATAACTTGTCATTTGACAGTGATGCCAGTATTAAAATTATAAAAATTTTGTGACCATTGGCTCATTACGAAACAACTAATGTGTCTATGAAATATCTACCATTAGTAGTTTCCGATAAAAATGATATTTCTTATTACTTGTCAGTGGTAGGTAAAGATGACAAGGGAAGTTAGAAGATGCCTTAGTTGACTGTACTAAGAAAATTAAAAAAAATCATTTTTAAAATTTTAAACATGCTTAACAAATTTGTGTGATGAAAAAAGGTCCAGGGAGTACATTAGATTAAAAGATTATTCCAAAGAACAAAAGAGCTTGACACATCCATCTCAAGAATTCATACATTTATTTTCGTCCATTCAAGATGTCGTGACTTATATTTTAAGGACTAATAGTAATTTAGATAACATTAAAAATTATTTTAAAACAATTATGTGTATAGTTTGCTAATGATATTATAGAAGATATATTAGATATTACTTGCAGGTTCTTTCTACATAGTTGGGCCAATAATATAAATAAAATATTAAAAGGAGCAAGAATTGATGTTGATAAAGATGATGTAATGCAATCTCAAGCCTTTAATTATTGCTTAAAAAGAAAAAATAAACTTTTAAACAAATAAATATATGTGGTTTTATTGAAGTTTCAATTTTTTTTCATGCTCATATCTAACATAATGTTTTAAGCTCAATTCAGACTTTAAACATTGTGTAAATAATGAAATAAAATAAATATTAAAAAGTGAACCTAAACATCCATGTTATGAAATGTAGTTATATATATATATATATATATATATATATATATATATATATATATATATATATATACAATATTTTTTTAGTTCGGACACAGAACTGTAGGAGGCGCTGGAGTCGCATTACTTAACTGCCAACTCTTTCTGATTTCAAAATATTGTACATGAAAAATAAAATTATAATATTTGGAAAAATGTATCACGTTTGACGTTTCATGTTTCTTTTTTCCCATGTGCGGGGGTTTTGGCGTCACGCGTCTAGTTTATTCGTTTCGTTTTCTGACGGTTTATTTTTATTTCTTTTTAATTTTTGTCTAAAGAACTTATTGTAAGTTAAATTTTGAATATTGGTACCTAATATATTTAATAAGGGTAAAACGAAAATAGTACAAAAGAAAACATATCTGCTTATTTGAATCTGAAAATCTGATCCATAAAATATTTTGAAATTCTGTTTCAAACTGATTGCTTCTGAAGCATAGAGTTTTTATCGTGGTAGCGCCTCATTATATTTGTATCAAGGATGAATGCATCGATCGAGCATCGATTGACCAGAAAAGGAGCAAATTCTAATTTTATTATAAAAACGTGGTACTCATGTACAATACAGAAATTATCGATAACGTAGGGTTAATATTAAAATGTAAAAGGACCTAATAATAATGCAAATCGACTTTAAGGTAAAATTATGGTATTTTCGCTTAGTATTATTACGAAAATGGTACAATTAGGATAATTATACTACGAAATCGTGTTTTGATACGACGTTTGTATTATGACAGATGCGCTACTTTTTCTTGTATGAAAAAGTTATGAGTAAAATATTTAGATGGGCCTATCCTTCCTTTTGAAATCATTGAGTGTTGCACATTTTTTTAAATCCGATATAATTTTATAGTTTATTAATTCTTGCAAATATTTTATATTGTTATTTTTATATTAATGCCTTCTGATGAAGATTTTTTCTGCCAATGAATCTGTTATATCCATTGACTTATATATTACTAGCGTATGAAATCATTGGTTATATCGCCTAATAACAATAGTTTTTGTTCTGCAAATGATACGCTTGGTGATTTCGTGCGGCATACGTTTAATCAGGCGCACTCTTTGTTGAACGTGTGTCATGCCATTGAACAAAGCGTACCCAGTCACTACGGCGACCTAATTGAAGCTTTCTCGGATGCAGTTGGTGATGCGTTCATGCCATTTTGATTTCTGAGAGTTGGTTCAAACCTCATCTTCTCTCGACCACTTAATCTCTCTCTGGTTTTACTCTGAAACGCAATGATCGTGTGGACAGAAGAGGGGGTGGTGTTGCTATATATCTCCGCTGTGACTTTTCTTATAAACTCCTAGCCCCCTCCTCACCCTCCTATTCCGCCTTTGCAGGGTTTATTTTTCTCGAGGTATGTGTGAAGGGAACAAAACTGGTTCTCGGTGTTGTTTATTGTCCTCCTTCTGTTGATTACTTCTCCATTCTCGAAACGACTCTGGAATCTTTTAGGGTAGGTTTTTAGGGTCAAAATACACGTATCATATTCACATCATCATGCGTGACTTCAATACTGACCTCTTGTTTCCCACCTCAACCCGTTCTTCTAAACTTCTTCATATTGTCGAGTCAGTTAGTCTCCACATCCTTGGCAGACACTTGGCTCGATTTAATCCTTACATCTTCTCCTACCCTCGTGTCCTCCCGTAGTCAACACCTTGTTTCTGGCTCAAAAATGGCTGGCTGACCACATTTCGATGTTTTGGTTGTATGGCTTAAGAAGAGTTGTGTTTAGATGCATCTAAATTAAAATGGGACAGCGTGGTGGCCGCCTCCACTGTGGACGAAAAAGTCGCTGCGTTTAATGACACTGTTCTCAGGGTTTATGATGTACATGCTCCAGTCAAGAGGGTGAAAGTCAAGCGACCACCTGCTCCATGGATGTCGAGAGGTATTCGCATAGCCATGAGGCATAGGGATCTGGTTTTTCAACGCTTTAGAAAAGAGCGGATTGATGAGAGATGGAACCTCTATAAGGTGCTAGGAGTCGGTGTAATCAGGTGATACGTAACGGTTAACGCCGATATATTCTTGATAACATAGTTTCCTCTTCGTCTACCGATATTTGGAAGTTCCTAGGGACTCTTGGAATCGGTAAACAGTATCGTTTCGAGTTTCAGGGGACACTTGATTTGGATGATAACAACAGACATTTTGTTTCTCATATTCCTCTGGATCACCAAACCAAGTGTCATAATGTTGACTATTTAAATAGCTTATCTTGTTTAAATATCGATCCCTTCCATTTTTCTCCAGTTACTTCGGTAGAAATTAAAAAGATAATACTTTCCATTTAGTGAAACGCTGTGGGCTGCGATAACATCAGCCACCGTATGATCATTTATCTCCTTGATCATATTCTTCCAGTTATTTCCCATATCAATAACTTTTTCCTAGTTTATGGAGTTTTCCCGTTAGTGTGGCGCATGGCCTACGTTATTCCCTTGCCGAAAACTTCCGATTCGACTTTAGCCAATCACTTCAGAGCTATATCCATTCTTCCTTTCCTATACAAAGTACTTGAAGCCTGTGTACATAGGCAAATATCTCTGTTTGTTTATAAGAATAATTTATTAAGCCCTTTTCAGTCTGGCTTCAGGTCCGGTCACAGCACTGTTTCCGCTCTTCTTAAGGTCACTGGTGATATTGGGGCGGGCATGGAGGACACCAAGGTCATTGTACTGGCTTTGGTTGACTTTCCTAACGCCTTCAATACCATCAGTCATGACATCTTACTTTCTATCCTTTCCCATTCCATGACTTCTTCCGAAGCACTGGACTGGTTCTCAAACTTATCTTCGGGGACGTCAGCAGTCGGTCTGCATGGATGAGCCTGCATCAAGCTGGTGTGACATAAATGCTGGTGTGCTGTTCTTAATAACTGCATTCGATTCATTTTCAATCTTCATAAGTATGATCATGTGTCTACTTATCGTTCCCAACTTAAGTGGTTACCCATTCGTCAGCGACGAAGTATACGCGCACTCACAACATTATGCTCTATCCTAATGTCTCCTACTCCCCCCCTCTTACTTAACTTCTCATTTTCAGTACCTTTGCTCTAGCCATGACAGAAACCTGCGTTCTTCGAACAATTTTTTTCGAAAGTATCCCTCTCATAAATCGTGCTTCCTGCATTCTTCCTTCACTGTATAGTCTGTTCTCCTCTGGAACGCACTTCCTCTTGAAATTAGATCGGCTAATAATCGTTATGCATCCAAGAAGAAAGTTCGCGAACATTACATAAATAAACTGACAGAATAATCTCATTAGTAGTATTTATTTATGTTTTTATATAATTATATAAAATATGTAATTTATTATTTTTATGTATATATGTAATAAATAAATAAATATTTATTATCACAATGAAAACACTAGAATTAAAAACTTTAATGATCATCACAGTCCTACTCTAGGTATAATGCCAAGCTGCCAAGAACACTGGCTGCTTTTCCTCGCTGAATGGCAATACTTAGATTTGAGCGAGAAAAAAACCTGCCCTCTTATCACCAGCAGCGAAGCAACGACAAGTTATGGATACGGTTCCTTTAGGAATTTTATTGCACGTGGACCCCATGCACTGATAGTCATCTATCAGAGACTCATATTTGCGCCACTTACTTAATTCAACTGCCTCTGATACCGCTTTAAATGAAGTAATGCTGAGATGAAAGCTTGCCATATTGTCTACGTATGTACGTATCTCGTACTAGGGTTTGACCTCTCTCCCTAGGAAACAAGGGCATATCGTTGGGTCTCATGTCATCTCTCTAAGTCAAAGTTTACCTCAAGGCTTTTAAGAGAGACAAGAGTTCTTCGGATGACATCGTTCAAAAAACTACGACGAAGCAACCTACCAGCACTTTTCGTACACGAAAGTCCGTACAGCCCAAACTCGTCGACGCCGCTACGACAGGGCCACTGATGATGTTGACAGATTTTCTCATCAAGTAATATTTTTTTATAGAATTAAGGTCAAAAGCAAGCACACAGACTTGATGGTAAGTGGATCCTATGGCCCATAGAAACTACATTTATCATATACATATTATGTAATATGCTGAGATCACTTTACATTAGAATATTTAGTGGAAACAACTAGAGGGCAGGTTGATCTTGGCCACTATAGAAATTATGAAACAAATTTTTCTGCCCACTCTGTATCAACGGAGTCTCTCACTATATTTGTTGGTTAACTTCCAATAGAACATTTTCGCTGGAATAGAGCGTTTATTATGTTTGACTTACCTTGGAAGCAATGCACAGGTTTACTTTATCACTTAAAATTATGTTACTTAAGTCAGTGGCATTATGCACGTAAGCAAGGAAATCGGACTATGCAACGCTAAAAATGTTTCTTACGCCCCGATATCTCCAAATTGCATAGGTAAAGCAATTTAAGACCAGGCTTTTGTTTTCAAATAAATTGAAACTTTTTCTATAGCTGTTTTAAAAACATCATCAATAAAACATCTAGTTAAACAATTGTTAAAATTTACTTACTGTCGACTTTGTTTATAAATCCGAACATAGCTACGACGATAATTAGGCAAAACACTGGTCGGTCGAGGGCTGCGTACGCAGCAATGACGATCGGTGAACTGATTTTCTTTACAAAGTATCCTGATAGGATCCAAATAAATACGGATGGCACGGAACATCGATACAGGATACGAAAGATCTGTAAAAAGTAATTAATGATAAATAAGGTCTTTGATCTCGGTACAGAATAGTAAATGACAAGTAACTTGTATTACAACATATTAAAAACAAATCACTGATGGAATATTACATTTGTCAATATAGTAGATTATTGTGAATTACATATATTATTTTTTAATATTAAAAAATTATGTAATTCGTAGTTGTCTACTTAATTAGAAAGCTAGTATGATTACAAGTACGTGATATTGTGGCAGTAGTGTAGTACTAAGCCATAGTTCTTAGGGATGGCAACGCATCTACACTTTGATTTTTAATCGATAATAGATGTAGGTGCCTTTTGGCCGTCAGATGCATTTGTTGGTCACGCCTATAAAAGTATGGTATTTGGGGCGTCAGCACATTTCTAGCTTTCCTTGCTTAGAGTTGAATATTTGTGATGGCCCGTGCTTGATGACGCGATCAAGTTAGATAAATTTAGTATTTATTGTGTGGTGGGGACGTTAAAGATCACTTCAGACGTCGTGGGTATTTTTTTTTATATGGGATAAGGTGACAAACGATCACACAGTCCACCTGATGGTAAGCTGTGGCCCATAGACATCTACATCTATCCTCGATTACGAATCAAAATGCAGATGCGTTGTCACCCGTGAGGTCTAAGATGGAATGCCTCGTTTCCAGTAAAAAGGGTCTCCGGTTCTCTACACTCACCATACGAAACACAGCAGCATTAAGCTACTATTTTACGCTGGTATTCTGTGAGAGCGTGGTCCTTCCCCGGTCGAGCCGACCCATTCGTGCTACAACTATACTACTAATATAACTACAGGATGGCTCTACCACGTATCCTTAAGGCGATCATGATTTTAATTTTTTTAAATAAAATAAGGATGACTAACGAACACACAGTCCAACCGATGGTAAGACCTCGATAGATGGTGATCTAACAATCTTGTTTACGAGAGGCTGAAAATAATACTAAAAACTACCACTATTAAAAATGGGGTAGCTTCCAAAGTGCAAGACGTCTGGTTCTGCGATGGTTAAGCACTGCGTGATGATTAAGGCAAACCCTTCCCACAAATGAAGAGGCCCATGTCCTGCAATGTAAGTTTACATGGTAAAGATAAAGAAAAAAGCTCGAAATTCTTACCAAACTCTCTTCGGGCTTGAAATTGACCTGCTGCCAATAGTAAAGAAGGAAGGCTGCAATGAGTCCGATCAGTGAAGAAGGTAAGCTGCCCCATGGGGCCATATACAACAAGTTAAAAGAGGGTACACCAGCATACTGGTGACGCAGCATTCTGTAGAGAATAAAATAAATATACCGTCAGATAATCTACAACAGTTTACGAGTATAAAGAAGGAGTTGGTCAATCTTAAACTTTAATACCACTTTTGCCGCATGTTTGTTGTGTACAAAATCTATAACAGTTTGCAAGTTAAGAATTATGAAGATTTAGTTTACAAAAAACCTTTCACTAATAAATACTAATATTATACTTAATATTTTTATAACATTTTCGGAATGTCGAGAATATTCCGAATTACACCTTTTATTGGATAGGTACCTAACCACGAATTTCAATATTTATTAAATTAGTATAGCTTATTCAGCGAGGAAACGTAGCCAGCGTTCTTCGAACGATACCACTGGGGGGACAGGAGTGTATGATAAATAAAGTTTTTATTTGTTTATAGTTTTTCAATATTGTATGTATTTAAATGTGTTATTATATGCCGCAATAAGCTGCCATGTTACTTGTATGTGTATTCATGCAGCTGAAAACCTGAGAAAGATGGTTTATAATATCTGACTGAACAGATGAACGTACATAAGTACATAGCCTTCTACAATTGTAACCATCCTTTTGGCATCACCATAGTCGGGCAAAAATATCAACTTACATCATCTGCGTCAAATCTGAAGACACTTAGACCATTCAACCTCCAACTCACAGGTCTTATTACATGAACATTCAATCCAATGGGTTGAATGGTCTAAGATAAGACACGAATATGCTGCAATCGGTATCGATAATTGAAGTTGAGGCAAGCAATGCGTGGTGCAGCACTACTTGTTACCCACACATGCACATTACATGCACACTGGTTTATTTTGATTTTGGTCTCGCCCTAATCACACTATCGCCAATCTACAAAGGCATGTAGGCTCTTGCCATGGGTGTTTTATAACCAAACTCATGTTATAAAACTTCACGTTTTCCCCGAGATAGAATCAAACTTAATACTTGGTATTGATTTTTGGTCTAAATTTGAAATACTTTCTATAAACTTAATATCTAATAATCATATAATCATATGTGTCGCAATAATTCTAAGATAATGAAAATCACCTCAGAGTCTCGCCGTGAGGTTTTTATTCACTGTTATGAGAACTTAGATAATTCTGAAAAATCAATTGCTAATTCTGTAGTTGAACAGTATAAATCTATTTTATTTGAAGAGAAAGGTCTGTAGAACAACTATCATGACACAGTATAGACACCGGAGATTCAGAACCAATTCGTCAAAGATATTATCGCATGTCTACAAATAAACAAAAGATTATTACCGAACAAGTCGATTAAATGTTATCTTAAGGCGTAATTGAGCCATGCGAAGCCCATGGTCTTCACCGGTATTGGTTGTACGTAAAAAGGACGGCAAACCTAAATTTTGCTTAGATAGTAGAAAGCTAAAGTCGCTTATTAAAAAAGACGCTACGTCTTCCGTATGTTTCAGAAATGCTCGATAACTTGAAAGATGCTAGTTACTTGTCACAAATGAATACCGTAGAAAGGTATAATAAAACAATAGTAA
This sequence comes from Parnassius apollo, assembly GCA_907164705.1. Taxonomy (NCBI): domain Eukaryota; kingdom Metazoa; phylum Arthropoda; class Insecta; order Lepidoptera; family Papilionidae; genus Parnassius; species Parnassius apollo. The sequence goes on along the minus strand of CAJQZP010001449.1, from coordinate 10,267,595 downwards.
CTGCTATTTCTTGTTAATGATGACCATCGTTCATGGGATGTGTTTATCCCAAACATCCAATTCGCTATAAAAAATTCTGTGAACGAAACATCTGGTTATACTACAGCATTTTTAGTCCTTGGAAGGGAATTAATTGGTTACGTGTGGGTCTCGTTATATTGATAGTGATATCCCCAACGAATTAATATTTTTGCTAAGAAATTTATTTGCAGAAAATTTAGGCTACCTTTCTATTATTTCTGCTTAAGTCCGACAAGCTTTATGGAATGCTCGTTTAAAAACTTCTCAATGTTATAATTTGAGGCGAAAGCATGTGGAGTTTCAGGTGGGTGATATAGTGTGGTGACGTTATTACTTTTAAAACGACAAAGATGCCTATTTTGCGTAAAAACTTGCGCCTAAACATTTAAAGTGTAAGAAAAAATCACTTTTAGTGTATCTAGAAATGGAATGGAAAATGGAAATAGAATGGAAAATGAGAAATGGAGGTAAAGGAAGGTACGAGTGAGTATGGTGTTTATCGTGTGTCGGGTGCATTAGTCCAGATGCGGGCTGAGGTCGACGTCCGCGTCGTCGGCTGACCGCGACGTCCAGTCCTGACTCCTGGTTTCGAGGACAATGATCCGATACTAACAGCCATTTGAGCTCCTTTATTGTACAATAATGGTGACAAACGAGAACACAGTTCAGTAGATGGTAAGTGGATGCTGTGGCCCATAGACATCTACATTTAAACTCGATTAAGAATCAAAATGCAGATGCGTTATCACCCCTGAAGATTAAGATGGAATGCCTCGATTCCAGTAAAACGGGTCTCCGGTTCTCAACACTCACCATACGAAAGACAGCAGTGTTAAGCCGTTATTTTAGGCTGGTATTCTGTGAGAGCGTGGTCCTTCCCCGGTCGAGCCGACCCATTTGTGGTACAACCATACTATAGCTGCAGCGTGGCTCTAATACGTATAAAAATCCTCCTACCTGTGTCACTTTAATTACTATAGGTTCCTAATTGAATTAGACCTTAGTAGTATCTTAGAAGATATGTCTGATCACGATCTCGGAGCCTAGCATATAAAATATCTCAAGCTAGTGAAAAAGCATTAACGTCTATCTACAATTTAATTTCAACAGGGTAGTCCTTGGGTAGGTTAGTCAATTTTACAATAGGTAAAATTGTACCGAAAAAGGGGAGTACTGTAACATGTCACTGTGTAACAAATCACTTCTCATAAATTTACTCTAAAATATACATCTTAACCATTCTTAAGGTGTTTCCCGTACTGCAAACTCCCTCCGGGGACAGGAGACAGCTGAGCTCACTGGACGGCAGGTGTCAAGATCAAAGTTTTAAAAATAAGAGAAGAAAATAAACATTTTATGACAATTTAAAAAAAAATATTTATATATATATACAATATGTAACGTAATTAACGCACACCCTCAGACACCCCAATTAGTATATTATGTTATAATCATAATACATACACTGAATTTTTAGTTAAACATTTTTATGCACTGATTATTTTTATCAAATTAGTTATACTAATTCCGGAAGAATGTTGTGGTCACACTACAAATCCACGAACTCAAAGACTTTAACGTGCTTGAAATAAAGTTCATTTTTCTTTATTTTTATTGAATGACAGAATTAGTAATAATACAAATAAAACTACACTCTTAAAAGTCTTATTGCCTTAAGTTACGGTCCATTTCAGTTTGTTTTGACTGTACAGATTTAGTGTGACTGTAATTTACGTAGTTTTAATTAATTTTGGGATAAAAAATTACCTATATTAAAGATCTTTCTAGGTGTTTTTATATATATATATATATATATATATATATATATATATATATATATATATATATATATATATATATATATATATCGTAGCAAGGTTTTACATGATATAAATTGTGTAATTTAATGAACTGATGGGTTTAGTTTTAACTTAAAGTTTATTTTCTTCTTTTTAGAGCATTTAAATAGAAACTTGTTTTTAAAACTGTTTTTACTATTAATTTATTTTTTCATTTAAATTTTTTGGTGGATATGTTTCTAAGTCTGTTCTTTTCTTTTAATGCGTCATCAATGGTTTTTGGTCGCCATCTTATATCCGCCACCTTGAATTTTTTGGGCCAGCAGTTGACCCTTGTCGGTCCCTACAATATTTGTTCGAGCACCACCAAACTATCCTTCCTAACCATTTTTTTATAGGATAGGGTGACAAACGACCGCTTAGTCCACCTTGTGGTGAATGATTGCTGCGGCCCATAGAGATCTACATCTATCCAGGATTACAAATCAAAATACAGATGCGTTGTCACCCGTGAGGACTAAGATGGAATGCCTCGTTTCCAGTAAAAAGGGTCTCCGGTTCTCTACACTCACCATACGAAACACAACAGCATTAAGCTACTATTTTACGCTGGTATTCTGTGAGAGAGTGGTCCTTCCCCGGTCGAGCCGACCCATTCGTGCTACAACTATACTACTAATACAACTGCAGCATGGCTCTACCACGTATAAAATTGCCGACCATTGCCGACTTATATAGCTCTTTGGAATTGGTATGACGGCCATGTTATTTTCCGCCATTTTGAATTTTTTTCACCACCGCTAGTTTTTATTTATTTGTCTAGGGTTTAGGTCGATTTTAATGAAGACACGGCCCCGCTAAATCTTACTGTTTAGCCGGTCAGTAGTACATCATCTCCTCGAGGAACTGAGGACGTCATTTTATTCGTATTATTCTTAGCAAACCCTTTCATTTGATATCCATATCAAGGGGGTGCATTAAGAAAACATAGTCTTGTGGCCGGTGAGGAAGGAAAAGGGGAGATCTCCCGCCGGGCAAGGTGTTCTGCCCGGGGAGCGGCCGACACTCCATGTGATAGTTCGGAGATGTTCTATATATACTGTTTATGATTTGGAATATTGATAGCGTGATTTAGGCTTCGGTGTGTTTCGCTTGTGGCGCGACGACAGCGCCGCCACATCACCCCCTGCTCAGACCGGAGGTCGATAGTGCAGCCTCGTTGCCGACGAATGTGCAAGTGCCAGGAGGTTGCCTTGTAGTCTGCGGTGAGTCGAGAAGAAGGCAAGTAATCTGCGAGAGTGCCGTGAAGCAGAGGCGAGCAGTAAGGCTCAGAGCCGTGCCGAACACTGTATAGCGCAGAGAGTAGCTTGAAGGAACAGGAAGCATTATTATTCCAGTGCTGCGATAAACCTTGTGAAGCTAGATGGCTTGCAGGATATGAAGACTGCAGACGATATCTGTTCGGGAGCGAATGGGTGGGGTATTCTATGACGTTGATGAAGCTTGAAGTTTCCGAAGGTTGTTGGTTGCGTGTTCAAATCACGTCGGGGTCACCACTGTGGCCGGTGAGGAAGGAAAAGGGGAGATCTCCCGCCGGGCAAGGTGTTCTGCCCGGGGAGCGGCCGACACTCCATGTGATAGTTCGGAGATGTTCTATATATACTGTTTATGATTCGGAATATTAATAACGTGATTTAGGCTTCGGTGTGTTTCGCTTGTGGCGCGACGACAGCGCCGCCACAGTCTGCCATCTTTGGGTGTCCACAATATTAAATTTAGAATAACATCACTTAGCTACTAACTATGCATTATCATCATTGATTTATATATTAACTCAATGCGTGGCAGAAAATTATTTAGGGAACTTAACCTAATTTAAACATATGTTTGTAAAGTATTCATATTAAAAACTTACCAATCATGAATTTTTAATAACATGTATATGTTTATTCAGTCATTATATTACTTAAATATATAAATATATTGCACAAAACAACTATAAACTCTACTTAAAAAAATTTAGTCGATTTTGTTGCACTCAATATTATCATTCGAACTAAATGTGTATGTATAATATCATTTCGATCGGTTGAGGATAACTGCTTTAAAATTTAGTTGAAATATTTGCCATAACAAACATACAAACATTCCAACTTCAAAATAAAAGTTTCTAATAATAAGTATTATTTATCGCCCCTTTGATAGATGCGATATCATAAAAGGTTTTCTATGAATATAAATACTTACTCAGGATAAGTGATGAAAAGTATTGCCTTCAAGTTCCAGTTGTAGGCGATAACGAAATTGGCAACGATCGCGCAGACGAGAAGGAAGCTTAGGACCTTGACAGCTTTGCGCGGTGACCGGCCCAAGGTGAGAGCCAGAAAGCACGCCAATACATAAAGTTGCATGTCCACCGCCAGAAACCTAGAATGAGTCAATTGATCAATGCGGCAATTTTAAATAAAATTAAGGTTAAATCCTTGACTTTAAGACTAAATTTATTATATGTAAACGGTTTGAAACATTATTTAAATGAATTTAATGGGCCCTTAAAATAATATAGCCAAATATTAGAAAAGAATTATAGTAATTTTCATAATTATGTGGCTATAGGTAACTATGATAATTTCTAAAGAAAGCTTAATTTTTTTAACTATTGTAACCTTGACTTACTATCCCACCTAACAGGAAGTGGTGATGCGGCCAAAATGGATATAGACATAGACATATACATGCATTTATTCAGCAACTTACATTCATACAGTTTTGATACAGAAAATAAAATAATACATAAAAACATCAAAGATAAAAGTAAATAACAAAAAACAGTCATAAAATGATCCAATTGCATGAGTGATGTGATGCTGAAAAGGGCACTGACTCAACATAATGCTATCGCAGGATTGCGGTAGCGTTGGTTTTCAGCAATGCCCATTGAGGTTGGACTCGCCTGCGAGGAATAGTATGTTCGCTTTATTTCTATTTTCGAGAAAGATGTTATCAAAATAATAAAATAAAATAATGGTAATGAAAAAGGATGGGAACTTTATTTATGCAGTAGGTATATATAAATGTATATAATAAATAATATAATGAGAATTTACAATAATAATTTTAAATAAATAATAATAATAATTTTAAATAATAGTAGAATAAATGCAGTAGAAATGCGGTCGTTAAGGAGTATGTTAGGGCTGAATCTGAATGACAGGGTGAAGAATTGTGTGATAAGAGAAGAGTGTGGTTTGCAAGATGATGTTGTGACCAGGATTAAGAAAGGAATGCTTCGGTGGTTTGGTCATGTGGAAAGAATGGATGAGGAAAGAGTGACAAAGAAAATTTATGTTGCAGAAGTGAATGGCAGAGTCGGAAAGGGACGTCCTAGGCGAAAATTTATCGACCAAATTGGCGATTTATTGAAAACGGGCCAAATTAGGAGTACCCTTAACCGACGAGCATGCATGCGTAGATGTATGAATGTGAAGGAGGCGAGAGAGGTGTGTCAGGATCGTGCCAAATGGAAGTCTGTAGTCTCTGCCTACCCCTCTGGGTGATAGGCGTGAGTGTTTATGTTATGTAATTTACAATAAAACAATATAGATATTTATATTATACAATGAAAATATAATGCAGCTATTTTATTCGCCCTAAATGTTAACGTGACAAAAATATTCTTTTACTTTTACCTTGAAAAGGCTGATGGTATTTAGTTGGCGGATAGGTGGGGGCAAGTTGTTCCAGCATTTAGTAGCTGCATATCGGAAACTACCACGGAATGCTGCCGTTGTGTGTTTTGGTATTGTAAGGACATTTGATTTTGTTCGAATGTCCTTAAAATTACCGTCCTTGCGCCATTTTAGTTTTTCTAATAGATACCCATACAAAATGGTGAAGCACTTACATAGTTTTTATTTTTAAATAAAATAAGGATTAGAAGGAACAAGCGCAAAGTTCACCTGATGTTAAGTGGATACTGCGGCTCATAGACATCTAGGTACATCTATCCTCGATTAAGAATCAAAATCAGGCGCGTTTTCACCCCTGAGGACTATGATGGAATACCTTGTTTCCAGTAAGAAGGGTCTCGGGTTCTCAACGCTCGTTATACGAAACATAGCAGTATTGAGCTGTTGTTTAACGCTGGTATGAAGTGACATTGTTGTCCTTTCCCGGTTGATAATACCCATAGCTGCAGCATAGCTCCACCACGTACAGTATTATTAATATTATGCTTATAAACATTATATTCTGGATTTTATCGTATCAACGTCCGCTATAAAAATCAAATCGCGTTTCAAAGAGTTTTTTTTTTTTTAATAGGATAGGGTGACAAACGAGCGCACAGTCCACCTGATGGTAAGTGGTTACTGTGGCCCATAGACATCTACATCTATCCTCGATTACGAATCAAAATGCAGATGCGTTGTCACCCGTGAGGACTAAGATGGAATGCCTCGTTTCCAGTAAAAAGGGTCTCCGGTTCTCTACACTCACCATACGAAACACAGCAGCATCAAGCTACTATTTCACGCTGGTATTCTGTGAGAGCGTGGTCCTTCCACGGTCGAGCCGAGCCATTCGTGCTACAACTATACTACTAATATAACTGCAGCATGGCTCTACCACGTAAGTAAGAGTATATTTATTCACAATCTACATTAATGTTGAATGAAAATTTGTCCATTATATTATATTATACTCTCGCGTACAGTAGATTTGTGAAAAGGGTTAGTGTCTCTTGTGTAAAATTTTGAATAAATTTCTCAAAAACAAAGATTAACCGCTGTATAACCAGAGTACCCTGACCTACGGCAACAGTATATCATCGGATCAGTGTGTTAAATTGGTAATAGGTTTGCTATGCAACTCGGAAAACGACCGGGGAAAAAGATACTCGAGTGGCAGCGGATCCTCCATTATTTATTTAATATAAATATGAACTCTCTGGTGAACACCTACTATTTTAGGAAAATACGAAATAAAGTTTTATACGTGGTAGAGCCATGCTGCAGTTATATTAGTAGTATAGTTGTAGCACGAATGGGTCGGTTCGACGGGGGAAGGACCACGCTCTCAAAGATTACGAGCGTAAAATAGTAACTTAATGCTGCTGTGTTTCGTATGGTGAGTGTAGATAATCGGAGACCCTTTTTACTGGAAACGAGGCATTCCATCTTAGTCCTCACGGGCGACAACGCATCTGCATTTTGATTTGTAATCGAGGATGGATGTAGATGTCTATGGGCCACAACAACCACTTACCATCAGGTGTATTGTGTGCACGTTTGTCACCCTATCCTATAAAAAAAGTTATATACTTATCTGAAATAAACTTCATACTACGTTGACAAAGAGTGCACATAAATAATGACTGTGTTTTTGAGTAATATTAAACAAAATCAGTATCAGATTGTCGAAAACAACGTGCGCGGTTTATAAAACAAACAACTTGCCTTCTAGCCCGCTCGCAGTCGATTAAAGGAGTTACGGTAAGTTGACTGTAAATTAGTGCGCAATGCATTAAGGGGAGGAGTATTACAAAAAAACACGAAATTACAAGGTTACTCGTTGAAATTATATGTTTTTGTTCGTTGCTTGAAATAATAATTACTTGGTAAAAATAATTCGTTTACACTACTAAAAGCTATAGATAATAGCTAGAAGATATACTAATAAGCTCAGAGCAAATTTTAGATAACCTATTTATTTATTTAATAGTAATCATTCTCCCGATGCATGTTCAGGCCAAAACCAATTGAATATCGACCATCAAAAAATATTTTTATCTCAGAAATGTCGTATATTTTAATAATGATAGAATACATTTTCGTTATTTTTTTATTTATGTCAGTTTCTTTTGTATGGTTTTCACGTAAGAAAAAAAATCGACATAATTCAATTAGCGACCGAAAAAGCTTCGATAGAAGTCCTAATATCTCTAAAGTTCTAGATCATTTTGACGTAAAATTTATGCCAAAATAATCATCAACATTTGCTTAAACTATACTATGATTTTTACTTTTTAAACCGTTACAATTATTTTTTAATTACGTAAATAAAACTACCTTATATTTCCCTGCGCCGGTCATCTGAAATCATTATCGTGTTGTAACGCTTCCCCCTCTCTATATTAAAACAATATTATATTAAATATTTTCGATAAGAAATATATATGTGACCAGGATAAATTTGATTGAGCCATTCACCCTGACCCAACTCCCCAAATTTATTCAAATAAAAATATTTTACAAAATTATCTTACATTCAATATTTACAGATAGTCGTTAATATAATTATTATATCATTTTTCTTATTTTTAATAGTTTTGTGTCTTGCTCATAACTTTAATAATTTTAAATTTATTTTCTCAAAAGGCCACCCACGAGACCAATTTATATTACAGTATTTATTCTAGTATGTATATAAAACAAAACTATTATATAAAATATTTTAATATAAATGAATAGCATTAAAATGTCCTCTAATCTCATTTGTTTCTGGGTTTGCTAAAGTATATTAAAGTACATTGTCTAATGGTACGGCTGCTATTATATAAGGCCCTTGATACGCCAAATTAAACTTACTCATAACTTTGTTATCTGCATCTGATTTACTAGATCTAGAAACTTTTACTAAATCGCCAATGTGATATTTCATTAATTTATTACGCTTATCAAACTTTGTGTTTCTAATGCAACTTGTCTCTTTTAAATTATTTCGCACTTGTTGTCTAATTTGTTCGACATTATGTTTGTTTTTACTATTTAGTTTAAGTGGCTGCTTGAACTAATAAATGTGATTGAATCAGGCGTACTGACCAAAGTTTATAATTCTCTCTATTTAATTCAAATTATTACAACCATCACACATGAATATCATTTGTTTTAATGAAATAATATAACAAAATACTTAAATTAATATTTTCTTAAAAATATAACTTTATACTTATTAATGCAATTTTATTGCTTAATATATATATTTTAAGATTATTTATTGACGCCCCTTTATATTGAATTTAATTATTAATAATAATATTGGGCCGTCACAGTGTGAACGGTTGTCGAGTATGGACCTGTGTCATTTGATTTCGCGCACTCCGTCTCGTTTCGATATTATCGTACTGGGCGTCGATTGCCGTTATAGGCGCTGCTATTTTGGCCTGAGTCACAGAATAAATAATAGTACTACGTACCTGAGTTCCGAAATAGAATTAAAGGCCGTAGAGTCGTTCCAGTAGTATAAATAGAAATCTTTGATAACATTTACACGCGATAAAATCCATAAAAACTAATTTCGTTCAATATATTGTACTCTTTATAAAAAATATTACTATTATATAAATTATTACTATTAATATACCGTATAACGGAGATACTAAAAAGGATGGTAGTAAAAGTAAAATATTTATAATATGTTAGAAATATTGCGTAGTTACCATGTCTGTATTAGGCATTTTTTGTCCGGTTCAATAAAGTTGTTGATATACAGGAATTGCGACCACCACTTATCCCTGCAGTGTTGACACTCCGCCTCCACTAATGGTATCCATAGAGGGCCGTCGCTCATGTGTCGCCACCAAGTTGCCGTTAAGCCAACCATAAAAACATTCAATGGCGTAATTCTGTTAAATAAATTAATTCATATTATTTCAAAATATTTATCGACGCGTAAACGATTTGGAAGGAATACTATGAATGATGATTCTCTAATGGCAATTTTAAATTTTCAACGTCAGCATTCACAAATATCGGATCTCTTTCGTTGTGATATCCCTAAATTTATTCAGAACCATGGAAGCTCGGAGACATAGCGCTCTTGCAGTATTTTTGCAAACCAGTTTTGATCGCTGCCGTCAATAATGGAATTGTTAAAGTTGTAATTGTAAGTGATGATTAATAACCTACTTGCTGATGTAAGTAAGCCTCGCGAGGAAACCTATATGTGTGAGAATTAAAATATTTTAAGATAAATTTTCGAAGTGGGACGTACATATAAGGCGGGTCATTACTTTTTATTGTTTATCGCATCACATAAACACTCCTTTTGAGGTCAATGCTGGAAATAGAACTTTTGAGAATGTGTTACTGGCTTGTATTACTGGAAGGTTTTACCTACTTCATAAATTACATACTGACCGCGCTGAAATGGCGGGTCGGTGAGAGCTCCTGTAACTGTTTGTAGTGATAATGCTAACATAAATAATAAAATTTAAGAAAAAGGGTTTAAGAAAACTAAAGCAACACGTACAGAATCATGAGTTGTGATCTAAGAGCATTGTGCGGTGGTCTTAGTGAGAATACTAAGTCACAGTCCTGAAATTATTTTGTTGTTATCAGTTGTTAAATACAGTAGAATACATCTGAATAATTATGCAAAATTTCACAATATTTAGACTTTTATAATCGAATGAAAGTTTTAAAAAAGATATTACGTTTATGACGTTATAGTAAGATATATAATATCGTCAATTAGTAACTAACCTTACAACACGATTAAAGAGGGCACGTGGTAGTAAGCGAAGGTTAAGGCCATTCTTTGGGTCTTTTTCACCGCTGATCAATAGGTTGTAGGCGAGGAGAAAACTGGACAGCATGATGAACGTTTGTACGATTATAGACCCGTTGTGAAGCAGCGTGCTCAGCGGGTGTCGACTTGCCTGTTCGTTAATAAAATTGTGATTCTTAAAAGTTACTACAATACACGTAGTCAACGAATTTATAGAAAAAACCGTGCGATATTTATTGGTGGTGGGACTCCTTTCTATCCAGGAGTCTTGGTAGCTCCACCTTTAGCTATTTCTATCGCCAAATAGCAGTGCCTGCTCTGCTGTATTCCGGTCTGAAGAGTATAAATACAGGTTGTCAGGCATTCGATCTTAGCCCTCAGGTATGATGTTGATTTGTTTATCACTTCAATTCAATACGTGGTAGAGGTGCTGCAGTCATATTAGTAGTATACTTGTAGCACGGATGGGTCGGCTCGACCGGGGAACGACCACGTTCTCACAGAATACCAGCGTGAAATAGTAGCTTAATGCTGCTTTTTCGTATGGTGATTGTAGAGAACCGGTGACCCTTTTAACTGGAAACGAGATCCATCTTAGGCCTTACGGGTCCTCGCGGGGCCACAGCAACCACTTACCATCAGGTGGACTGTGTGCTCGTTTGACACCCTATCCTATAAAAAATTGTACAATGATATGGATGAGATAACAGTAAAGGTTCAAAACTAGAGTACTGCAACATCAATCCGTATCTTTTACGGAATAATTTTATATCCCAACAAGTTCCAAATGAGGAAGAATATGATAAATAGTAATATATATATTATGAGCCGCTGTAATCTATGGCGTTCATTCTTTAATTCATAGCTCGTTTACATCTATTCAAGTCAGTACCAAACACTGGTGATTATGTTGAATGTCGATTAAGAAGTCATCACAAAGGAATCAACGTGTAAAAGAAATCTAAAATATTTCTAGAATATGCTCCCGCTCGAGGGCAGAGTTATTCCAATTTCTTTACCCTTACAGAAGTAGTTATTATACTCATCTGTTATTACTATTATATTCCATTCACCTTAATTAAAACTCTGCTTGTAAGAAACCTGATCTGTGAGCTGTGGTAGCCCGGGGTCTAAGCACCCGCTGTAAATGTCACAGTACGCGAGGGTTCGATCCCTCCAATGAAATTGCAATTTCAAATGCTGATTTACAATGGGCTCGGTGGTGAAGGAAACATCGTAAGGAAACCTCAATGTCTGAGAAATAAGAAAAAAATATTTAAAAGACATAAATGGGAGGACGCCAGTACTCAGCCTATATACGTCCCACTGCTGGGCACAAGCCTTCCTCTCATATCTGAGAGGGTATATAGGCTGTAACTGTACTCAGCAGTTCTTATCACATGCATTATGGCTGTGTTAGCCTAACCCTAGCATTCTGACGCAATTTTAAACTGCTAATTTTAAATTTGTTTTGTATTCTTGGGATCAGGTTCTGATGATCTATAATTCAGGCATTCCTATGCCCATCTCAGAAATCAAGTACTTGCATATTTTAAAATAAAATTATACTAATTAGTTTTAAATATTAAAACATAATGTTAGTTCCAAGATAATATAGTACGGTCTGTATTGTGTGAAGAGAAAATAAGCGCATAAGTATTGTGACAACACGCCTGTAGCCATTGTTGTTTGAAGTATGTTGTTGAAGCCCATGGGCTGCACTCACTTACCATCAGACGAAATGTTTATCAATATATATCTATTACCGGCGTTAGAAAACAAAATTGATTGTGAGAAATTTTGTTTTATTTATACTTCGCAAAGTAAAAACGTACCTCTCCCGTTGTGGTTTCGTTTAGAAAAGTCAGTTACACATTCCAGCTTATGATGGTATGGCCTATAGACACCTACATTTTTATCCTCAAATTATAATCAAAATGCAAATGCAAAAAAGAATATTCCTGAGGACTAAGATAGAAAATAAATCTGTCAAAATATTCTAAAATAATCAGAAAATAACTTACGTTCTCCAGGAACTGAGGATTTTGGAGATATGAGATGTGGTATACGATGATAGAATGTGCCATCATTACAAAAATCAAAGTAATCGCCCTGAAAATTAAAGTTAAGTTCTAAAACATACTTAATTTTCGTCAATGTTGGTATGAGTATTGCCTAACTACATCGTTATCATTTCCATCACGGAATATTTAAAGCATATATTCCATAATATTAATGAAGGGAAAAATTACATGTACTTCCTAAGTTAGCAAAATATTCTCCTCAAAAACTATTAGGCCCAAAATATATGAGTATAAATCAAAAAAAATATATGAGTCAAAATACATGAGTATAAATCAAGGAGCTAATAGATATAAAATCTAAGATAGCTACGATTATATATAGGGTCAAACAAAGCGGTGGTAATAATGGGGAGGTTTCCCGTAGTTGCAACACCTAACAGTTAATTTGCCATAATATCTTATAAGAAACAACACAACTTATATATAAAAAAATTGGAAAATCTAAAAGTAAATAATGTACCAACAGTCCAAAGAACAGAACAATAAGTCAGCAAGTCATTAATTAAATCGTATTATCTAAAAAATTAAAATGAATGAATAATAGAAATTAAAGTTTATAAAAATCCCTAATTTTAAAAGCTTTATTTAGTGTTATCAATGATATATGCAATTAAATGAGAAGTCATCGCGTCATGGAGGCTTTGTTTAATCCCGTTGGGTTTACTGCCGGTTCTTCCCAGGACATAGGAATTTTCTAAACCAGAGTTAAAAAAAATGAGTTTCAACAAGTATTATCTAATAATCCATACTAACTAAATTATTCGATTCTATTCGCTAACACAAAACTGAACAAAATCAGAGTAATAAAGATAATTATTATTACAAAGCTTTCAAAAACTGTGAAAGAAAATATTTAAAGATCTGGAATTTAAACACTAGCACTATGAGCTTAGATGGAATTAGTTGAAAAACCATAAAATGCATTCAAAACCTAATAATATTAAATAAATTTACAATTAATACCAAACTATTGTTTACAAAATGTTTTCTTCTCCGATTCCCTTAAAGTAGCAAAAGTTAGTCCAATTTATATATCAGGAAAAAAGACTGACCCGGGCAATTATCGACACATCTCAGTCCCCCCGAAAATATCTAAAATTTAAAAGAAAATATTATATATCCATTTAGATAATTATTTTAAAAGTATTCAATTCTTTTCAAATCATTAATATGGTTTCCACACAATTTTACTAGGAAAAGGCAAAGACGAAAACGTATCATTAGACGAAAAAATAACATCTGTCTATGACAACCACGAACTAACTATGTAAGTAAGAACATACTACACGAAGGACATAAAAAAAGAATATTAAAAAAGAGATATTAAAAGATTTTTCTCGTTTTTAAACTAATCACTTAATAGTAATCATTTATTTAAAAAGCCAATGTCTTTTATTAATTTGATTTGAACAGATTAAGCTTATACTTTAACTAATTGAAATAAATAGGTATGAAATATACTCAACTAGAAAAACATACCATTTGGAAACATTTAACAGAAAATATAAATTTAATTATGAATTGCTTGCAAATATGAACTGATTTCAAGAAACGGTATATATAAGTGTACACTTTTCTTGTTGCCAACAACACGTACAACAAAAACTTCATCACAACGTGTAAGAAAATTTTGCACGTCTACTAACATAATACATAGATCATTTACAAGTACTTACCGTTCTTCATAAATTCTTGCGTTTAATATCTAAGATTAACTTGTTATTTCTTATGATAAATGAATTGTATTGTTTTCGAGGAAGTCTTAAACCGTAAACCGTTAAATCGTTACTAGTTGCGGTTATTTTTAATTCTTATAGTTTTATTTTAAATAACGATTTAAAATGATGCCACAGTAATTTTATCACTGATGTAGTCGATAAATTACATTCACAGGTATTTTTATTATATCCGACATTGATTATAATATGTAATAAATTATGTAGTTTATCATTTTTCACAGTAAATACAACTTCATTAAAGTAAAGTGCTACACTTAATTTACAATTATTTATTAATTGACTACGAGTATAAATTATCTAGATCGTTCGGCGTGCATAACAAATACGCTATTTTATTACAGTGATGCTGCGGAGTTAGCTACATTATTGCTTATAAAGTTAATCTACAAATGAACTTATGGTCCATCTCATAGTAAGTGGCTACAGCAGTCTGCAGCTAACAAAGAAGAAAAAGATTTAGATGCATTGACATCTATAAAGATGAAATATCCTGTGAGATATTCCATCTTCAGTCTTCTTCTTGTGAGATATTTAATTACTGGATGTGAGCCATTTTCACTGGCTTTATAGATCTATCAAACTGGAACGCAGCACTGCGAGCACTACTACTTGGTGGCAGAAAGAGGTAAGAGTGTGGCACCTAACCAGATGGACTCCTAGAAGAAGTTACTACCACCTTCTTCTTATTTCGGTGTTATTTAGTATTAAGTCCAAAACCATTCATTCTATCAATATTTTGTTCCTTTTTCAGAGATAATCTCTAACGTTTTCCTATAGAATATAGACTATAACACTTCTGTAATTGCGCTTTATTGTAAGTAGTCTGTTCGTAAATTTCCATTACAGTCTCGGTTCAGCCATTTTGAAGATTAGTCCCGCCAGAGAGACATATTTAAAAAAAAAAGTTTATTCATATGTCTTAATGACATGCAAATGACTCTTTCAGCTCAATATAGGGTAGCTATATCGGTATTACCTAGTATCCGTCTACCTTCTTATTGCTCTTTTATAAATTGAATCTCAGCAGTTGTTGTAAATAATACACTTGTGGATATGAGGGACTGACCCGTTGTAGGGAGGACTGTTGCTTAGCGGCATAAAGTTGAAGAGCGTGACATCTAATAGAACCACAAACAAACGGACTCCTAGGCGTGGCATCGTTGCAGCTTATCAAAAGTTCAACGCTGAACATGTGCCTCACTTATAGATTGCCTTAAAGAGGGATGCAGTTTTTATTTTATTTTAAGTAGTTTTTCGCAAACCGCTGCTGCTCCTCCTGATTTGTTTCCATCCGTCGCCTCTTACGACATCCATGGGACGATGTGGGGTAGTTTTTTTTATTGGTGGATGTACTTACACTGCCTATACTCGGTCAGAACAACTGTAAGGAAAACTAGCCGTATAATATTTGAATAAACCATATATAAGAACTTACTTCATTCCATTGATAGGATTTAAAGACGTAAGCCTAGGGTCTCCATTTTCATACGGATTTGTCAGTCGTTTCCAGCTCTCAGCTAAGGACCAAGTTATTAAGTACCGGTTAGCTGTAAAAAAACAATACATATTATAAACATAGAGAGCGGGTCAATAATTTTTTCGCGATGTTAGCAGGTTGTGCTGATTGTGGAGTAATTTGTTACGAAAGTCATAAAACTTTTCATTAGAAAAAAAATTAAATAAAAAACAGAACTTGAGACTGAATAATAATCAGTACACAAACTATTTAAATCATAATAATTATAAAAAGCGAACTCACAGAAAGTGAAACTAGTTGAACCCTAACGGTTCGAAAAAATATGAGATTGACTTTATTAGACGACTAGACGGCAACTGTTCAGTAATGTCTCAATGATCACAAGGGTAAAAACTGGCAGCGATCACCGAATGGTTAATGGCACAGTGAACTTAACGTTAAGTTGGAGAAGTCTTGTCTAATGAAGACAACGCTCCGTCCCCCTCGACACTATTCCAATGATATCCCGAACGACAGTCTGAGCTAGATTAAAATGGCTCTCCAGTACCTTAAAAACGGTAAGGACTCAGACGGGGATGGAATCACAGCCGAGCTTCTAAAATCAGCTGGAAAACCGGTACTTAAAGTCCTACAGAATTCTTCAATTCCATCCTCCATGGTGGCACTACTCTGGAGGCGTGAAGCAAAAGTACGGAGGTCTTGTTCTTCTAGAAAGGCGACAACGCTCTGTTGAAGAACTACGATTACAATTTTCCTTCTGAATCGCGTCTACATGCTGTTTTCAAGAGTCATTATGAATTGTCTCGAACGCAGACTCGACGACTTACAGCCTCCCGAACAATTCGTTTCCGAAAAGGCTTCAGTACCATAGACCACATACATACCCTGCGGCAGATTGTACAGAAGACCGAAGAGTACAATCTGCAACTTTGCCTGGCGTATGTGGACTATAAGAAAGCCTTTGATTCCGTCGAAATTTGGGTGGTGCTACAGACCCTGCAGCGGTGCCAAGTTGACTGTCGGTATATCGAAGTGCTGAAGTGTTTGTACAGTAGGACTACGATGGCTATCCGAGTACAGAACCGGAGTACGAAACCTATCCAACTGCAGAGAGGTGTAAGACAGGGTCACGTTATATCCCCGAAACTCTTCACCGCTGTATTGGAAGACGTTTTCAAGCTACTGGACTGGAAAGGATACGGTATTAACATCAATGGCGAGTACATCACTCACCTTCGATTTGCCGACGATATAGTCCTTATGATAGAATCGCTGGAGGACCTAAGCACTATGCTCAATGAACTTAATGGTGTATCCCAACGAATAGGTCTTAAGATGAACATGGACAAAACAAAGATCATGTTTAATATCCATTTCACACCTATGCCGGTAGTTGTTGGGAGCAACAACTCGTCAACAACTTCAAGCTAAGCTCGAAGTTGTTGACGAGTACGTTTACCTGGGACAAATAGTCCGACGAGGTAAGTCCAACATCGACCGAGAGGTCAATCGACGGATTTAACTCAGCTGGTTAGCGTTCGGGGAATTACGACAGATCTTTTCGTCAGGTGTGCCTCAAAACCTGAAAACTAAAATGTACCCAACCAAGCAATGCGTGTTGCCAGTGATGATTTATGGATCTGAGACGTGGTCCTTCACTGCTGGCCGTATGGTGTAGTGTAGGGTGACTCCTCACTAGAAGGTTAGAAGTAATCATAAGTGTAACTTTGGTGGAAGGAAGGAAGCCGATGGATGCAGGTGGCTCAGGACCGTGCTTTATGGCATTCCTTGCGGAAAATCTATGTTCAGCAGTGGACTTGTGAATGATGATGATGATGAAGTATAATGATTTTTATCTAATCCTATCGGTAATGTTAACAAAAAATGTAGAACGTCGACACTCTCTATGACACTTTGGAGAGGCAGACAAATGTGAAAATACCTCGAGCTACAAAATCCGCCAATCGGTTTAAGACGAAAATTGTATCAGCACTAAGCTTTAGTTCTTGTACTATTATTTATTCTGTGGTTTTAATAAGGTTTTTGGTAAGGTTACAGCGGGCCTGACATGAAAAATATAATAATAAGTCTGGGTCAAGAATGAAAAATACACATTTGGACAGTAGGGCAGGACATTGCAAATTTTAATAATACCAGACGTATACGACTTCCAATGTCTTTTTATAAAATCATAGAGTAACGTATACATTAGCGGTCTCTCATTTAAGAAATGCTTTAAGTTGCTTTATCTCTTCACTAAATGACAATAGAAAGAGACAAATATAAATAAATACGTATTTTGAGTAAGCGATAGTTAACGATTATAAGCCGTAGATGTTTAGATATAAGCTCTTATTTAATTTTCCGTTAATGATTTATGGATAATTTAATAGCCAAGTTACTCACGTTTGTGGTCAGGGTTGCGTGCGAAGTCGTAAATAGTTCCAATCACGTTCATTAACAATATAATTCCGCAGAAACAAATAAACGCTATGTCGAGACCGTCGATTGGTCGCGATGGCGGTGTTTTACTTGTCTTGCAGTAGTCGAGAGACGAAAGTTTTGCATCGAAGCCATAATGTGTTTGGGTAATGTTTTTGACGCACTTCACGAACTTTTTGTTTAGTGAAACTTCGTCGATGTCTGAACATCTTGCTGAGACGCAGTAGCCCCGATGGATGCGTGTGTGATTGAAGCTGTAGGGTTCTTCAGAGAATTTCTGGAATAATGTGAGTTAGTTGAATACTCCTTCTTCGTCTGCCCGTAACAGTTTGGAGATGAGTCCCCCAAAAATATCGATATTTACCGTCGATATTTTAATCGCGCAATATCGATATTCCATACTTATTTTAGAGTATCGAATTTGTATCAATTTTGATGTATTTTAAAATGAGCTATTTATTCTGTAAAGCATTCATGTGCTGTTGCTTTTTTCGTCGTCCAAACGTGAAAAAAATCGACATTAAGAAAATTTTGCCCCTCATCCTACATCATGTAAAACATGACAATATATCGATATATCGATATTTCTTACGCGATATATATATATGATAATGTTCGATACTGTTTGAATATATCGGTATGATCAATATCGATATTTTTTTCTTTTGCCCATCCCTATATCCAGGCGATGGGCGATAGAGTCAAAGATGCGAGACGTCTGGTAGTGCGATCGTGAATCCGCGGCAAATAGTCCCTACAGCGGTTCATGAAGCCCTTGCTCAGCAGTAGACGCCTACGAGCTGGTGATGAAGAATACGTCCTTTGTCGACTTCGACCAAGGACAAATATATTTATAAAACGAAACTTTTTGTTTCCACAGTATACATATGTAATGTCTTCCAGACTGAATTTCTGCTAGTCACAACGAGGACGATCTGCGCTAGACGGGATTAAAGTGTCTAAGTGTATGCGCAAACACAGGTGCTCTCTCTATTCCCTCATTCTCATAATCTGTTCGGACGTAATCCGAAACGATCGAGTCCGCAAACATCGATTTTTACGTACTTTCGTTCTGACTTCTATCATATTCCTATTTTTCAAACTACGGGTAACAACTGATAATTTCTTGACAGATAAACCTAATAACCGATTCTTTGGCCCGACCCGGGATTATAATTCGGGACCACATTATCAGCAGTCATGCTTACGAGTACTTAACCAACAAGCGACGAGGCAATCATATTATCATAATAATATATCATAATGTCGTTTGTATAATAACCGCGCAAAATACGTGATAACTAAATTACGATTCCTGTACATTTGTGCAAAAACACTCGTAGTTTTTCGGAACTCAATGTTTCGTTTTAAAAGCTTAATGTGGTACTTCCGCGCTGCAGCGAATTATGCCTGGACAACCCGACGACACCCACACATTACCAGTGCAAAATAGTAACATATTATGCCACTATAGTTGGTATGGAAAGTGTAGGGAACCGGAGACCCCATATATTTGTAACGAAGCATTCTATCTTAGTCCTCAGGGTTAAATAGATAAATTGCACGGGGACGGACTTTCGGAATATTAATTTACAGGCAATACAAATAAGTTTCAGTGCGGGATTCGAGCCAGTGGTCGACGACTCCGTGGCGCAGTGGCTTAGCAATGAGTGGCTGCGCTGGGGGTCGCGGGTTCGAATCCCGCACGGAACAAGTATTTGTATGGCCTACAAATAATTATTCCGGGTCTGGATGTTTGTCTTTGTGCAATTTATAATTGTAAACTGCCCCCACATATTATATATTTTTTTTATAACTTCTGAGCATCTTTAGCTTTTCTTTATCTATTTTACAATGACGAACGCGTAGTGGATCAACTAAAGGAGCCCAAATCACGCTAACGAAGAAGAAAGAAGTATAAACAAATTCTATGCTACTTGAATTTCTTGAGACCTTAATTCGCGGACCTTCTAAAAAGACGAACCAATTAATTCATTAAAAGTGGATTTCTGACAGTAAAATTACTGATTATTATTTGTTTATTCATGGCCTCCACGTGAACATAAACAAGCTTTCTGAGCCAAAATGGAAAGTCGGTTGGGTGGCCTCAGTTTTAACAATCTTCCTTCCGATTTTAGAACGAGCAAGGCCAAGGAATATGCTATTTCCAATTACGAATTGCAATATAAACACACTGGGCAGAGGTCAGTGTAAGCTCTTTATGGAAAATGGCGCAAGTTTTGGATAAATAAACTAAGCGAATGTTTAGTAATTTAGCTTCACTAGTTCTTCTTTTGTAAATGCGCTTTTGTAATTACACAAATACGCTGCAGCTTATTATGGCTGTACCAAGATTAGACAGGCTTGACCGCGGAACCATGTTCGTAGAGAATACCCGCGTGAAATAGCAGCAAAATGCTAATGTGCTTAGTGTGCTTCGCGTCGCGAAACGAAGATAATTTCGAGTTCGGCTCAAGATCATAGTTCCATGAGGTGACAACGTATCTACATTCTGATTTCTACTCGATGGTATAAGGTGTCTATGTGCACTAGAATCCGCTTACAACCAGTTAGACTTTGTGTTTGTTTGTCACTCTTATTTCAATAAAAAAAAACATTTGTCGAAGAGAAAAAAAAGCCTGTGTAATATATATATTATTAAAAAACCAAATGAAATTTCAAATATTAAATTTAGTAACTAGGACTGGAGGAATACAGAATTCATGACTACCACTAAAACATAATTGAATCGATTGATTTAAATCTGTTTTAGGGTAAATAATATTTTAATTAATAGGTATCAGAGAGGAGTATAAAGCAGGGATCGTTGTTGAGTCATGCTATGGTCGTAGCTGTCTCGTTGGTCTCGTGCAGCTCATTACTGTATATATGAAAATCTACTATATACGTCAATAGTGCCTCGGAAAATATGTAAAGCCGTTTAAGCCTGCATCTGATGTCTTTCTCGTCTTGTCAGATTTTTATTCCATCGGACAATGAAAGTGATGGAAAAGAGAGTGCACCTTGCGTTTATGCACACACTAGGACACAATAATCCTGCCTTGCGCAGATGGCTAGTCTCCGTTGAGAATGGTCGCCGTGACCGAAATTTGTTCTAGAGTACATTATTAAACTTTTTTACCGTAAGATTTTTACCTGTATGACATTAAAGAAGCGATTATTGGGCGGTGCTACAAGGTCGAAGCTACCGAGGCAGAAGGCACCGCGTCGATTCGCAAGGCACTTCTCGTAGTCGTCCAGCTGAAACAGCTGTGGCATCTGATGATACTGCTCATCTAAAAGATAAAAGCATTTCGTACATAAATAATTTGACAGCGCAAGAGGCCTCCGAAAGATAAATTTATATTGATACATGGAAACAGTGATTGGTAAAAGATGATTTTTTTTATAAGTGGTAGATCCACGCTGCAGCTATGTTATGATTGCAGCAAGAGTGGGTTGCCTCAACCAGATTAGAACCACGCTCTCATAGAATACAATTGTAAAATAGAGTTTAATGTTGCTGTGATTCGGTCAGTATATAGGTGTTGTCTATATAGGTAGCATTTAGTAAATGTTATGTTTTATCCAAATTTAAAATGAATATGTAGAAAACCTAATAAGTATATGTGTGGTGTCATTAGTTTAATTTGTTGAAGATTACAGAATAAGTAAAATTATTTTGGTTTCGTATGGTGAGTGGTAGAGAACCGGAGAACCTTTTTACTGGAAACGAGGCATTCGATCTCAGTCCACAAAGGTGACAACGCATAGCTACATTTTGATTAATCTATGGTAGATGTAGATGTCTATGGGCCACAGCATACACTTACCTTCAGGTGGACTATGTGCTCGTTTGTTACCCTTATTCTATATATAAAAAAAACATAAAAATAAAATTTGTACATTATGGTCACACTCGTGGTTAAAGTTAAACACAACAAGTGTAATGCAATAATTATTTCGTTGTGCTATGTAATTGCGGCGTAAGTGCTTTTTTTATAAAAGAATATTGATAATGCTATAAATATTACTAATATTTCCCTTAACCACTCGTGGTAAGCTTAAATTGCTTGTGTTACGAGTGGTTCATGCCAGTAGTCGAATAGCGAATTCGAACCCACGATCTTTTGACCCTGCCATTACATTACTCATTTTAATTACGTACTTGTAACGTTGCGAAGTGAGTGTGAACAAAAAACTAGTTTTAATAAGTGTTTATATGTTTGTTTGCTAATGGATGTGCATCCTATCTACTATAGACTATTTACAGGCTAAACAAGAAGATATTTTGAATAAAACTAAATTTACGGATTTTATCGCGTTTATTTAACTGATTTTACTTATTTTTAATTCCCGACGTTTCGGGTGCTTTACAGCACACAGGTCACCGGGGAGGGGGGGGTTAGTTACTGAGATGTTTGACTCGCTCAGTTAGCCCGGCTCTTCGTTTTTAATATTAATTTTTCGGTCCGATTTACGCAAGACGAGCTTACAATATCTTGAAGTCTTGCAGTGGTATGCTTGGGTTTGGGTTTAATTTTGTTCCCAGCGATGGCAGCACCCATCCATCTTCTCTATTGAAATTGGAATGTTTATTAATTTCAATAGCCACACGTATTATTCTTGGTAGAATTCGGTGTTCTTTTGCGAGGACTTGTGGTTTATCAATATTTGATGTAATGGTGGCGACGATCTTGAATATGTTCACAGACTGCAGACTTCCCGGAGCGGCGATGCTTCACGTCAGCTATATGCTCTTTCACGCGGGTTTACATTAATTTACGGAAGGTAGCCGGGGTATTAGACATTAGGACGTCAAACATCTCAGTCCCCCTCGTGACCATGGGTGCTGTAAAGCACCCGAAACGTTGTGAATTAAACATAAGTAAAATCATTTAAATAAACGCGATAAAATCCGTAAATTTAGTTTTATTCAATGTGTAGTGTTCGCGTAAATTTAAGAAATCATTAGAAGATATTTTTTTAAATAAAATTGAAGGGGCAAAGTTATGATTGTTGTCTTTGAGAAATAATGTACCCCACAGTCTATAATTATTCTGGTTCTCTAGATCTTCAGAACGAAACGCAGCAATGCACGCACTGTGCTACGTGGTGCCAGAAATAGCTAAATGGCATAATACAGTGGGTGGTACTTATCCAGACGAACTCCTAGGCCGAAAACAACTCTAATGACTTCGACTAGGTGGAGTTCTAAGCATGAAAAGATCTATCTTTAAATATATTTAATTTTTTTCATTTGCTTCTCAACATACTTTATCATTCAACAAAAAAATCTAAATAAATCGGTAAATTAATCTCGATATATAACATTAAAAAAGACCATATAAACTAATGACCTGCTACTTTTTTGAAGCTTGATAGCAACTTAGTAGCGGCAGCGGCAGTAGCTACTTAGTAGTACAGTACTAGTAAGATAGTAAAAAACTGGACATTTAAAATAAAGAATGTTATCAGTGTAATCTTAAGAACAAAACTTAATGACATAATATATTATTTTATAATTTACAAGTTGATTAAAAAAGTAGAACCAAAGAGTTTGTATGCGCTCTCTTATTGCTCTTAACTAATTTTAAGAAGTAGCTTTATGCAGAATAAACAGAGTCTCTGAGATATACATAACATCATATTTGTGCCATTTGATGTCGAGATTATCGGTACGTGGGGTTCAGGTATGGTGAAGTTCGTAAGGGGACTGTCTCCGTGGCTAGTCGTTATTTCTCGACCAAAGTCTAAGTGTAGCTATTCTGCAAGAGAACGCAGCCAGTGTTCTTGGCACTTTAGCCGTAGGGAGTAGGACTATATATATATATATATATATATATATATATATATATATATATATATATATATATATAATGTTTATTATTACAATATTTTATAACCGCTATATAAAATATATACGATATAAAATAATCAAATAACTAAAATTATTATACAGTCCTACTCACTGTGGTATCGTGCCAAGAACGCTGGCTGCGTTTCTTCATATTATTTATTCTGTGCTTTAATAGCCCTCTTACATAATGATTTCTTATATTTACGCGAACACTACACATCGATTAAAACTACTTTTACGGATTTTATCGCGTTTATTTTACTATTATTTTTAATTCCCCACGTTTCGGGCGCTTTCCAGCACCCATGGTCACGGGGGACTGAGATGACTGACGTCCCGATGTCATTGTTAAACCCGGAGTACCTTCTGCTTTTTTTAATTATTGTTTATGGTCCAATCTATGCAAAATGAATTGACTATGTCCTGAGGTCTTCGTATTCCTACGTGTGTCAAGATATCTACTAAAAAAGACATTCGAGGAAGCGCTAAGATCTTAAATCAGCCTAATAAAAAGTTGTTAATAACGGTGATTCAGCAAAAACGTACCGATCTATATTTCATAAACAAAACCATAGACAATTCGTCCAGTTAATTAAAGACAGTTTTATCGGCATTTGATTATAAAAATTGCATGGAAACTTTAGATAAACGCGAAACAACTAAATACAATGAATGCAAAAATAAACATATTGATAAATACCATAAATTAACAACTAAATCAAATGTCCAACATACGAAATCGTTGACCACAGACACGAATCATAAACAACGCGCTGTCTACAACTTATCAAAACAAACACCGGAAGACGCCACAATAAAAGTTTTAGAAAAAGGTATGAATTTCGCAATAACACCGCAAAAAATACCGTATGAGGATATTATCTGTAGTGTTGAGGACTGTCTGTATAAAAATAACATTGGTAATGAAGATTTAGAGGCCATACGTCAAGACATTTCGTCTATGTTACGTCGAAGTTCAGCGCCGAAATTAAATCTTCCCAAAAATGAATTTAACGCGTTGAAAAACTTACGCAACAGACCAGAGCTTACGATTCTCCGCACAGATAAAGGCAATGCTACGGTTGTAATGGATACGTCGGATTACAATTTTAAAATACAACTTCTTATGTCGGATGAAACTACATACCGAAAGGTCAAAACAGTAACAGTAACAAACAGGTACAACTAATACGCTTAAAACAACTAGCGATCTAATTAAGAAATACTCCGAGAAATTGAATCTGGACGTTAATTCGATAATACTGTTACGCGCTCAAGTCGACGATACACTAGCGCCATCTAGTGTCAGGAACGAGAGCGAGGGGAGCATTGAGAAAATGACATCACAAATCACTCAACCGACAGCGCCTAGTCGAAACTCGAACGCTCGGTACCTTGCGCGTGTTTACTTGAACATTCTGGATATTTCTTTGCTAATTTAAATAAGTAGGCGCTGCAAGATGCGATCGAGGCAGAGTTGAACTCGGCGACACAAGCGAAGCTTCGGAGCGGAATTAAGTGAATTAGTGTGTTTAATTATTAGTGTTTTTAGTTTTAATTTGTGTAAAGTAAATTAAAGTGTTAATTTAGGTAATTTTATCGGCAATTTTTATTGTCACGAACCTCAAGCTCGTAACAATTGGTGTCAGAAGTGGGATAAAATCATGCCGATTTTACCTAAGGAGGAAACGGAGGGTGTCCGTACCCGAAATCAACACCAGCAGGAGACGGACCAAAGAAGATTTGGTGAGACCGCAGACGTCGGAGGGCCAGCCGCCGGCTGCAGGCCCGTCAGTAGCTCCTACATCTGCAGCACCCGATTTAGGTGCTCTGATGGTGATGCTGCAGGAACAGGCTCGCCGACAGGAGGAACAGGCCCGTCGACAGGAGGAACAGATGCTCCTCGTGAAGGACATTCACGCTAACTTCGGGAAAGAGATTAGGGAGGTGAAGGATAGGGTTGCTCAACATGACAACCGCCTGTCGGAAGCTGAAACCCAAATCAAGGGAGCTAAAACCCAGATCTACCAAGTAAACAATCGGGTTGATTACGTGATGGCTGACATGAGGAAATCACTTGACGAACTCAAACTTGGGGAGGGAACTACAGCTCCCGTAGTAGCTACTACACCTTCGCTACGTGGGTTCAAGGTGCCACCATTCGACGGGACTTCTTCCTGGTCAGCCTACAAAATCCAGTTCGAGGCTGTTATGAAGGCGAACGACTGGAATAAAAGTCAGGCCATGACTGCCCTCACACTAGGCCTGCGCGACCAGGCCTTAACAGTTCTGGAAGCTCTCGGTGAGGAAGTGACTTATGAGCAACTCCTTGAGGCATTAGAGGCGAGATATGGCGACGCTTACCTGGAACACGTCTTTCGTGCGCAGCTTAAAGATCGTGTGCAGCGCATCAACGAAAACCTGCAGCAGTGGGCTCTAGAAGTGGAGAAGCTGGTGCAAAAAGCATACCGGTCTGTACCTGCGCTCATTGAAGGGAACCTGGTGCAGACATTCATCGACGGCATCCGCGACCTGGAAGTCAGAGCTGCTGTGAGGCTCGGGCACCACAAGACGCTTAAGAACGCCTTGGCCCATGCACTGGAGGTGGAAGCCGTGCGGCAGGATCATCGTTCCCATCGCGTCAGGGAGGTTGCAGCAGCTACAGGCCGTGACCGCGGCAAAGGATACAACCTTAGGTGCTATGGCTGTGGGGAAAAGGGCCATCTTCGATCCAGCTGCCCTAAACGAACCGTGGAAAGGAGAGTTGATCGATCTCGAGAGGGTAGTGCAGCTAACGGCACTGCCTGGCGGCGACAGGATCATCGTTCACCTCACGCTAGGGAGGTTACAGCAGTTACGGTTCGCGACCACAATAAAAGATACAGCCCTAGGTGCTATGGCTGTGGGGAAAGGGGCCATCTTCAGTCCAGCTGCCCTAAGCACACCCTAGGAAGGGAAAGGGAACGGTCTCAGAAAGGAAGTGCGGCTAACAGCACCGCCCAGCAGCAGCAGGAATACGACTTTACTATCAGACACTGCAGCGGGAAATCTCACGGCAACGCAGATGCATTGTCAAGAAGACCTTGTCCCGAAGATTGCAACCATTGTAGTAGGCAAGAGAGTAAGGAGGTGGTATCCGTGAGGATGCTCAGGACAGACCACCTCAGCAACGGGTGGAAGGACAACCTACGACATGCACAGCAGGAAGATCCGGACATCAAGCCGATTCTGGGATGGATGAAGGCCCGTGCTACCAAGCCTAAGTGGAGGGACGTCTCAGCGATGAGTTCAACCACGAAAAGCTATTGGGCCCAATGGGACAGCTTGCTGATTCAGGATGGATTCCTGTGCCGTAAATGGGACAATGGTCGAAGAGACAGCTGTCGTTTGCAAATGGTTGTCCCTAAAGCTAAAGTGCCGAATGTTCTACAGTTGTGCCATAATGGTCGTTCAAGAGTCCATCTGGGAGTTAAACGAACTCTACTGAAGGTCCGAGAACAGTTTTACTGGGTCCATTATCGTGACGATGTCGAGGATTGGTGTCGTACGTGTACAAGTTGTGCGGCCGTGCGGGGACCTCGGACACGTAGTAGAGGAGCACCGAAATTGTACAATGTTGGTGCACCACGGGATAGGACAGCCCTTGACATTGCGGAGCCGTTACAGAAAGGCGCAAGAGGGACTCCTAAGATCGTCCATGTGAATCACTTGGCGCGTTATTATGGGGCCGATAATGCTCGGGACGAGCATGTCTTAGGAGGGGGCAGTGTTACGCGCTCAAGTCGACGATACACTAGCGCCATCTAGTGTCAGGAACGAGAGCGAGGGGAGCATTGAGAAAATGACATCACAAATCACTCAACCGACAGCGCCTAGTCGAAACTCGAACGCTCGGTACCTTGCGCGTGTTTACTTGAACATTCTGGATATTTCTTTGCTAATTTAAATAAGTAGGCGCTGCAAGATGCGATCGAGGCAGAGTTGAACTCGGTGACACAAGCGAAGCTTCGGAGCGGAATTAAGTGAATTAGTGTGTTTAATTATTAGTGTTTTTAGTTTTAATTTGTGTAAAGTAAATTAAAGTGTTAATTTAGGTAATTTTATCGGCAATTTTTATTGTCACGAACCTCAAGCTCGTAACAATACCTTCATGTGCCAAACCACCGAAGTTGTATGGGTTACCAAAGATACACAAACCGAATGCTCCATTACGTCCAATAGTGAGTCAGATTGATTCGCCAACTTACAGATTGGCTCAATACTTAGCTAAAATATTATCACCACTCAGAGGACACACAAGAGCACACACTAAGGATTCATACCATTTTGTCAGTGAGATAAGACCTACGTCTTACTGACAATAAAACCATGGTCAGTTTTGATGTTCAGTCTCTATTTACATGCCTACCTGTTGAAGACTGCATCTCAATTATAACTAGGAAACTAGAGGAAAATAATATGCCAGCAGAATATGCAGTATTACTCAGACATTGCCTTACATCTGGCTATCTATTGTGGAAGGAAGAGTTTTACAAGCAAGTAGATGATGTTGCGATGGGCTCACCTATATCTCCCATTGTCGCCGATATATTCATGGAAGACTTTGAGGAGAAAGCCCTCCTTACTGCATCTGTTACACCAAGGATCTACAAGCGGTACGTAGACGATACTTTCACAATTTTACCATCAGAAAAAGTAACTGCATTTTTAGAACATCTTAATTCCATAAACTCTAAAATTCAATTTACTATGGAGTTAGAGGCAAATAATTCCTTACCTTTCCTAGATGTGTTAGTCATCCGAAATCCTAACAACACCACTGGTCACACTGTGTATAGGAAAAAGACCCATACAAACCGATATTTAAACGGTGAATCTCACCACCATCCTTCACAGTTAGCTACCGTGGGCAAATCTTTGTTACAGAGAGCACGAGGGATCTGTGACAGCAAACACCTGGCCGCCGAGCTTCAGCACGTCAAGAAGTTGCGAAACAAGACGAGAAACCGGCCGCAGTCGAGCGTGTGCCTGCTGTACTACCATATGTCAGAGGTGTCACAGACAAGATTGGCTACATCTTGAAGCTAGCTTCTATTAGAACATTCTAAAAGCCGCCGAAGAAGATTAGTCAGTTCCTACCATCAGTCAAGTGTCATATTTCTCTACAAGATGCAGGAGTGTACAAGCTTGATTGTGAATGTGGTCTCTCTTATATAGGACAAACAAAAAGATTAATTAGAACCCGCGTAAAAGAACATATAGCTGATGTGAAGCATCAACGTTCCGGGAAGTCTGCAGTTTGTGATCATACCCTAGACGGCCCCAACCATTACATCAGATTTGATAGACCACAAATCCTCGCGAAAGAACACCGATTCCTACCACGGATGATACGTGAGGCTATTGAAATTAAAAAACATCCTAATTTCAATAGAGAAGGAGGCTGGGTACTACCACCTGCTTGGGATCCTATAATCAATAAAATTAAAACTAAACCCAAGCATACCACTGCAAAACCTCAGGACGTAGTCAGTTCATTTTGCATAGATCGGACCATAAACAATAATTAAAAAAAGCTGAAGGTACTCCGGGTTTAACAATGACATCGGGACGTCATTCATCTCAGTCCCCCGTGACCATGGGTGCTGGAAAGCGCCCGAAACGTCGGGAATTAAAAATAATAGTAAAATAAACGCGATAAAATCCGTAAAAGTAGTTTTAATCAAGGCCTCTTACATTTCGGCGTTACGCAAATTTAGGTATTTTACGCTCCAAGCGGGCGACGACCTACGCGAGCAGTACTTTATTTCATAATATCTATTCACTCGCTCGCACTATGATACTGTGAGTTTAGCGATTGAACGATCTTGATTTTTCATTATACAAGTTTTTTAGGATGGAGTTCAGTGGATGGAAAATTTTTGGTGTAATTTTTATGTTATCTAATTAATGTATTATAATCTATTCGATATATTTTTCAATATTTATGAACCTTAAGACGACACATCGAAAATAAACGCTTAAAATGGCTCCGCCTATTCCATCCCATGCCCCGCTAGCGACAGTCATCACTCGATTCCTAAAATTTCAAATTTGCGCCAAATGCTCAATTGGAGGTCAACGTGCGGTAAACAGAAAGGGACAAGCAAGCTTCGGAGTCGCGACACGCTATTTTTTTTATTGTTTTTAATATTTTGCATCATTTATTGTCTTGTCGTATAATAACATGTAGCTGTATATTATGTCATTGTTGTTGTTGTCATGTTAGTTTATTAAAGAAGAAATCAACAAAGTTTATATTTTATTTATTCATTGAAATAATGACTAAGTCATAATTTTTAAAACTGAGTATATTGTATAACAGAATTTGTAACTACGTTTGTAAAGATATTTTATTCATTTTCTTTTTTAGGGCCATTATGCACATTTTCTTTATTTTTCTTTTTTGTTACATAATTTTGATCCCGAATTTGTTTATTACGAGTAAGAGTTGTACCAATTCCGGTAGTAGGCAGTGTAAATAAAATGGAAGTAATTTTGGCTCCATTTTATCCTTCCAAAATTGGTCATCCTTTACTATTGTTTCCACTTTTATTTTATTACGTCTATACCATACTGCCAATAAGCATTTAGATATTTCGGAAATATGCATCTTTGAACTTGTATGAACCAATCAGAATTTTTGTTCACCTGGATCACACCACTTTTTTTATTTACCCGCCAGAAATGCATTTTTCCTTGTATTATGACTTCGTCGATACCGACCTTGTATGCAATTATGGGACATGTGATTTCAAACAGGGTGTTACTTCCTTTAATACTGTCATGCGTTGTTCCTAAAAATGGATGATTTTTGTCTATGAATAAACTACAAGGGTTTATCTTTACGTCTATTAAATTTGATATTTTTACTGTACTAGCGCAACTGTTGGTTTTAATTATTTTGTCAATCTTCCCAAAATTAGAGGTTGCAATAATAGAAAAAAAACTCGTTAATCTCACTAAGAATAATATAGAGCACAGCCACAGCGTCTCCATCGGATTACTGTCCTAATAGTGCGTATTGCGTTGTAGAACGATCAACGAAATGTGACCTCCACCGACGTACAAAGCCTAGATTGAAGCAGGCAAGCATATAGTGGAATTAACAAGAGTGTGAAGTCCCAATTCCTGTTCTAGATATACGGCCAGTATATAGATGTTGTCTATATAGGTAGCATTTAGTCAAATGTCATGTTTTATTTCCGCAAAAAATAACTCTAAAATGCATCTCATCACTCTATAAGCAACCACGCCTAGAAAACCTAACGATTCAAGTATCATTTAACGTGGTGGTGTCATGCTGCAGTTATAAGCATTAGTAGTTGTAGCACGAATGGGTCGGCCCGACCGGGGAAGGACCACGCTCTCACAGAATACCAGCGTAAAATAATATCTTAATGCTGCTGTGTTTCGTACGGTGAGTGTAGAGAACTGGAAACCCTTTTTACTGGAAACGAGGCATTCCTTCTTAGTCCTCGGGTATGACAACACAATTGCATTTTGATTCGTAATCGAGGATGGATGTAAATGTCTATGAGCCACAGAAACTACTTACCATCAGGTGGACTGTCGTTTTCACCCTATCCTATAAAAAAATTCAAGCAACGAACATGAGACATATGAATTTTTGTAATAATCCTTTTAAGCGAGAAAAAACTAGCCTTCTTATCATCAGTGGCGATGACCAGTCGCGGATATAGTTCCTTTAGGAACTTCACCGTACATGGACAAGGATTTTTATAACAATTATAGTATATTATAATATCACAGAAAATTTTATATTTGCTTACAGTATAGCAATATTATGATAAATAATATTGCTGTATAAGTATAGTTAGCGCAAAACAATTATTGATATATGAATAAAACGTTTTAATGTTAATTTAATGCATATTAGTTCCTTATTCAGTTCTAATAAAAATGATTCAATTTGTTTATTACAGTCGTCGCGTCGTTGGTTAATCTGAATAAACAATCTCCTTTCAAATCTATAATTAGTCAGTGCCTTTAAGTTTGAACCCATAATATTTTTTTATAAAATAAGGGTGACAAACGAGCATACAGTCCACCTAATGATAAGTGGATGCTGTGACCATCGACATCTACATTTATCTTCTATTAAGAATCGAAATGCAGACGCGTTGTCACCCCTGAGGAGTGAGACGGAATGCCTCGTTTCCAGTAGTTCTCTACACTCACCATATCAAACACAGTAGCATTAAGGTGCTATTTTACGCTGGTATTCTCTAACGTATGTTTTTATTATCACGTGCATGTTGTACAGGTGAGTAGTCGCAAAAACCATATCTTCCGAAATAATGTGGACCCCGGTAATCCGACAAACATTTTGCAGGGCAGTGTCGGACTATCGAATTTTTATTCGGAATTTTTTACAAAAGAGTACCTTGTAAACCGACAAATTACAGATCCAAAGATAAGATTCTATATGTTACATACATATGTAGGTACTATGAAGTACAAATTATACTTCATTATGTAAGTCAAATTTAGTAAATTAAATAACACAATAGAGAGCTTACGTTTTATTATGAAATTTACGTCATTAAAGTTAAAGAACTTACAAAAAATATGCTATAACTTTACATTAGGAAATAATTGTGTACAAAGAAATGTACATACTAAAATAATCAAAAAATTACGAATCAATTAATTTAAGAGCGTTATCAAGAAGCAATAACGCTTTTTGAGGCAAATTATGATCTTTCAACCATTTTCAGAATCAAATTTTTCAATCAGAATCGAAACAATACTCTACGAGTCGAGCACAATAGTGGTGGGGCGTGTAAGTTACAACTTGTTCAATCATGCATTAGCGAAGATTGTGAAAACATATTCAATAATAAATAATAGACCATGTCGGATTAAAGGGGGTGCCGGATTGGACAGGGGCCGGATTACCGGGGGTCCACTGTATAGCAAAATTACCATCGCAGAACCAGAACCAGACCAATAAAATACAAATAATTTACCTAAAGCGCCATCGTAATAATAATACGTTTTTAAAAAGAAAAAATTCTTTATTTGGTGAAAATATCCGAAACAGGTTTTTTATTTAAAACTAGCGATCCGCCCCCGGCTTTGTACGGGTGATTTCTAGATCTCGACGACAGCACCACCTACTGGGTCCTCAAATGAATACAAAAATATTCATGAAAATCAATCAAGCTCGATGCTAACGGACAGCGATTGATTTTTATACATATAAAGGGATTTAAACTTGTATTCTAAATTTAAAACTGTGACGAACATTCAACTATTTCACTGAGATTGAACTATTATGGGGTTCAATGTTTGACATTGAATTTTGAAAAAAAGAATATCAGAATTTCTAGATGACAATATACGTAGATAATATACGCGGCAAAAATAGCCTGTAACATTTCACACTCATTTTTAGTTTAGCAGCTTTTTAATGGACAGCTCAGTTCGGAAGCACCTAAATATACGTTTGGCTGCGGTATGTGTTAGATATTTATAACATACTAGCTTTTTACCCGCGGCTTCGCTCGCGTGGGCTTACGCTGATCATCCGATCATCATTGATACTGCTCCAAAAGCCACAAAGTTGGATCACTTGTAGAGTCGCCTCATTGTCACGTTTGTTAGGCAAGTGGTATCTTTTGAATTCTCAGAGATTATTAGACGTAGATTTTTTTAGAATTGCATCAGACGTCTAGCAACCCCTGTCACTTATATATCGGTCATGACTTCCGAGGTATATTTAATAAGGGTAAATTATGTTTAATACAAAGTTACATTATTTACTGTTTACTCTTTACATTTAGGTAATTTACCTAAATTTTGACCTTGAAATTTTGACCAAATAATGTCAAATTTCGTTGTCTTCTATTTATTTACGGCAGAGTATTTATTTGCGATATTCATTTTATATCATTGGCCTATTTAATACTGATTGGCACTATAAAATAGTAGTTTATATTGTTACTAATCCATCATCAGATAGAGATAAAAAATTACATTGGATAACTTAATACCAAAGAAAGTTAATGAAATTATTGCTATGCCGATATACACCCAATAAGTATAGTTATTAAAAAGTTTCTCTTTTAATCATAGTTTTGTATACACAGTACTTATGCAATATAACAGTTTAGTTAGTTATTTTGTTAAACATGGCAATTACAGTAAATCACCCCGATAATGGCTGGATATTTTAAGTTTTTAATTCTGCAAGAATAAGTAGGTTCAGTAGCATTATATTTAATCTTATCAGTTCGTTAGTATTAGTTTATTTAGCGGTAAATAGCTGGCCCTAATTTTAAATTATAGCTATGAAAGCCAAAACTCTCAAGTTATGTAAATGTGGCCAGATCGTAGAATTGATCATATTATCATGAAGTGCTGGACCAAATATCGCAATCATTTCATGATAGTCTATTATTACTGACCATCTCTCCATAGAATAAAACAAAGTCGCTTCCCACACCTGTGTCTGTACGCTTAAATTTTTAAACTACGCAACGGATTTTGATGAGGTTTTTATCAATAGACAGAGTGATTCAAGAGGAAGGTTTATATATTTATTACATGCATATTATAGTAATCTATAAATATAAAAATCAGTTGCTGTCCCATAGTCTTGCTAAAACTCACCGATTTTGATGTATGGTTTAGATTTACAAGTTGGTTTAGATTTTATATATATATACGGTAGGTGGCGCTGGTACCGATATCCAGAAATCACCCGTGCAAAGCCGGGGTGAATCGCTAGTACCGTATAAATGTCAACGTTTGTCAAATTTATCCTCAATCTACAATTGAATCTA
This sequence comes from Parnassius apollo, assembly GCA_907164705.1. Lineage (NCBI taxonomy): Eukaryota > Metazoa > Arthropoda > Insecta > Lepidoptera > Papilionidae > Parnassius > Parnassius apollo. Next base: position 10,232,815 of record CAJQZP010001449.1, on the reverse strand, counting down.
CGAAGTCAATTCTCGTTTCGCCATAATATCATAGGAAAACACCATCTTCGTATGATATTATGGCGAATATCAGCGACAGTAGATTGATATGCAGCTGGGGTGATCGTTGGGCTACCTCAAAGCCGCGAACATTTATATACATTATTTAAATGTTCGCGATAAAGCATAGAGTTATATGGATTCTGTTAAAAATTCTGTTTTTGATAAAAAAGCGCCTTCAGCGCCGCTAGCGGTGAATAGTGAAACTATTTTACGATTTAATTAGCATTTTATAAAAAACAAAGTTGGGTTTAGTTGTTAATTTTTCAAACAATGTTTTTTCATCGATTTGGTCAAGCCTTATCATTATATGATCAACAGACAGTGTTAAATTTCACGAAATGCCAAAATTTCATGTAATGATCGAATATTCACGATAAAATCAATTCTACGACCTGGCCACGACGTATACAAAAATATTAAAATATCTTTAACTAAAATGTAATGAGAGTTTTGAAATAATCGCAGGCAAACCAATGTTAATCAGTTCATTATTATATATTAGTAATTTGAATAAAAACCATCTGAATTTTCATAGATTTCACTATTATCTGTTTTAAATTATTACTATTAAAATGAAAGAATGAAAAACTCTATATAAACTAAAACTAAAATATATAACTATAATAAATTTTAGAAGTTTCAAAATCATTTAATAAATATAATTATTTAAATATATAAATGTTATTTATTTATGTTATTTAATTTATTAGTAAGTAACTAATAACTGAAGGCTAAATATATACTTTTTACTTTTTATGACAGATGGCGCTGTTTCGGAAATGTAGATCGTTAACATAGTTTCAAATTATTACATAACAGTTAAAACAAATTTTAAACTTTGATTATAAATATTGTATTCGTTTAAAACACTACGTTATCGCGCTTATAACTATAATCATACGTAATAGAAAATTAACTTTTAAAGAAAGGAAAATAACCCTCCTTTTTTAAGTTCCGTAATCGGATAAAAAGTAGTCTATAAGTAGCCCCGGGTCACTATCTGCCTGCATACAAAATTTCATGGAGATCTGTCTAGTGGTTTTTGCGTGAATCTTTAATACACAGACAGACAGACAGATAGAAAGACAGACAGACAGATAAAAATTCTAAAAACCAGTAACTTGGCTTCAGTATCCCTTCTTTAGTCCCATGGACTTGTTTTTTCCAGGAAATATTAGAATTACAGACATGACTTTTCTACAGATTTATTATATGTATAGATAATAAAAATTGATCGTATAGCGTAGAAATTATTATAAAAATAAAAATTTCTTTGCAACCTTCCGCTAAATAAATACAATGATGTGTCTTACCTGGATTGAAGAGCACCTCCCGCCCTCCCTCAATTGCATCAAAATCTCCAACTGCTCCAGCACACACAGTCACAGCAGTTGGAGATTTTAAAAAATAGTAATGGTAATTATGCACTTCTGAATGAACAAACATGTGTTTCTAATTCACCTTTGTTAAGCATCTTTAAGGCTAATCTTTAATAATAATTTTAAGATTAATAATAATAAATAACTATAATAATATCAATAAAACAATAATAATAGCAGTATTTAAAAATATTAATTATAACAATAATGATAATTAGTAGCAGGTTTGTTATGGCACGGCGCGGTCACTCGCTACTTTGGTGGGGAGCGATTGTGTTGGCGTGTATAAATAGCAGCTGTTTTGGCTAGCCGCTCACTTAGCGGTCAGCCGCCGTAGAGTCTACATTAACTGAAGATGCCTCGTGTAGAGGCGAAACACGTGTCTTATTATCGTCGATGGTGTGTCTTACCTGGAATAGTGGTGCTGGGACTAGTGGTGACGGTGTTAGTGCATGCAATTGAGGGAGGGTGGGACGTGCTCTTCAATCCAGGTAAGACACATCATTGTATTTATTTAGCGGAAGATTGCAAAGAATTTTTTATTATACTGGATTTCCGCAAATTAACGCATGATTCTATCAATTATCGTAGACATTATTGTTAGACTTCCTGCTGTTTGTGACCATGTAAAATGATTATTTATATTTCTTATAGTACAGGAGGCAAACAAGCATACTGGTCACATGATGGTTAGTGATCACAAACATCTATGAACATCTACAAACACTAAAGTAATAGTAACATAGAAAAGAGTAGGCACTTTTCTTAAAGCTCCCTAAGATGTATCGGTTCGGAAAAACCACTGGCTGAAGTAAATTCCACAATGTCGTCGAGCGTGGTGGAAAATTTCATGTAAAACTTAAAATACATGTAACAATTTGCTCCTAATTGCTACGCTAGCCAGGCAGGTGGCCAGACACGCGGCAGCTTTGGCTGTTGCACGAATTGGCCGGCTCGAACTGGGGAAGTACCACGACCTCATAGAATACCAGCGTGAGGTAGAAGCTTCTTATGCGATTCGCTTGGTTAGTGCAGGTGGCCGGAGCCCCCCCCCCCCCCCCCGTAACATAGTAGCGGAATTTACAAAAACAAAAGACTACCCCAAGAAGGGTGAGGGATTTCCATTACCAGCACCAAGCTACCATTCTTTTCTTGAGCGTAGGTGCTCAGCTCATGGGGGGGGGGAATCTCGCTCAATACTAATGCGGCAAACAGAGCGATAAAACCATGGCAACCACGCTAGCCGTGGACTTCTGCAACATCAGGGGACTTCATTCGAACCTTAACGTCGTCCACTACTATCTGGATACGGCGAAGCCGGCCTTGCTCTTTTTGACCGAGACGCAGGTGTCTTCTTCGGCTGATAATTCGTAGCTATCCTACCCGGGGTATAAATTAAAACACTTCTTTGTGCCTCGAGCTAGAGTTTTCGTATACACCAGAAAGGATGTTCACGACGCCTCGGCAGCCTTTAAGGTTCAGGTTCTAGGCGGCCTCAACCATCCGCGCGTCTACGGGTGCCTCTATAGGTCCTATAGCGGTAATGCTGAAATAGACCGACTAATCGACAACGTCCAAATAGCTACAGATTCCTTGCTACAATAGATTCCATCAGCAGAGATCGCATCGTGATAATGGGCAATTTTAGGACGGTGCATTCTCCGATTACAAGCCTATTATCGAGCGTATTATCATCGACGCACTTTCTTCTGCATATCAATGACACGTTGCAAATCGGTAACATTAATTGCCAAGCAGATAACACAGCACTGGTGATGCTCTATATACCGGCCGTGCCAATATTTCTTGGCAAAACCTCGCCGAGTTTTTTTTTATTGGAAAGGGGGAAAACGAGCATACGGTTCGAATGATGTTAAGTGACTACCGCCGCCCATGAACAACTGCAACACCAGGGGAATTGTAGGTGCGTTGCCGGCCTTTTAGAAATGAGTAAGCTCTTTTCTTTAAGGAACTTTTCCACAGAGAGGTTGTACGCGGAAGAAAACTTCTAGTAAAACGTACAGTGGTGGACCGTCAAGCGTCCAGATGGTGTGGATGGTATCGGGAGGTTTGCCGTGTAGTTCATTCATGAAATTTGGCGGCTGGGCTTCCTCAAATTCCTCAGAGCACTCCCCGTGGTAGATGCAAAGAGATGAAACATCTCTTCGCAGCGTCAGTGAATCGAGCCGATCGGAAAGCATTCGGTCATCGAGGATTCAAGCTGCTCTGCGCTGGATACGGTCAAGTGCAAGGAGCTGGCACTGGGAAGCCCCAGTCCAGAGATGAGAACAGTATTCCATGTGAGGCCGAACCTGCGTCTTGTAAAGTTGCAGGCGGTGTGCCAGCATGAAATACTGTCCAGCTCTACTGAGCATGCCAAGATTTATTTGTGGAATCGACCACCTACCAGCAATTTTTCCGGACCGATACGACTTAGGGACCTTCAAAAAAAAGAGCCTACTCTTTTTTAAAAGGGCGGCAACACATCTTTAATTCGCCTGGCGTTATAGTTGTTCATGGGCGGTGGTAGTCACTTAGCATCAGGTGAGCTATCGTTACCCCTATCATATATAAAAAACGGAATATTGCATTATATTCGACGTAGTATTGCAACGGATTTTTTACTCTGTTATTATTCAGGCTTCAATAAATAAATTATGAGTGAGCTAAACTGACGTAAGTACCGTTGCGGAAATTACCCTTGCGTAATTTCATACAACTGGACAGCCTACCTGTGTAAAATACTTATTAATTTGCTCATTTTAATACGTATTTTACAGATTATAGGCCGTGACTTTGAACTACACTTTATGGATATTATATGTATATTATTTAATTAATAGATTAATAAGAAAAGGAGTGATGTGATAGCACAGAAAATGTGTCTGAGCATACTACGCCAAAAACCTAAGTTCAATCCTCGCCGAAACTTACGAGATTTTAAATGCTCTTTTGAAATTAGATATACCACATAAACACAGAAAAACAGTGTGAGCAAATTAGACTTAAACATTTTAAAATTTAAAGTAAATAAAATAAAATTTGAGCTTGTTATCATGCAGCAGGGCAGCGCGGTGAATTCTTCCCTGTTCAAAAAAGAATCCTATCTGTTCAATACTCACTCATAAAACATTATGTAGCAGTAATGGTTGTGTGATTAAAGTTAGTAGATTTCGCTGCGCTAATTAGTAATTATAGTGTTATGAATTGTTGATGATGCTGTACTTATAACACGAGTTTTAGAAATCGCGAAGTTAAGAATTATCGTAATTGTAAACGGGATTTTCGACTTTGCTTTGGTGAATCAGTTGTTTTACTTTATAATAATCGCAAACAACAATTTTTGGAATATTAACACTCTCAGAAATATTAAGATGTATGTGCCCAGCAGTGGGACGATTAAGACGACATTGTAATATTACTTCTTGACTGAAGCAGAACATCTTACTTTTTTTATAGGATAGGGTGACAAACGAGCACACAGTTCACCTCATGGTAAGTGGTTGCTGTGGCCCATAGACATCTACATCTATCCTCCATTACGAATCAAAATGCAGATGCGTTGTCACCCGTGAGGACTAAGATGGAATGCCTCGTTTCCAGTAAAAAGGGTCTCCGGTTCTCTGCACGCACCATACGAAACACAGCAGCATTAAGCTACTATTTGACGCTGGCATTCCGTGAGAGCGTGGTCCTTCCCCGGTCGAGCCAACCCATTCGTGCTACAACTATACTACTAATATAACTGCAGCATGGATCTACCACGTAATAATATCTAAAGTAAGTTAGTTTTAGAATAGCGTTATTAGGGTTAAGTTTGGTTTTTTATGTAGCTTATCACGATTTCTAATAACGTCTAATAAGTCAACTTTGCCTCCTACCGAATTATTAAATATCTCCCATGACCCTCACGATTCCCTCAACTTAGTTAATGACTATTTTGCAAGTGTAGGGAGAAACTTGTGGTTGCAAGATTGCAAAGATTTGGTAATGCCAAACCTGAAACAGCTAAAACTGCGCTGGAATTATTGCAAGGGGGTTTTGTGGTGGTAAATTAAAACGATATGAGACGAAACGAGCGCTGCCGGTTTTGATAATATTCCCAAACTAGTCATCAAAATACTAACGATAGCCTTGTACCACCCTTGCTACATCTGTGAAATCTTTGTCTGTCCACTGGTGTTTTTTCGGAAATTCTAAAGAGGATTCTTATTAATCCCACTTACAAGAATGGCAGCAGAGACAGTGTTGCTAATTACAGATCTATCTAGGTGCTAACTATAGTCTCGAAGATCCTGGAAAAACTCTTTAACTCTAGACTTACCAATTTTTTTAGAAAATAATAATACAATTTCTCAAAATTAGTATAGCTTTCTAAAAGGTAAACCATCGGAAGATGCAACTCCAGAAATTACCGAGACTATAGTTCAGCACATCGATAGCAAACATAAAGTTCTTGGGGTTTTTCCCATTTATCTAAAGCTTTCGATACTGTCTCTGTGTCATTGTAATTACAAAAGGTGGAATTGATTGGAATACGTAGGATTGCACTAAATATCTTTTGGGACTATCTTTTTAATCGCATACAGTGTTTAAAAGTTAGAGATTAATTAAGTAGGTAAAGAAATCTGACTTATAGGGTACCACAAGGTAGCGTTTTGAGTCCTAAACTTTTTTCTTGTATATCAATAACTTATACTCGCTATCTCTATTAACTATTATTATCACAAGCGCATGACGCAGCTTTGATCGTGCATGGGAAGGACAGGGTGCAGGTGAAACGACATACAGAGGATGCCTTCAAGGAGGTTATGAATTGGTTTGATACTAACTTACTAACTTTAAGTTTAGATAAAACCATGTACTTCACATTTTCTCAACGACTTAATATTGAGTAGAGCACACACATGTGTTAGTAAAGATTTAAAATGTAACTGTCCAAATCTAACTTCAACTTCTGACATAAAATACCTGCACTGGTCCTTGATAACAGTCTTGACTGGTCTATACATATACAATCTCTTACTTCTCGCATGCGAAAAACGGCTCCTACTTTTGTTAAGCTTAGAATGTGTGCCTATTATGCACTTGTCCAATTTTTGCTTCAGTACTGCTTCGTCTCTAGGAGTGGTGTTGATGTTACTACATTGCTGCCTCTGGAGCGTGGCCAACGCGCCATTTTAAAAATAATATCTAGGAAACCACGTAGGTATAAAACATCCCTAATTCGTCAAACGTGCGCAGTGCTCACTGTGAGACAGCTATTTATTATGCACACCATACTTCGTAAGCACAGAGCACTGATATATGTTTCATCTCAAAAACGCAACAAAACCATAATTTGCACAACTGTCAATCACAAGACTACACCTGCTAAACGTAATTTCTATGTTATCTCCTCTCGCCTTTACAACGCGGCAAATAAAGTTAAAGATATTCACTCACTTATCCAGATACATTGTAAAAAAGTGATCCGCGATTGATTGCTACAAATGAATTTTGAAGAAGTTGAAATATTTATCTAAACTTGAACATTCTTCTACGTTGCGGCTACGTACACTGTACACACACACACACACACACACACACACACACACACCAAAGTGATACTTATATTACTTTTTGCTTTAATGTTAGCTACTACACCTATATATACGGGTAAGGTCGTAAAAAAGTGTAAATAACGCACTGGAAGATATAACACACGATAACACAATAACGTACTGGAATAATATAAAGGTCAATGTTCGCTTGGAAAAAGGTTTAAATAAAATCCATTTTAAAATATTATTAATTACTTATTTTCATGAAATTAAAATTAAATAATCAAAAACGAATCTTAGACTATGCAAAGACTATGCATATCTTGCATGTTTGCGAAACTAAACACCAAAATAACACAACACAATAGAATTAAAGCCTTTAACAAAATAATGTGCTTACAAAAAACATTAGGTACTAATCAAAGTAGGTTATTCATAAAAGAAATATAATGAATTTAACAAATATGTGTTTACAGTTTACAATTAGTACAGATACCGTAATTTTACCATTTATCACAGAATTTTGTTTTACTGTTTTTTTTAATTATAAGGGCCATCCCATTTGAGACTATTCGCATTCGCACAGAGCCATATTTAAGAAGAAATTGAAATTTAAAAATGCGTTTTTTTAATGTAATCAATAGGCGAACTATAATATAGTATTAATTTAATATGTAATGATTTAAAAAAAAACTTTTTGTGTTTATCTAATAAACTCAGCATACAAATATAATAAAGCCACATTAAAAAAATGTGTTTTTAACAATAACTTATTTATATTTTGCCATTTAATAAAATTAAAAAAAAATGCTTCTTATCACTTAAACATTTTTTATATTATGGTCCTGTGCGAGTGGAAAAGTTGACGAAAGGCGACGACCTCTTAATTAAAAACGGACCTAGTTCGGCTACTGAGGGACCACTAGTAATTAATAAATCAGAATAGTATAACACTCCACTCTTATGTAGGTACGTCAGAATAACATTACACCTTTTTCATTTCACCGTAGTCGGTTAAGTTATGTGAACAGACTCCTTTATAAAATTCCAGTGTGTAACATAACAAACACCATAACACACGTAACGAACTGGAACAAACACACTCGAAAATTCAAAACTCAACAATGAATACCGGTCAAAAATTATGCGCGATTTACTTAATAAAACTTGACATACCTTTGTACTTCTCACGTAGAATTTACATATACACTGCCCGAAATTTGTGCTCTAAATTATGGAATTTACAATTGTTTACGGTCACGACTACAAATGAAAAAAATATGTCAAAATTGACATTTGACAGTAAGCCTACGGCATTGCCTCATCGAAATTAGGTCAACAATGTTGTTTAATGTTGAAAACAAAAAATCTATCCCATATCGAATCAGAGTAAACACTGGATAACTTTTGGAGACACAAATTAGAATGAGATTATTTTCCACTAGCATTGTATTATTGCAATAATTTATACATTATCACACGGCATCTTTATTGCTTTCAAAGTAAACTACAATTTTAAAACCATAATGTTATATTATTTTTAATTGTTGCATTTTTTCGTCCCGTAAGTTGATAGGAGACAAGTAAATTTTGTATGCAGCTTTATTTTGTTGATTAAAAATATTTTTTATTTTTATGGTTAAGCCTCTTGAATATTATGGTTATTTCTACATTAGTCTAAATATGATTATCAATGTTTTATTAATTAATAATATTATCATACTTTTTGTTAGCGTATGGTATTCACAATCAAACATGGGCCCACTCAAAACTTTCAAAAAGTACATTTTTTTACGACCTTACCCATATATATATATATATATATATATATATATATATATATATATATATATATAAATATTGACTTTTGGTTTATAATAAAATAAACCAAAAAATCAATATTTACTCTATGAATTACCATGACTAAAAAAACCATAACAGACTGGTTAAGAAAACTTTCCTATGAAGAAATCGAATTCCTTCTCGAAAACACTGTGTTATGAATTTTCACACTCATACAGACTTCCCACGCTCATCCATACACACACATTTTTGCACAGTATCACGCAAATATTGCTAATTATACCTTACTTGCAGTTTAAATTGTTGAGCTTTTGATTTATTTATGTTTTTTGTTATTTTATTGTTTTGTGTTATTTACTTAATTCTAATTTAAAGTAGTAATATAATTGTAATAAGGAAGAGCGGGGCCCTCTACTACCTATTTACTTAAAAGGTATCTATTTACTTAAAAGAGGATGCCCAACAATATTGTAACAACTTACTACTTGTTTCAAAGTAAAAATTATTATCATTGTCATTATCATGTATGGAAGAACAAAGAAAAGGCTCGCAAAAACTCGTTTTGTTTAATAAGGGTTGCCATTTTTTAGACCAAATAAAATCTAATTTTACTTTATATAAAATGAAAACTACATATAGCATAAAAACGCAGCTTACTTTATTTATTTAAGAAATTCGAAATTTAATTCCTAATGTCCGCAATATTTTAAGTACGTTAAAATTTAAAATTCTAGATTTTGACTAGTCCCTTGAATTTCTTTACTATAATTATTAAGACTTGCCTTTCATTTTTGCGTATTGGTCTTACAAATTGTAATTTAAGAAATACAAAAAATGGTAGACAAGAATATGTCATGAAAGTCATTTATGAGGAATCCTCGGAAAATGTACTGGCCTTTGATATATGACAATATAACCATTCCTTCTTTATTTAGTAGTTTTAAAGTAACAGGTAACTGCCAAAGTTGCATAACTGGACTCAGGTCTCCTATCATATCTGAGAGAGGAATTAGGAGTAGAAAAGAGGGATGTATTTAACAATTTTATTGTTGCTGGCGGGAATTGAACCCGGGTAGCTTGATATTACAAAAATTAGCCTCTAAGTGCATTTCGCTAATTTTAGAGTAGGGAGTATTAAATTTTTTAATAAAATTGTGTTGATAAATGAACTTGACCTGAAACCACTCAAACAAAGAAGAGAGATGCGTTTTCACATGTGAAGACTACGATGTAGGTGCCTCATATCTCGTGATTATACTTTTTCTCTAAAATTGTTAAGGACCAACGAACTTGTGTGTGGAATATAATAACAATAATATAAATAATGTGGAATATATTAACACAAATTGGAGCAACGCTGCGGACAAATAGCTCCATAAGCCTCTCAAAAATGAGAGCATGCCTGCCTGTAGAATTTATATAGGTTGTAAATTTAAACACTACTACTCTTTTGGAACATTAATATTTACCATGTGGTGGCGGTATCAGAGAATTTATTGCCCCCATTTCATCCTTTGTGTTTCGTAAGAGGTCTTCGATAGAATCTGAAAGATCCCATGCTATATTATACTTATCAAGACCGGCGACGGGGAGCAGCGTTAGATATGCAAGACATCTAGCACTGCAACAGAAATAGGAACCCAGGAAACTTCAGGTGTTGATAAAGAAGAAAATACTGATGTACGCACTTATAACTCTAATCAAAACTTTTAAGAGTAATTTAGAGTATGAGTGACAACCTTATTTCTAATCTCGTGCAATCAGCGACCTGTGATCTTCGATTGACGTTAATAATGTTTACGCAAAGGTATTTCATAAGAAATAACGGCTATATTGTCGTATAATGAGGAGGAAAAACCCTGTATTTTGCCTTAACGGTAAAGAGCTGTTTGTTCTGTTTTTTGCGATAATTATATAGATTGTTGAGATCCTATCACCGGTTTAGCGATCGTCTATCCAGTCAAACTTAGTAATATTCCATCTAATTATAAAACATGACTGTTTATTAAACGGAATCGCGCGAGATTATAATTTATTCAATATTGTCATGCGGTTCGACATAAAGCACTCTTTCATAACATTAAAAGTGACTAACAAACTTGTTCGCCAATTATTGGTAGTTATGCCTTCTCTTAACAAAGAAAACTATTGGCGAATTCCACACCCATACTAATTGAATGGCAATGACATCAGACAATTTAAAAAGAAGCACGAGTACATACATTGCCTTATAGCGGCAATAATAGCTAATAGTACACATATTTAATAATAAAGATAAATAAAAATAACTTTATTGCCATATTAGAAAACAAATTTACATATAAACTAAGTACTTAATCTTAATTAAATTTAGGACTTTGCTTACAAGGGACTTCGACCTCGTGTAGCGTTGTTTTCCTTTTTTGTTAGTTGGGCTTCCTGATTATTACCTAATATTAAAATTTTGAATAAAGGATTCGATCAATTATATACTAGATTAAGGATCAGGAACAAAATAAGTCGCACAAGTTAGCGGCCACGTTTGCAAACACATAAACATGTATCTATCTCAGAAAAAAGTTCAATAACAATAACAACTTCAGTTTATTATAAACCTTAATAACACTCTAACATAAACTTTAATCACTATTGCAAAATATATTTCTTTAAGTCCTTTCATCAGAGAAAAGTTAAAAACAATAAGTTTAGAATGTCGCATGAAAATAAAAAGTCAGAGGTTACAAAATATTTATTCTAAAATGAAACTTAAACTCTTAAGTAATAAGGTTAAAACATTATGTTGACATTTTCGTGCATAGTCTAATTTGGTAGTAGACGTAGTTCTTGGTATTATATTTGAACGCTCGGAACATAGTGAGTATTGAAAGACGTAGAGTTGCAGAATGTAAATATTTTAGGGCAAGGGTCGTTTTGTATGGTGGCAAATATTTTTGACCGATTTATAAAAGAAGTAGGACTAAGTAGTAGGTATTCAATGAAGGGTCGTCAATTTTTTTTAAATACTCTTTTCTAGGAGCGTCACATATCGATGTTAAATCTGATAATGATGCATCAGGAGACTTCAAGCAAACTGCATCAGCCCGAGGTACGTCACGTATTTTTGTGGTATCATCAAAAGTTAAAGTTTATTGAAAACAATTTTGAAGTATTTCATGAAAATACCTGCAGGTATAGTTTTTTCTGATAAAGATTTTTTTAATTACTTGATTTGATAACTCTTTCGTTATTCTGAACATAAAGCTGATAACACTTTCATTTTATTAGTCCGTGAATCAATTTGGGAACCGCTGTTTTTAGTAATCTACGTCTTTGTGTGTTTCCAGTTATATCCAATCTATCAAAATGAATCGAACATATTTCCTACATATTTGGAGGGTTTGTATATATAGTGCTTCTCTCTTTTTTTTTAAACGTTACCCCTACACTAAGATTTTCTCTTGTATTGTGGGGGCAGTTTACAAACATAAATTGCAAAAGGACGAACATCCAGACCCGGAACAACTACTTGTAGGCCATACAAATCCTTGTTCCGTGCGGGATTCGAACCCGCGACCACCAGCGCAGCCACTCATTGCTAAGCCACTGCGCCACGGAGTCGTCAATCTTTCTTTCGCGACAATAGATACTCATTCTGCACAGCAAAATGGGTCCCTAGGAAATCTGCAAACAAAAAAAAATATATTAAATAATAATACTACTCCATGCCCGTTTGTTCAAGAACAGTCGATGTTTGTTACAATAGTTGTTGCGTTATAGCAAACATTGGCTAAACAATCATAATATTAGATAATTTAATTATTTTTGCTATTTAATTCTGTTTTTATTTTGTGAAAAACGCTTAATGATATAAACTTACCGAAAAAAGATATTCCTTCCAAATTCTTGGTTTTACGGTGGCTATTTGCACAGTTTTTGAACGCGCGCACTGCGGCATTTCGACGTTTTAACGTTGGCTACGATTGGACTATACTAATTTGAAATAAGACCACAGAAGTGAATTATATATATTATAAATTTCTAGCGCGCTATTAAATACGCTATGTTTTAGCGCGCTATTTATAAGAAAGCGTGTAGGAGTCCGGCAAGCGAGTTAAGTTTTGCAGCACGCTATATCTCCCACGTTACAATACATGTCGTCCATTGGATAGACCGCGTGCTATATAAGAACATTATTTCGTAATAAATCGCATTTTAGACTAAAATAAAGCGGTAAAGAAAAACCAATGAACGCTTTTTCATACTTTTCAGACTTACGACTTTCTATAATCCTAAAAATATTTTTAAGCCATGTACTTTTTAAAACGAAATAAAATTAATTATTTTTTATTATAATTGATGTAAACGTTATTTTAACTTTAATATAAATTATAAATCCAATGACGGTGTATTTAAAAGTTTATTGATCGTATTTATAAAAATCAACTATTTAAATACACTTATCTACACTTTTGTATCTATATTTTATTTACATTTAAAAACATTAGTTAGGCTTCTTTTATAGTAGACAATTGTGTCCTTCGATTACTTACAAATATACAGTATACACTAACTAAACAACATCTAACCCATCCATCCAACCATCTAGTCCATTCCCAATAGCGCTGCTGCTAGAACTAGTTGCCGCTAGATACTAATATTTAATAGCGTCAAAGCGCCATAGCGCAATAGCGCCATGGCGACTACTTACATAGCACACGCTATGTGCTATGTGTTATGAAGAGATAGCGCGCTATAATATGGCGCTATGCGCTATATTAACCACCATTAGTGTGTGTGTGTGTGTGTGTGTGTGTGTGTGTGTGTGTGTGTGTGTGTGTGTGTGTTGAAAAAAGATGGTTTTTATATAACTTACTAAGATAGTAAAGTATCTTATAATATACATATATTGGTAAAATAATATTGGTAATCTTTTAAAAACAATCCTATTTACTATAATTTAAATTAAAAATTAAAATAAAAAAAGAAATAAAGGGATAATGAAGGTGAGGTAAGCTTCCGGTATTTAAATTTTAATTAAAATAAGAGAAGCAGGACATTGTTATGGACTTTTTATTCAATTAGTTATGATAAACGTCAAATTTTTTGTTAAGTTTGAATTATTTAAATATGTTTACTGACTTTTATTATGTATCATCTTTCTTAAAATTTGTTTCATAGAATTTGTTTTGTTCGCTTGTTTTCTTATATAAGCAATTCTAATACTTATATACTTTTAGCAACGGCTTTCATTAATTCTTCCACGTGATTCACGTCGTCGTTTTCAAATTTATGGGAATGAATGTCATCGTACAACGACAGTTGCAGCAATGTTTCTGTTACTTTCGGCAGGAGAAAGTCTGTTGTGTAATCTTTTTTTAGTCTTTTATTCTGAACACCTTTCGTAAGTTCGAGTTCGTAGTGCTAACAATTAGCTATGGTATCACTTGAGGGAAGTATCAGTTTTCCCTTGTCTTTATGAGACTGCCTTCATTGTTGTCATTTAGTGTTTCTTTGCATTAGTATTAAAACATACAGTATCGTAATGTACACTGCATATTATGGCGCTGTGTTTCGTCGGAATCCAGGTTTCATCTCTACGAACTGTTCTACCCACTTTCTTTTCTGGGAAGAGTCACTAGGAAATCTGAAAATTCGTGTAATTTATGAGTTGAAATATTTTGAGTACAGATACTATAGTTCATAAAAGATAGCTTGATCTCTGCGACAGCTGTCAGTAAAAATCACGCCTATGAAGTCCTGAATGCACTAATTAGGGCGGCATGCCCATAAAGTATGACATTGATAGGTACTGTCTGTACTACTAAGAAATTCAGGACTTCATAGGCGTGATTTTTACTGACAGCTGTCGCAGAGATCAAGCTATCTTTTATGAACTATAATTATAATTTTTGCATTTATAATATTTTTATTTAATTAAAAAAATGTTATTATAAATTTAATAAAATCAGATTGTAGGATACTGTTATATAAGTATTTTTAAGTGTTATTGTATTGTACAAATAACATCATCATTCATTCGGTCATATCGTCAAATATCGATATATTTTTTGACATGGTCAAGCACTAGTCGATGTCAAATTGACTCACTCCACAGTTTTAGTCATTCGTTCTGAATGGTACAATCCACCCATTTTGTGATGGTTGTCAGATATTAACAACACATAGAAATATTGACTATATTTAACATAGTTGGATAATACAAAATTTTATTTTACATTTGATTAAATTTTGTGATAAATAACAATAAATGTAATAAAATAATGTACTTACAAGTGAAAAGAAATAGTGCTGCTTCCGCCGCTATAGTTTTTACACCATTTAACTGAACATTTAGTCATTTTTGGGAGATGTTTTGTTGACAAGTAAGTGCTTGAGACTGACGCAAAAACAAACGACCAAGGCTAGAATTTCCTGGTTACCGACAAGACCAGTATAGGTAAGTCTGCTTATATGTCGGGGTCCAGTGGTTAATTCGTTCAAGATATATATATATATATATATATATATATATATATATATATATATATATTACATATACATATATATTTTGATAAAATATACTCTATACTCACCATACGAAACACAGCAGCATTAAGCTACTATTTCACGCTGGTATTCAGCGAGAGCGTAGTTCTTCCCCGGTCAAGCCGACCCATTCGTGCTACGACTATACTTCTAATATAACTGCAGCATGGCTTTACTACGTAATAGCTCAGGGGCTAAGGGCTCGCTATCAATTTCACAGTACGCTAGATACCGGGTTTGGTAAGTGGATGCTGTGCCTCATAGACATATACAATTATCCTCGATACGTCGTCACCCCTGAGGGCTAAGATGGAATGTATCGTTTCCGTTAAAAAAAGATTTCCGATTTTTTTACACTTACCATACGAAACACAGCAGCATTGAGCTGATATTTTACGCTGGTATTATGTGATAGCGTAGTCCTACCGCGATATAGGCGACCCATTCATGCTACAACCATAATATGGTTGCAGCGTGGCTCTACCACGTATCGAAGAAAATCCCGATCTTTTTTGGCTCGATTTAAAACAATGAACGAAATGTGGCTGCACAGCACACCCGAAAAAAAAGGAGAACTTTTTGGCTTGGACCATACTGTTACAATCACTTTGTATGCAGATTTAAATCAAATATCGCACAAAAAAATCCATGAAAAACGGCGACGCAAACTCACAAAGTATTTTTTGTTACACGGTAATAGTCCCTTATTTCTATTAAAGTTAGTTAGCCGTGTAGTGGCGGTTGAGAATATCCACTACCCCATATCTTCCCTTGGGTGTCGTAAGAGGCGACAGAGGGACACAGAAAGGAGATGGGCAGCAGCATCTTCCTAATAACAACAATAACATAATAAAAAACTGCGGTTGCCAACCCGCTCGTCAAGCGTGGCAACTATGGCAAATATCCCCCCATGAGCAACGACACAAATAAACGGCCCCCAGTCCCCGGCGGCCCCGCTATTCCCGGCTACGGTGGCGACCATGGTAACGGCGGGGCAGGGGGGTGCTAAGAATCTCCGGTGGAGGTTCGGTTGCCACCTACGACGAATCGACCTGGCAACGTGTAACGCACGCACCCTGAGGACTGACGAGAAGATACTGGAGCTGGAAGAAGAGGTAGACAAGTTGCGCTGGCATATTATTGGATTATCCGAGGTCCGAAGAGAGGGGGAGGACACAGTAATCCTCGAGTCCGGCAACTTGTTCTATCACCGGGAGGGCGACCATCTGTCCCAAGGAGGTGTCAGATTTGTCGTCCACAAGTCTCTCGTCAACAACGTTGTAAAGATTGGGAGTGTGTCGACGAGGGTCGCGTACCTGATACTCAGAATCACCAAACGGTATTCGCTGAAGGTCATACAGGTCTACGCACCAACCTCGGCACATCCCAATGAGGAGGTGGAGGAAATATATAAGGATATTTCTAGAGCTATGCATTCCTCCAAAACCCACTACACGGTGTTGATGGGAGACTTCAACGCAAAACCAGGCACAAGAGAAGGTGGTGAGCTGAAGTTAGAGAATTTTGGAGTAGGGCAACGGAACCGTAGGGGCCAGCAGCTGGCTGACTTTATGGAGAAAGAGGGACTCTTTATGATGAACTCTTTTTTCCAGAAGCGGCCCCACAGGAAGTGGACCTGGTCGAGCCCCGACGGTTCGACAAAAAATGAGATTGACTTCATTATGACGACCAGACGCCAACTGTTCAGTGATGTCTCAGTGATCGCAAGGGTGAAAACCGGCAGCGATCACCGAATGGTTAGAGGCACACTGAACCTAAACGTTAAGTTGGAGAGGTCTCGTCTAATGAAGTCAACGCTCCGCCCCCCTCGTGCTCTAATCCAGAATCCCGAGACTTTTCAGCTCGAGTTACGTAACCACTTTCAGTGCCTAGAAGATTGCAATGCAGTGGACGATATGAATGACAAGCTCGTGGAAACTGTCCATGCGGTCGGAGCTAAGTTCTGCAAGACCCGTCGCAGAAGAACACAAAAACTCTCCGATCACACTCTTAATCTCATGGCTGTTAGACGGGAGATGAGGCTGCAATCGTCAACAGATTTGACAGCATACAGACAACTGAACAGACAGATCTCCAAATGCATGCGGCAAGACTTACGCAACTTTAATACTGCTCGTATTAAAGAAGCGATCGAGCGGAACCAGGGCTCCAAAGTCTTTGCCAGAGATCTGTCTGCCAGAAAGAGCCAACTGTCAAAGCTGAAGACTGAGTGTGGCAGCATCGTTTCCGGGACACCTGAGATTTTGAGTGAGGTTGAGAGGTTCTATGGGCAGCTGTACACATCATCGTTGGAGCCACACGCAAGTGTGAGTAACGATACAAAAGCAAGTCTTACCCGACACTATTCCGATGATATCCCGGACGTCAGTCTGAGCGAGATCAGAATGGCTC
Organism: Parnassius apollo; assembly: GCA_907164705.1. NCBI lineage: Eukaryota > Metazoa > Arthropoda > Insecta > Lepidoptera > Papilionidae > Parnassius > Parnassius apollo. The sequence continues at coordinate 10,215,111 of CAJQZP010001449.1, read as the reverse complement.
TCCAGCACCTTAAAAACGGCAGGGCCCCAGGCGAGGATGGAATTACAGCGGAGGTTCTGAAAGCGGGTGGAACACCGGTGCTTGAAGTCCTTCAGAATCTTTTCAATTCCGTTCTCCATGGTGGCACTACTCCGGAGGCGTGGAGCAGAAGTACGGTGGTCTTGTTCTTTAAGAAAGGCGACAACGCTCTCTTGAAGAACTACGGACCGATTTCCCTTCTGAGCCGCGTCTACGTGCTGTTTTCGAGAGTCATTACGAATCGCCTCGCACGCAGACTCGATGACTTCCAGCCTCCCGAAAAAGCCGGTTTCCGAAAAGGCTTCAGTACTTTGAAAGGAAAGGAAAAGGAAATTTGGGTGGTGCTACAGTCCCTTCAGCGGTGCCAAGTCGATTGTCGGTATATCGAGGTGCTGAAGTGTTTGTACAGTAGGGCTACGATGGCTATCCGAGTACAGAACCAGAGTTCGAAACCTATCCAACTGCAGAGAGGTGTAAGACAGGGTGACGTTATATCCCCGAAACTCTTCACCGCTGCGTTGGAAGACGTTTTCAAGCTACTGGACTGGAAAGGATACGGTATTAATATCAATGGCGAGTACATCACTTACCTTCGATTTGCCGACGATATAGTCCTTATGGCAGAATCGCTGGAGGACCTTAGCACTATGCTCAATGACCTCAATGGTGTCTCCCAACGGATAGGTCTTAAGATGAACATACACAATACAAAGATTATGTTCAATGTCCATGTCACACCTATGCCGGTAGTTGTGGGGAGCACTATGCTCGAAGTTGTTGACGAGTACGTTTACCTGGGACAAATAGTCCGACTAGGTAAGTCCAACTTCGACCGAGAGGTCAATCGACGGATTCAACTCGGCTGGGCAGCGTTCGGGAAATTACGACACATCTTCTCGTCAGGTATACCTCAATCTCTGAAAACTAAAGTGTACATCCAGTGCGTGTTGCCAGTGATGACTTACGGATCAGAGACGTGGTCCTTCGCTGCTGGCCGTTTGAGGACGCTCAAGGTCGCTCAGCGAGCTATGGAGAGGGCTATGCTCGGAGTTTCTCTACGTGATAGACTCAGAAATGAGGATATCCGCGGTAAAACCAGAGTGACCGACATAGCCCAACGGATTAGTAAGCTGAAGTGGCAATGGGCCGGCCATATAGCTCGAAGAACCGGTAAACGATGGGGAAGAAAGGTCGAGTGGCAGCCTCGTACTGGTAGGTGTAGTGTAGGGCGACCCCCCACTAGATGGAGTGACGACCTGGTAAGACATGCAGGAAGTCGATGGATGCAGGTGGCTCAGGACCGTGCTTTGTAGCATTACTTGGGGGAGGCCTATGTTCAGCAGTGGACTTGTGAAGGGCTGTAATGAATGAATGAATGAATGAATGAATTAGTTACCCTAGAAAAGTTATATGCCTTTCGAAAAAATGGTAGGAAAACATTATATTAAAGGCAGTATACATTTTTTTAGTTATCAATAAATTAACTAAAGAAATAGCAACTCTACATGAGTTCTGTACATGATCAGAGCAATTTTTTAGTATGTAATTTAACGGTATTCATGTTTCGTATTCAAGGTTTTATATTTTTTGTCACTTCCTATTGGAAATTTTGTAACGTGATTGTCTCAGATCTAACACTTTTTATATTTTGCCACAGGAAATAATATGAAAGTCTCTAAATTTTCGTCACTAACGATCTGCCCGGACTTCGCACGGGTGTTATCTGGAGTCTACAACAGCACTACCTACCTGGTCTAACTATGCGTATAACCTGCGCGGTAGTGCAAGCAATATGTAGCCAAAGTTTTCAACAATCTGATGAACGGTATGGCAGCGCATTAAATACGAACATACAAATATTAATTTTTATATATTAGATTTTACAAAAGAAAAGATTTTCTTTGTTTTGGTTGACATTGCTTTGAAAATTTCCAGTCTATGCGTCGGGTAGTTGTACCAGAAAACAATACACATTCATTAAAAGTAATTTATATTTTTACGGCTATACAATACGATATGTTCTCGTAAACAGAGGTCGAAGTATGTAGGAAATATTCTCGAGGTCCCTTATTTATAATTTGGTCTCGGTTTTTAAACAGCTGACATAGTTCACAAGTAAGTCTTTTGACGTAATATGCCTGCAAGGAAGCTAACGAGGCAATTATATATGTTCACATTGCATTGTGACATTTATTAAAATCAAATTTTAGTGAATCTAAAGAAAACATATCACCATACTTTTCATATAATAATCGCCTCGTTTGCTTGGCCCCTTTTGTTTAGGGGGGTTCGAATCCTGGGTCGGGCCAAAATCAGTTATTGGGGGTTTTCATACACGGTAACATGTAATTTTTTCGATAGAAAAAAACTGCAAATTAGATTTTAATACCTACCTACCTATATTTATTCATGCTACGACAATATTTTTACGAATAAGTTCATGGATTTTTTTGAAAGCATAGTAAATAATCATATCTACATAAGTTCACAATACAAAAATTGTTACTTGTAATTTTAAGTGCTGTTTAACGACGCTCGACGGTGAAGGAAAACATCGTGAGGAAACCTGCATGTCTGAGTAATTAGAAAAATATTTTAAAGACCTGTGGAGTCCACGAGCACGCATTGGGGCAGCGCGGCGGACACTTGTGCTATACCCTCTAAAAAGTGAGAGCCGGCCTGTGCCCAGCAGTGGGGACTTATATTTTTTTATAGGATAAAGGTGACAAACGAGCACACAGTCTACTATGGTAAGTGGTTACTGTGGCTCATAGACATCTACATCTATCCTCCATTACGAATCAAAAAGCAGATGCGTTGTCACCCGTAATGAGTAAGATGGAATGTCTCGATTCCAGTAAAATGGGTCTCCAGTTCTCTACACTCACCATACGAAACTAAGCAGCGTTGAGCTGTTATTTTACGCTGATATTCTGTGAGAGCGTGGTCCTTCCCCAATTCGTGTTGTAACTATACTAATACTATTAATATAGCTCCAACATTTCTCTACCACATCAAAAATATAGACTGTTACTGTACACTTTACAATGTCTTTTTTTTAGAAATATTCTCTGGTACGAGTCCAACAATGCTTCAGGTTTATCGGATAAATACTGTCTAAAAAATTGGAAAAGAAACAAGCTATTAATTTTTTTGTTTGTCCGAAGTTATCGCGGGCTCGAATATAACTTATCAAAGTTTTATAGTAACGGGATGAAAGGTATAAATAAATACATAAAAATGAATACGGTATATATGTAGAGCCATATTGTGATGTTAGCAAGAATGGATCAGTTCGACTGGTGCGGATCACGCTCTCACAAAATATATCAATGTAAAATAGCAGTTTGATATCGATGCATCGTCACCTCTGAAGACTAAGATGAAATTCCTCATTTCCAGTAATTTTTATATACAAATATTATTGGTAAAAAGGGTTTCCAGTGCTCCATACTCAACAAAGCGACACTGGTATTCCGTGAGAGCATTGTCCCACCCCGGTCGAATCGACCCATTCATACTACACCCATAATAACAGGTCGGGGAAAAGGTTTCTTCCTATTTTATTTGTATAAAATTGAAGAAGATCTTTGGTTGTACTGTTTGTATCTGGCTGATTTAATTTCAATACAACATATAGGACATTAAGAAAAAGAAAAATAAAAAATACTTTACCAGATTCAGCGAAAATTGGAGGGCTTGGTTGGGAAGTGATAATGCATCGATCGTATAGTCCTGACATTTTACCCTCAGATTTTCACCTGTTTCGGTCTCTTTACAATTATTAGGTTAACATAAACAGAGGACTGTCAAAACTACATGTCGCATTTTTTTAATCAAAATCCCAAGATATCTACACTAATGGGATTATGTCACTACCTACAAGATGGCAACAAGTTATCGACAAAATGGCACATATATATTATGATTAAATGTAATTAAACTTGAAAAAAAAATGTCTTGAATTTCTATATAATATGATACGAAGAAACTTTTTCCCCGACACATAATTTTAACGAATAAAATTTTATTTGCATTTTTCTATATAGAGTATAATGTGAACCGACCGGTAAAAATAAATAAATAGTATTAAATCAGATTTTCCGGTTTTTAAAAACAAATTTTTATAAACCGGAAATAAGATAAGATATTAGGCTTGGATGTTTGTCTTTTAAGCCATGTCTTTATTTTATTCGTAGCCCTCGTTTAAATAGTTTTTCTTTATAATATGCTGATGCGTTACTTCGCAAAGTTTTTGGGAGATGTTGACGACAGCTCAACCCAGTGGACAGTCGATGACGACAGTCATTCAAGTTTATTAGGCGCGTAAGCAATTATTGAATCATATTAAATGAACAATTCAATAACAAAAGCAACCAAGTGCCTCCATCCCATAAAGTAATTACAAGAAATATTACCAAACAAAAATTAGGATCTCAAATTACTATGGTAGGCAAACAATTGAATTATTAATTCCAACTCTTATAAACAACATCCCGGAAAACATTCAAAAAGAATTGAACACAAAATACTAAACAGAAACTCAAAAAATATTATTACGATAATATAAAAAATTTCGTAATATTTTTCATAATTTTACTTGTAAAGCAGTGCGTTAGTTACGAATGTAAATACCAACAAACAAACCATTATTGATCTTAAACCATTAATACTTTTGACTAATAAATTTGAAAACTTGAGGTTTATATCAACATCGAAGTACTTGTTTCGTCATTTTCTCTAAAAGTTCGCATGTGCATACACTTAATACACAAAATCGCATCAGTCTTACGTATCAAAATCTACTTAAAACCATTATTCAAACGATAAAACAGGAGCAACAATCCGTCGATGGTCAAGTTTCTGTCAAAACTCCCTTTAAAAACTCACTACTTAGATAGCTTATTTTCTTTATATGAATATAGGGTTGACAACTTTTTTGACGAAAAAACGTATTTAATCCTATGAAAAAGAAATAATTATTTGCAAGAAAAAAAAGTATGTCTTAAATTTACGTTTTTATTGCTTTAAATACATATTTTTTGTGCTTTATGCACTCGTTAATAATTTTTGGTTATCTCTAAAGTTTCAACACTAGTTATACAGTCTAAGTTTAGATTTAAATAAATAAATAATATTTTTTTAATTAAATTTATAGACGATACATTTCTCTCTTCTCGCCACTTCACTTTCATCACCGAAAAAACTCTTTCAGTGAAAGCTAAAGTTGCGGGAGCAGAAAGTAAAAAAAAAAATATTGTTTTTTTAATTTTGTAAATTATTACACGCATTTTATGTATATATTGCCGTTTTCAGTAGTATTTTTCCCCAAAATTCTTTGTCATTATTAGTAGATTTTCTTTAAATGTCTTTAAGTACTATTGACTCGAAATCTTAATATCTCATCAACCATTAACAAATCATTCATCTATTTAAATCTGTCTTGTAATTTGACTTTTGTAATTACTCTTCAAAATATTTCAATTCAACTTCATTTTTCAAAAATATATTAGGAAGTATTAAAAGCCAGTTATCTTCGCTAAAATTGAACCATTTTTTCAAAATAGTTTGTTCACATATCAATAAAAATTAAAAAAAAATGATAATTATATTGACCATTTCGGGTGATAACTTTTTTTTTTTTGATAAATAATTTAAAATTACGTATGGGTGTGCCTTGTTTTGCACATCACAGTAAAGATTAGAGGGTCATACTCAGAAAAGATGTACATTTGTTATCTTTTCTTGTCCCGCGAACTCATACTTTAATAAGTATCTAATTTTATAAATATGATAAAAAACAATTCCCCTTGTTGTTATGTTAGTCTCTTAATGTGAATAATTTTTTTGGTATTTTAACTTTAATTTTTAGTAAAGGCATAAATTTTTGGAGATCATTCTTTTTGTAAAAATGCTATCGAACATTTTTTTAGCGTCCCAGTGACCATTTTACTTTTTCAGAAATTTGAATCAATGCCAGAACCAAAAGCAACCATTGACAAACAAAGATCATAGATTAATCGCGCTTTATAATCCGTCAAAACAAACACTGGATGATGAAACAATTAGGGTTTTATCCAAAGGCCTCAACTTTGCTACACCCCGATTACCGTGAAGTTATCTGTAGTGTCGAGGACTGTTTATTTAAAAAAAATATGCGGAAAGAAGATTTGGAGGCGATACGTCAAGACATTTCGTCTATGTTACGTCGATGTTCAGTGCCTAAACCGAATCTTCCCAAAGACGAATTTATAGCGTTAAAGAACCTACGCAATAAACCAGAACTTTCGATTCTCCGCGCAGATAAGGGAAACGCCACGGTAGTCATGGATACGTCAGATTATAATTCTAAAATACAAGAACTTTTGTCGGATGTAAGTACTTATAAAAAGGTTAAAAACGACCCAACAAATACCACACTAAAAACAACTAGTGACCTCATAAAGAAACACTCCGAAAAATTAAATCTGGACGTAAAATGGATAATACCTACGTGCGCCAAATCACCAAAATTGTATGGGTTACCAAAAATACACAAGCCCAATGCTCCATTACGTCCCATAGTGAGCCAAATCGATTCACCAACTTACAGATTGGCTCAACACTTAGCGAAAATACTGTCACCGCTCAGGGGACATACAAGAGCACACATAAAGGATTCCTACCATTTTGTCAGCGAGATTAAAGACCTACATCTGGCAGACAATGAAACTATGGTCAGTTTTGATGTGCAGTCATTGTTTACATGCTTAGCTGTTGAAGACTGCATCTCAATTGTAACTAGAAGGCTGGAAGAAAACAACATGCCCGTAGAATATGCAGTATTACTCCGACACTACCTTACATCTGGCTACCTATTGTGGAAGGAAGAGTTCTACAAGCAAGTAGATGGTGTGGCGATGGGCTCACCTGTATCTCCCATTGTCGCCGACATATTTATGGAAGACTTTGAGGAGAAAGCCCTGCTTAGTTCTCCCATAAATCCAAGATTCTACAAGCGGTACGTAGACAACACTTTCACAATTCTACCTTTAGATAAAGTAACTGCATTTTTAGACCATCTTAACTCTATAAATTCTAAAATTCAGTTCACAATGGAGTTAGAGGCAAACAATTCCTTAGCTTTTCTAGTTGTGTTAGTAATTCGGAATCCTGATAACACCTTGAGCCATACTGTGTATAGAAAAAAGACCCATACGGATAGATATTTAAACGGTGATTCTCACCACCATCCTTCACAGTTAGCTACCGTGGGTAAATCTTTGTTTCAGAGAGCACGAGGGATCTATGACAGTAAACACCTGGCTGCAGAGCTCCACCATGTCAAGCAAGTTTTGCATGACAACAAGCTTCGAGTCCCGCGCCTACGTCATAGTGAACGAGTGAAGCCGGCCACAGTCGAGCGTGTACCTGCTGTACTGCCATATGTTAGAGGAGTCACTGACAAGATTGGCTACATCTTGAAGCGCGCTTCCATCAAAACATACTTCAAGCCGCTGAAGAAGATTGGTCAGTTTTTACCATCAGTCAAGTGTAATGTCCCTCTGCAAGATGCAGGAGTGTACAAGCTTGATTGTGAATGTGGTCTCTCCTACATAGGAAAAACTAAAAGATCAATAAAAACCTGCGTTAAAGAACATATAGCTGATGTGAAGAATCGACGCTCCGGGAAGTCTGCAGTCTGTGAACACGTACAGGATCGCCCCCGTCACTACATCAGATTTGATAGACCGCAAATCCTCGCTAAAGAACACCGATTCCTTCCAAGGATGATTCGCGAGGCTATTGAAATCAAAAAACATCCTAATTTCAATAGAGAAAATGGCTGTGCGCTACCATCTGCTTGGGATCCTATAATAAATAAAATTAAATCCCAACCCAAGCATACAACTGCAAGACTTCAAGATACCATAAGTTCATACTGCATAGATCGGAACGAAAGTTAAATTTTAATCTATGGTAACCGCGGTTGACTATGACATTTGGACGTTGAACATCTCAGTCCCGCCTGTGACCATGAGTGCTGTAAAGTGTTCGAAACGTCGGGTATTTAAAAAGTTAAATATACGCGATAAATTCCGTAAAACTAGTATTATTTCAATGTGTAGTGTTCGCGTAAATATAAGAGACCATTATGTTACAAATATTAATAAGCTTTATTTAACATGGCTATGGCCATATTACTCCTGCTGAATCAAGCATTTAAACTCGTCCTAATTCTTTCGTAAGTCAATAAAAAATTATTTATTTTGATTAAATTAATAATGTCCCAAAATTATAACGTTGCGTTACTCAGGTTTTGTAACGTGTTGTAAAATTAGGAACGCATTTATTTAAAAGAGTAGAAATATGTTTTTCTATTCCGGCAATACTAGTAACTACGTCAAAATTATTGCCGCCGCGGCCATTGAACTTTAGTTGCAACCGTGGACTCAAGATTTGTTATCACGTGAATATTCACAAAACCTATCTCAGGGTGATAAACAGCTATTATTTTCGAAAGTTTATTATAAGTTTTGTTTACTAAATATTACCAAACAAAAATTAGGATCTCAAATTACTATGGTAGGCAAACAATTGAATTATTAATCCCAACTCTTATAAACAACATCCCGGAAAACATTCAAAAAAGAATTGAACACAAAATACTAAACAGAAACTCAAAAAATATTATTACGATAATATAAAAAATTTCGTAATATTTTTCATAATTTTACTTGTAAAGCAGTGCGTTAGTTACGAATGTGAATACCAATACAAACCATTATTGATCTTAAACCATTAATACTTTTGACTAATAAATTTGAAAAAAAAAATCAAAATAACTTGAGGTTTATATCAACATCGAAGTACTTGTTTCGTCATTTTCTCTAATAGTTCGCATGTGCATACACTTAATACACAAAATCGCATCAGTCTTACGTATCAAAATCTACTTAAAACCATTATTCAAACGATAAAACAGGAGCAACAATCCGTCGATGGTTAAGTTTCTGTCAAAACTCCCTTTAAAAACTCACTACTTAGATAGCTTATTTTCTTTATATGAATATAGGGTTGACAACTTTTTTGACGAAAAAACGTATTTAATCCTATGAAAAAGAAATAATTATTTGCAATAAAAAAGTATGTCTTAAATTTACGTTTTTATTGCTTTAAATACATATTTTTTGTGCTTTATGCACTCGTTAATAATTTTTGGTTATCTCTAAAGTTTCAACACTAGTTATACAGTCTAAGTTTAGATTTAAATAAATAAATAATCCTATAATAAATAAAATTAAATCCCAACCCAAGCATACAACTGCAAGACTTCAAGATACCATAAGTTCATACTGCGTAGATCGGAACGAAAGTTAAATTTTAATCTATGGTAACCGCGGTTAACTATGACATTTGGACGTTGAACATCTCAGTCCCGCCCGTGACCATGAGTGCTGTAAAGCGTTCGAAACGTCGGGTATTTAAAAAGTTAAATATACGCGATAAATTCCGTAAAAACTAGTATTATTTCAATGTGTAGTGTTCGCGTAAATATAAGAAACCATTATGTTACAAATATTAATAAGCTTTATTTAACATGGTTATGGCCATATTACTCCTGCTGAATCAAGCATTTAAACTCGTCCTAATTCATTCGTAAGTCAATAAAAAATTATTTATTTTGATTAAATTAATAATGTTCCAAAATTATAACATTGCGTTACTCAGGTTTCGTAACGTGTAGTAAAATTAGGAACGCATTTATTTAAAAGAGTAGAAATATGTTTTTCTATTCCGGCAATACTAGTAACTACGTCAAAATTATTGCCGCCGCGGCCATTGAATTTTAGTTGCAACCGTGGACTCAAGATTTGTTATCACGTGAATATTCACAAAACCTATCTCAGGGTGATAAAAAGCTATTATTTTCGAAAGTTTATTATAAGTTTTGTTTACTAAATAAATCCTTTTATTATTTTTTGTAATATCATAACCAATACACTCGGTGTTTATTTGTGCAACACTTGGTTTACGTAAAAATAGTTTTAGAAGTAATAATTTCTCAGATTTTATTCTCAATTTCGTTATATTGCGTAAAGTTACGAAACTGAGAAATTGTTAAGCTTAGTTCACATAAACAATTATGTATGTAATTATTTACTACTACTTAAATAACGTTTAATATGTCGTCATAATACGTCGTTGTGGTGTTTACTCTTTTCTAGCAGTTTTTTTCTTTACTGCAAATAAAACAACGAAGTTAATAAAATCAATTTAATTAATAAATAAGTAAAACTAGTCTAATTTGTATTTATTTCAACAAAAGTTGTATTTTTCAAAAAAAAAGAAAGAAGAAGAAAGAAGATTATGATAGAAAAATTAAAGGAAGAAAGAAGATTATGATAGAAAAAAAGTGTTGAAATGGAGGTAAAAAGAACATCTAATGTTCAGGATATTCAGAAACAAAAATTCATTTCTGAGAGGGTTTTAGGGCAAGAAAGTTTCTGCCGCGCTGCCCCAGTGCGTATTGACGAACTTCACGTCTTCGAAATATTTTTTTCGTATCCACGATAATATAATATATTTATTCAAAAATAATAATTATAATAATGCGACTGACAATGACTCAAATTTTGATAGCTTTTAATAAATTATTAGACTTCATTTTGATCTCGTGAGTATTCCTCCGACATCACGTTTCGTTTTTTATACTGAGGTATTTTTTGTATTAGGTTTTTAATGTGAATAATATTTGTTAACATTCCATTTATTCCTAGTTTTTTATCTAATTCACCGATGTTAACTTTTTAGAAAATTATAATTTTGGTTAGTCTAAAAATCAAAGTCAAATAATACAAATAGGACTAATTAAACCAAACAAGTTTTATAATTCATCTATAATATAATAATATATCAATCTATAGTTTGTAATTAGTTTAATGTGTACTATACCTTATGAGATTAGTTTCGTTACGAATATTCTCAGTATCGTTACATATCAGTTTAGTTACAAAATTAAAATGTACACTTTTTCTGAGTATGACCCAACAAAGTATTTTAGCATACTTTATTTTTATGTAATAGTATAAAGTAGTATTTATCAAACATAAAGTAGGATACGTTATTATAAAATATTGTATGAAACACTAAATAATAAATACGATTCGATGTAGGTCACGGCAGTTTGTCGACACATCTACAGTGAAGGACACCCGACCCGTTATCGTGAGCGAGTTGTCGAATTTATTATAATGCCAAAAAAATTATTATTTCATTCAATTATTTTAATGTATTTTATATGATCAAGTTTGATGAATAAAAATCAGGAAAAAATAATAATAGTTGTTTCAAATCAAAATCGTTTATATCTTAGATCACATAGACGTTAACTACATTTATATGCAATAAAGTTCAAATGACCTGCCCTGTGGGCATACGAAGTACAATATTTTTTGCATTCAATTAAAGTGTGTAACTAAAAATTACTGTGTGAAATTTAAATGCTAGATGAAAAAGACAATTTAATCATGTCGGAAATCTAAATAAGTCATAAAAATATTAAATAATGACTATGCAAATTTATAACATTATTAAAAAAATTACCTTGCAATATTTTATTTTATATATGAATAAATAGTGACTCAATTAAGTAATTGTTCTTTTTAATATGAATTATTAAATTCATTAAAAAAATGTATTGTAAAAGATAAATTATTTTTTTAATGGTTGATCCCGTGATTTTTTAACTTCCCGCTAAGAAAATCGAAAATTTTCTAAATATATTAGGGAAGTTACTGGTTTCACTCCGATTTTCGAAAATCGAGTTTTCATCAGATCTCGACGTTTTGAGATCCCAGGAAGCTATTCTAACTAATTTCACGTGGACGTCCGTACGCATTATGTGTTAGTGCGTGTAAGTATGTAAACCTTTCATAACTTTTGAACGTCTTGATCGATTGAGATGCGGTTTGCGGCATTCTAAAGATCTCTATGTGGAATAGATTTGTTGATCATATAAACTGATTCAGACGAGTAGATTTAGAGAAATCTCTCGTTTTTTTGGAATAACGTTTAAAAGGCTTTACTGATGGACTTCAAAAACTAATCAGCTCTTAACTTCAAAAAATGGAAAATAAAAATCGATTTATTTATTCGCGAGATATCGAAGGAGAAAGAATTTGAAAAAAAAAAGGTTTTTTTAATATAATTTCGAGATTTCGCAACATAATTTGGTGAAATTTGGAGCGCTTTGCATTTGAAATTAGCGTTAAGTTCCAGGGATGGCCTGCAGGGTCAACCAATTTTTTTAAATTGAAACTATTTGATGTCCTGGTGTAAAGATCACTGTATATAAAAAATCATCACTAAAAATCATTTAATGTAAAATAAGCTTTATCAATTAAGACAGTGATAAGAGTTTTAATCATAAAGTTTCTTGCCGGTTCTCCTTACTAAAGGTCTCACTTTTCTGACGGGTGTTGGATTTTAAATTTCGTAAGAGCATGGCTTATTTAAAGCCTTAATTGGAATTAAAGTCCAACATCGCAGTGGGTTAACGTTTGGAAAATGCAACGATGCTAGGTCCAGGTTTGATTTCCGAACCGTACATGTGTTTTTTTTTTAAATAAGGATGACAAACGAGAGCACAGTCCCATAGACACTTTACCGTTTATACTCCTCAATTACACTCCTAACAAATTAATCAAAATGTAGATGTGTTGTCACTCCGAGTGATTAATTTGGAAGACATCGTTACTAGTAAAATTAACTTTTAATGAAAATAAAAGAATCGACGTCAAAGAACTAAAATGGGTAAAATAATTTCGCTGGCGTTCATAACTCTATTTTGCACCGACTTCAGAAAATGAAATAAATTGATTCTTTTTTTATTTATAAGACGGCTTTAATGTCGTCTAAATAGTTTTATTTATAACTTTATAACCTTTTTGCTAAATAAAATACAATAACTTAAAATTAAATTACACTTTTTTATATTTACTTAAAAACAGATTAATGTGAGGAGGGTGTGGGGTCGCGGTGGTGTATTGTCAAAGATACTATTCGGAAAAATACAAATTTCGAGTAGTTTTTCTATGCATGCCGGAATCAACCCGCATATAGTGCCACAAAAAACCGCTTAATAGCCACCAGACAACCAAATCACCAATTTCCAATGAATGATGATAATATATATATATATATATATATATATATATATATATATATATATATATATATTTTACTAAACTACTAATTTTAAAATATTTTACTAATTTTAGTTCGGAAAAGTTGAAGTCGGCAACCGCAGTTTTTATTATTTTAAGCGATTATAAGAAAATGCTGGAGTCTTTTTTTTTAATTTTCTTCTGTCGCCTCTTACAACGCCTACACTGTGGTATACATACCGTACTGGATAGTGGATTCTCTTACGTAGCTACCTCGCAGAATAAACAATATTTAGTCATCAGTCACATTAAATTATGAAACCGGTTTATCCAGTAAAAATCTATATTATAAAATAATTATTACAGAGGAATCAGAAGTTACTTGCGGAAATACAATAAATTTAAGGTCAATTAAACGTTTGACGCCTCCCGTGGCGCAGTGGCTTAGCAATGAGTCGCTGCGCTGGGGGCCGCGGGTTCAAATCCCGCACGGAACAAATATTTGTATGGCCTACAAATAATTGTTCCGGTTCTGGATGTTTGTCCTTGTGCAATTTATTTTTGTAAGCTGCCCCAACGATACAGAAGAAAATCCTAGTGTGGGGGTAAGTTTTTAAGAAAATTAAATACAAAGGTGTTACAAATTAATTTACTAAGTTCCGCGCTATAAAATAAAATGATGTGTCTTGCTTAGTTTGAAGAGCACCTCCCGCCCGCCCTCAACTGCGTGCACTATCCCCGTCACCACTAATCCCGGCACCACTACTCCCAACACCAACCACTACACTAGGAGAGACACACCACCTTCGATAACACAACACGTGTATAAGAACATAAGAACGTATAGAAAGTATAAGGAACTTAGCGGTCAGCCACCTCACCAGCCGAAACTACTTCACCTGAGGATGCGAAACATAATATTATGTTCTATTATCTACGGTTTCATGTTTTTCCTAGTGTAGTGGTGTTGGGACTAGTAATGCTGGGATTAGTGTTACAGGAAATTGAGAGAGGGCGGGAGGTGTTCTCCAAAGTAGGTAAGACACATAATTTTATTTTATAAATTTATTTAATAATTTGTAACACCTTTTTACCATATTATAATAATTAAGACAATTTCTAAAACTTACACCAAATCACATTTTAATCCGATTAATATTCAGTTTAAAATAAAGTACCCGGATGACCGAGCTTTGCTCGTTTTTTTTTGAAATTATATTTAGATACAAATTACATAATGATGAATAATATTTTTGGATCTTATTGACATAATAGAAAAAACTGAACTGGTTATTTGAATAAAAAAATCATGAGTACAATTAGTTTAGTTAAAATTTTCGTATTTTTAAAAAATACTAAAAGAAGGGGTTGAAAATTTTCTCACAAAATAAGGGAACTTGAAAAAAAAAAGGAAAAAAAAATCGGACCCAAGACAGGACGCGAACCAAGGCATTACGATTTCGCGACCGCTCGATATCAACTTAGCTATTACGATCATTAACACAATGTCAAAATTTACCTTCTTATATTGTAGCAGCTTTTCGTTGCCAGAAAACACGAACAAAAAAACATTTTCTAAAAACAAATCTTAGCTAGATCGATTTATTGCTTCCTAAACTCCCTGGAAACTAAACTTTATGAAAATCTTTGGAGCCGTTTCCGAGATTCCGATTATATATATATATAAAAATTATATATATTATCAAGAATTGCTCGTTTAAAGATATAGGATAATTTGTGGCTCGATTTCATGGCTGCTTAACGAATCATTTAAATTTATTTTTAATAAAAAATATTTCTAGGTACATACCTAATAATAATATTACAATGCGTACATATTATTTCTTTAGCAGTAATACAATTAGTAATTGGGATATAAAATCTTAGTATTATACCCGCAATACAGTGTTCTAAATTAAAATATTTGATATTTTTATTTTTTTAAGTATAATGTATGTTTCTACCCATTTCTTTGAAATGGCTTAACTGATTTAAGTGACAATTTTTTGTTTTAGAAAAATATAGGGGATGAAAATCCTGTTTGAATGGCATTCTATTCGTCACCTTGAACTTATGAGATATTATGTTTATTTATATATCTATATGTATCCCTATCTACGTGAACACTTGTGTCTTTTATTTATATATTTATATTGAATTTTTAGTAATATTATGTTATACTTCTCCGTGTGTATTAAATACGTTATTTTCAAACAAATTTTTTACACACATGTTTGAGGTTGACTTGGAGAGAAAACCTAATAAATGAATAAATAAACTACCACTATTAATAAACTATAAATAAACTACCACCTAAGACGTTAAAAAAGGGCAATAAAAATTACGTAGAAAATATCATAGTTAAACTTTTTAATAAATCTTAAAACTTTTTTTTATAAAAAGTTAAAAGCAACTTTAAAAACTTAAATAATATAAAAAAATCCCTGAAGTCGTTTATAAGTGTATCGAAGAAAAATCTTTATTTTTATTTCGAGTCTTATTATCGTCGTTTTTTTTTTCATTTTATTTTAAAGTTAATTATTACATTTTGTATTTAATTTTTTTGCACTTTCAAAACATATTTCATGTTTATAATTAAATAAAAAATATTATTAACCTGCTTGAATTAACTAATAAGAATTTATTTCATTAATTAATTAGCACATTATTGCAAAAAAATCTAGCTTACTTGTTAACTCCAGCGCTTTCCCCGCTGCCGGTATCACAAACAAAAACCACAACACTTCCATCACAACAGTACATCCAATGTTAAGGACTTGTAAACATCAAGCAAGCAAATGGAGAGCCGTGCAGCCTGCCTCACAATATATACGTAAAATTAAATCTTACCCGTCAACTAGTTCTGATTACGATCGCGTGCGCTATAAGTTTGCATTGTTATAACGAACTGTTTATTGTTAACTAGATGAACTCACTGGTCAGCATATTGCTGAGACCAAAGATCTAATCAAAGCTTTTTTTTTTATAAAATAAGGGTGACATAACTATTAGGGTAAATTTGCATAATTGGCAATTATTAAATCTCGGGTGTTAGGTGTATATTGTTGCTTTTGAAAATACATGTAACATGACTACAGAGAAGTGTAACCTTGAATAATTTCCTCTTCCTTGGCTGCCGAAGAAATTTTAAATTTTAAACCAAATTTTAAACGTGGTAGAGCCATGCTGCAGTTATATTAGTAGTGTAGTTGTAACACGAATGGGTCGGCTCGACTGGGGAAGGATCACGTTCTCACAGAATACCAGCGTAAAATAGTAGCTTAATGCTGCCGTGTTTCGTATGGTGAGTGTAGAGAACCGGAGACCCTTTTTTGCTGGAAAATAGGCATTCCATCTTAGTCCTCACTGGTGACAACGCATCTGCATTTTGATTTGTAATCTAGGCTAGATGTAGATGTCTATGGGCCGCAGCAACCACTTACCATCAAGTGGACTGTGTGCTCGTTTGTCCACCTTATCCTATATATAAAAAAATATGTGCGCACTGAAATATATGCTAAGAAAAAAAAAATGTAAAGAGATTTGTGCTCAAAATTATTTAATACTATCCGATAACTAATCCGACCCTGCTTTGCTCGGGTGATTTCTGAATCTCGATAACAGCGCCACCTACCGGGTCTTTTTTTTGTGAATTTAAACCATCTAGGGACGCACTCAACACGCACAATTTTTTTAATCAAAATCAGTCGAGTCATTTTCGAGTTTTAGCGAGACTAACGGACAGCTTTTACAAATTTTAAAAAATTAATTTTAATGACAAGAAAAATTTATTTGCAAATTGTATGTGGTTTTATTTCCTCTAACTCACACGAGTATCGATAATGTAGGGTCTTTGACAATTTTGCGGCCAATGCAGAGATAATAAAACCACGTACAATTTGCAAATTTTTTTAATTTATTAAAATATTTTTTTTAAATATGTTTTTATAAAAATATTTCTATTCGCTTGAATACTGATTCTGATAACGCACTTAACGGGAACCACAGGGTTTTTGTTACATGTTGTATATAGAGATTAGTGTCTAACACCAAGATAAAAACAGATGTCGTGTAGATTTGATTAGACTACATGAAATAAATGGCCTAAAGAGCGGTAGATTCATAGATAAAATAAGTTAATATTTCTATGGGTAGATTAGTTGCGAAGTGCTCGCCGTTAATTTCACGCGAGCGACTTAAGTTCGATCCCCGCCGGTACCAATGAAATTATTAAATTCAATTTTGAACGCTGATTTTTTCTCAGCTGTGAAGGAAAACATAGGGAGGAAACCTGCATGTCTGAGAAATAAAAAGAAATATTTGTCATGTAAGTTCTTCAACACACATTAAAGCAGCGTGACGGATATATCTTTATTCTAAAACCCTCTCTGTAATGAGAGGCACCTATGCTTAGAAGTTGGACAGTTATATTGGCTGTTACTTTATTTTTTTTTTTTTTCATTTTTTTCAATAGCTCTGACTTGCATTAATATATTATATAGTGTAATTATAATTAATTCAAATAAGTTTAAATAAAATAAAATTAGCCAATATTAATTTAAACATGTAGTATATAATAAAATTTATTTTGATCAATTCCTATCTACTGTGGAAGAAGTCATCAGATCCAGTTGTGGACTGGTAACTGGTTGGTAATGCTGACGTCGATGGGTTTTACGTTGTCAACTTAAAAAACGGAAAAATCAAAACCTAATTAATACGGATTTTATCGTGTCTATTTAATTACGAAATATTGACGTGTTGTCGCTGCATCCAAGGTCATTAGGAGGGGTGGGGAGGCGACTTAATAAAACCCGTTAGAAATTGGTTGTATATAATATGTACTATTAAACGAAATATAAGAATTCATTATTAATTATCTTTTTTTCACAATTTAACTTTAAATGTAGCCGTGGTATAAGCCGTGTTATATAGCTCAGATTACTTCACATGTCTTCGAAATATTTTTTTATTCCTCAGAAATGCATGTTTCCTCACGATGTTTTCCTTCACCGCTGAGCACGTGGTAAATCATTACTTAAAATTGCAATTAACAGATTCATTGATGCCGGCGGGGATCGAACCCGGATTGCTCGCGTAATGTGAAACAGCGGGCGCTTAGCCCCTGAGCTACTACATACGTTTTGTACGGGTTACCGCACATATTTTATGTAATTTTATTTCAATGCCTCGTTTATTTAGGTCACGCAGAAACAATGCATTTGTTACTTGTGAAATCATGTAACTTCCGTACTTTTGCCTATACATCAATTTATAATTCTTTACAATAAATTCAGTGTTAGATCGACTTTCATTGGGTTTGTTTCGTACACTAACTTTCCCTTGCATCCCATCTGCACTCATTCATCTTATATACTGTATACACCTTACAGTGTTTTTGGTCCTTCGAAAAGACAAGATCACATCTGTGGATTTCCATCGACATTTGGAAAATACAGGTACAGTGGTTCCTATGCTTACGTCACTTTATTTTATTTGTGGATTTTGTGCGACTGCGAATCGGTTGACTGGCTTCCCAAAAGCGGGTCCCACCAGTTTTATTGAGAAGGCGCAAAAAAGGTCGTACTAGGTTCGCGAAGACATAGAGTGGCCTGGACCGCTGGACAAACATCTGCTACAGCTGCTATCTAAAGTGGACAGTTGTCGTCGACATTAGACACAGTGAACAGTGCTAAGACTCGGTGAGCAGTGAACTTAGAGTGTACCTTTTTTCGTCCTCGGAGTGTCACACAGTGAACAAGCATAATGGAGAATCTACTTCAGCGCCAGCAGGAGATTGTTGAAGCGATCAAGAAGATAGAGAGAAACTTCAGCAAGGATTCCGCTACATGCAAGACTCGTAAGTACTTGAACGAGCGACTCGATGCCCTTGATAAACTGTGGGCCGAGTTCCAAGTAAACAACCATAAGTTATCCGACTATGAGAATGACACTGATCCTTACTTTACGGAAAATCAGTACCAACAAGCAAGAACGTACTTTGATACTGTGCGCATCAAGATATCGACCTGCCCCCCTGCACGTTAACCTGTTTCTCCGGCACCAGAAGCGCTACCTAAGATCGTAGCAACACCGGAGCCGACTCCATCTACGGCTCCACCTAAACTACAGCCGAGAGTCACTCTGCCGTCGACGTCAAATGAAACAACGGTCTCGCCTACAGATCGTCGCCAGGCAGATGAATTGGTATCTCTGCAAAGAACCAACTTCAGAGCTTTCCATCGACAAGTGAATAGCTTGCGACTTGGACGAGATACGCGACAAGTGGGAGCTGGAAGATGAATTGCGTAACATTCAGACGCGCTGGGCTGCAATCGACGCTTTGCATTTACAAATCGATCACATTCTCCAAGGTTCGGATACGCAGTATGACGATGTTAATGGGTGGGGTCATTGATGTTCACCCTGGTAAGGATGGATATGTACGGGTGGTGTCAGTCAAAAGCAAAAATGGAATCATGCAGAGGCCGATCTTAAAACTATCCGTTCTACCGGTTAGAGAAGAACTCACGGAACCACATACAAGCAACGACGTTCGATCATCTACATGTGATGACGTCACAACAACTGACTCGCAAGCAAAACAACAACGACCAAGGCGCACGACGAGAAGGCCTGTCAGAACATTCTTTACGATGGTGGTGATGCTGTTCCTATAACTGTTCAACCCTAGCCAATGTTCATACAACATATCAGCATTGGATAACAACCAAAACATTTATTTTGACAAAATGTATGACATAAATCTTATACGGAATGAATGGAAATTAATTGTGTACTATAATATGAGTACATACTGGTCAGCATTAAGTCACGTGAAAAGTTACGTCGGTCACTTGGAAGAGTACCTACACGGCATTACGCTTCCAGTACAATACAAGAGTATCATATATCAGCTGCAACATGAAATATCCGAAATTCAACATTACAACAAGATACTCAAGAACGGTGTTCACAGAAGACAAAAAAGAGGACTGATCAATGGTGTGTGATATGTGGCCCATTCCTTATTCGGTGTCCTGGACGAGCGTTTCGCGAAGAAATATGGAAAGGACATAGAAAAAATTTCTATGAACGAAAATCACCTACAACTTCTGCTTCGAAACCAAACAAGTGTCATAGAAGCACAGTACAATATTCTTCAAAGAAACGAAGCCATCATGAACAAGCAGTTTGGATTGGTTCAGAAATACCTACAGAATATAACCTTCACTACTAACCGAATAGAGAAAATGAATAACGACGAGCTACATATCCTGTCAGCATCAATGTCAGCCATGATTATTATTACTAATGTTCGGCACTTGCAGGAAAGTGTTATTAACACCCTAACAGACCTTGCAAATGGTCATATGGACGCTCACTTATTGCCTCCAGAACAATTGGAAGAGCAGCTCAATATTATATACAGACACATACCAAATGACCTGACTTTGCCTGCCGATATGCACGACTAAAGTCCTAAAGGGAACTATACAAATTGATGAAGATAAGTGGTGACCTGAGCAACTCTTATCTGATTATCGAAATTAAGATTCCTCTGGTCAACAAGGAAACCTTTGAGCTGGATAAGGTTATAAGTCTTCCGCAGCAGAACTACATTGTGGAATTTATAACATCCTATATCGCATTCAATCTGCAAAAAGACCTGCTCCTCACGCTATCAGAATCCGACATTCAAAATTGTGTCCATACACAGACAAACAGATTGTTATGCTCTATAGATAAACCGATTTATGAGTTACAAATAAAACAAGCAATTTGTAATTTGAGCATACACGATAAAATAATGTGTAATACAAAGGAGGCGCCGTGTCGCGAGCGATGGATTAAGTTACAATGCGATAACAGGTGGCTATTCTCTTGCTGTGGGAAATGCACAGTGCGCATATTTTGCATTGACACTGGAATGATAATGAAGTCACTGACCGGGAATGGCTTACTACAAATCGGTCAAGGTTGTACCATCAAGAGTGACATCTTTTATATTTTTGGTCACAACAACTACTTGAGCCAAGTTCAAGTTCAAGAGGACATACTGATCCCATCAGACACTTCCTTATTGAATTCCGTCCTAAATACTACTTCAGGCTTCGAGCAATTTACATCCGAAGACCATGGAGATGAGTGGCGTCGCATGAAGGCTCAGATTACAAACCTCAAAGAATAAGAAAGCGCACCACTCAGCGTACATGACATACATCAATATTCAGTTATGTACACAATACTGGGATTGATCATACTAGCCGCATCCATTTATATCATTATACGATGTCTCAGAACCAAGAGAGCACTGAACATGACGGCAAACACTCCCGTAATCTCCATTCCCATGGCGGCAGTCACGAGCGGAGACCAGGAGCCTGCGCCAAGGACGAGACCGCGATCCGTGCGACTGGACATTCCATCACAAGTGTAGTGCAGTGATGAAATATTTAAGGAATTCGTTTACATTATTTTACGATTTTATTTTTGTACTTTGAATTGTTATCATATTATTATTCTTTATTTTTACATTCTTAGTACCTTTGTGTTTATAGTTTTCCCTCTTTTGGGCCGGTAGAATGTACGGGTTACCGCACATATTTTATTTAATTTTATTTCAATGACTCGTTTATTTAGGTCACGCAGAAACAATGCATTTGTTACTTGTGAAATCATGTAACTTCCGTACTTTTGCCTATACATCAATTTATAATTCTTTACAATAAATTCAGTGTTAGTTCGACTTTCATTGGGTTTGTTTCGTACACTAACTTTCCCTTGCATCCCATCTGCACTCATTCATCTTATATACTGTATACACCTTACACGTGTATTCAATGATATTATACACAAAAAGCAGTTATTAGAGTCATTTCAATCATCATCATCACAATACATCCAGCAATACATTACAGTCTATAAAAGTCCAATGCTGAGCATACCTTCCCCATAGATTGTCTCTTATCGGGTTATGCCATAGTTGCCACGCTTGGTAGGTGGGTTATATGTAGGTGGGTAGACTGCCTCGTTGGTCTAGTGGTTGTAGTAGTGCGACTACTGATCATGAAGTTCTGGGTTCGATCCCGTGTCGGGCCAAAAAAATCAATTATTGAGTTTTTCTGTCAAGAAATTCTCAGTAGCTGCCCGGAGTCAGGAAGTTGGTGGTGTCTCGCGCCCGTGCCTCGGAAAGCACGTAAAGCCGTTGATCCTGCGCCTGATCTCTCTCCGGTCGTGTCGGTTTACCGTCCCATCGGATTATGAGAGTGAGGGAATAGAGAGTGCACCTGTACTTGCGCATACGCTTGGGCACTATAATCGTGTCCTGCAGTGATATATATAGCCTCCGTTGAGGCAAGCCGCCGTGGCCGAAATTCGGTCTGGAGGACATTATTACAGGTATGTGGGCATCCGCAATTATAGGTGGATGATGCTGCTCATCTCCTGTTTCGGTTTCAATCCGTGTCCTCGTACGACACCCATGGGTCGAGGGATAGAAGAAGGGACAAAGTATACCCAACTTACGCCGCAACTTCACGGCTGAAGTTAAGAAAAATCTGTTAAAATAAAACAAATTGCTTGTCAACACAGAAATATGCAATCCTTCAACGTCCTTGTAAATTCATTTTAAAAATCTACAACTTAAATCGGTTTGTTTACATTAAATATAATATGCAAAAATGATGACAAAACGTTTCGAAACTTATGTTTATTTATACTATTGTTATTTAGTGTATGTTTTGTTATTTCACAATCAGATTCATCAAGTTTAATAGCATATCAAGGATAATTTTCGTATGTTACTTTTTTGACAGAATAAGGGTGACAAAATGGCATGCAGGACACCTGAAAGTAAGTGGATGCTGTGGCCCATAGACGTCTACATTTATCATCGGTTAAGAATCATAGTGCAGATGCTTTGTCACCCTTGAGAACTAAGACTTGTTTCCAGTAAAAAAGGGCTCCGGTTCTCTACACTCATCATACGAAACAGCAGCATTAAGCTGTTATTTTACTCTGTTATTCTGTGAGAGCGGATTATCGGATGTCGTATGATTCAACTAAGGAAAACGTGGACAAATATTAAAAATGGAATAATTTACCAGCGTTTGTTTTCCCGGCCCTGTCCGATTACTATATGCGCTAACCCAATGTTGGGGAACTTCACATGTCTTCGCAATATTTTTTTAATTTTTCAGACAAGCCGGTTTCCTCACGATGTTTTCTTTCACCTTTTTGCAATCCCCGAATTGCCATTAACAATTTCATTGGTGTCGGCGGGCATCGAAACCAGGTTGCTCGCGTACTGTAAAATTTTCAGCGAGCGCTAACTATCGGAGCTACCACGGCTTATAATAACTTAAAAAAAACCCTAGATTAATCTAAGAACTTAGAAAGGAGCACCTTCTGTAATATTGTGAATTTTTTCTATGGCCGACGGGATTGTGGCTTGATTTTGTTTACCTATTTTGACTTCCTTTCAATGTAAAGAGCGCCTGAAGAAATAAAAGGATAATAGAAAAAAAAACTTGATTTAACGACCTGCGCGCCAGGCCGTTAAATAAATTTTTTTCTTGCATTAATGGCAAAAGTCAAAAATATATTTTCATTATATGTTTTTTATAAAACTGAAGTCAGAAACGAACCTACCATCTTCCTGATAGTAAGTAGTTGTGTGGTATAGAGACGAACCATTTCTGCCAAAGAAGGCTATAGATGCTTTTTTTACAGAATAAGGGGCACACAGTCCACCTGATGGTAAGTGAATACTATGGCTCATAGACATCCACATTTATCCTCGATTGACTTGATTATTCAAAATGCAGATGCGTTGTCATCCCTGAGTACTTAGGTGGAATGCTTCGTTTCGATTAAAAAAGGGTCTCCGAATCTCCACATTCACCACACAAAACACATCAGTAAGTAAAGTAAAAGCAAAAGTACAGCCTATATACGTCTCACTGCTGGGCACAGGCCTCCCCTCATTTCTGAGAGGGTTTTAGGGCAAGGAAGTGTCCGCCGCGCTGCCCCAATGCGTGTTGGCGAACTTTACATGTCTTCGAAATATTTTTTTTTCTTATTCCTCAGACATTCAGGTTTCCTCACGATGTTTTCCTTCACCGCCGAGCACGTGGTAAATCAGCACTTAAAATTGCAATTAACAATTTCATTGGTGCCGGCGGGGATCGAACCCGGGTTACTCGCATTCTGTTATATTTACAGCGAGCGTTAACCATCTGAGCTACCACGGCTCTTTTCACATCAGTATTAAGCTGTTATTTTACACTGGTGTTCTGTGAGAGTGTTGTCCTACCCCGGTCGAGCCAACCCATTCATGCTACAACAATAGCAGCTGCAGCGTGACTCTACCACGTACTAAAATTCGTTGTTACTTCTGAGAAGGAAGATGGAATGCTTTACAGCCTGTTATTATACTGGCTTACAATACTCTTTGGACCAGAACACTGCAGTGCAAAAAATGCTATTTGACGGCGGGAACAGGTAATAGGTTGGTGCCCAAACAGTCTCCAGGGTAGAAAAGTAATACTACTACCTAGTTTTCTTTTTCTTTTTTTGTCTTTCAGTATAACATCGTAGCAATAACTATGTTAGCATTGATGCCGTTCTAGGTAGTCGAAAATATTCTTAAGTTAGTTATATCTTCTATACATATAATTAAAAATGTAAATTGCTTATGTATGTACATTGTATGTTTTTGTAATAAATATATAGATATTAATAAAACACATTATCATACTTTTAAAATTGTGTTTTTTATGAACGTATCACGCCTAAAGTACAATTTTTTTTAAAGAGAATTAAAATATTTTTTCTTTTAATTTTGTCTATGTGTTATTAAAATCGGCTTATAATATCCAAATTTATGATAATAACCTTAAGTATGGGTACGAAGTATGTATGAATTTATTAAACTGTGGCGTTATGTCATCAAGTGTGTTTTTATTTAATTTTATATCGTATTCAATGTTATATATTTTAAGTATTATATAGATATCGTTATTAAATGATGTAAACTAATGTTCTACAAATATATTAATAATATATTTATACCTAAATCTCAGTTAACAAAAGATAGGATATGTTTTCTCACAAATATTTGTTCAATCCATACCGTCTTCGTTAAAATAAGTACAATATTTAAGCACTGTCATCGACAGATGCTGTTTTGCAAATGTAATGCAAAAAGGTGGGCTGTTTTTTTTTCTTTCCCGTAGATGTGCCTTCATAATTGTTGTTTACTAATAGGCGGAATTACTTATATACCAATGTAAACTTTATTATGTAATTCCTTAAAATATTAACGGTAAACACGTTGTGATGTAGTGCTAGGATGCCAATGAAATCGAATATTTATGTTGTATTTTTATTTATATGACGTCCATTAATTATATGGGCAAAAGAAAGATGTTCTGCTTTAATTAAAACGAACGTAACAGCCTTTATACGTCCCACAGCTGGGCATAGGCACCTACATATTTTTGAGAGAGTTTTTTGAAACGGGATGAGTTTACCACGCTGCCTTACCGCGTGTTGACGAATTCATTTACATACATAAACACTCACGTCTGTCACCCAAGGAGTAGGCAGAGACTACGAACTTTCATTTGCCACAATCCTGTCATACCTCTTTCGCCTCCTTTACATCCATATGGACTACTACTAAATCCATATAAACGCCACTGTCGTATAGTGGCGGTTGAGAATATCCACTACCCCATGTCTTCCCGTGGATGTCGTAAGAGGCGACTGAGGGAAACAGGCAGGAGATGGGCAGCAGCATCTTCGTGATAACAACAATTACACAATAAAAAATTGCGTTTGCCAACCCGCTCGCCAAGCGTGGCAACTATGGCAAACATCCCACCATGAGCAACGAACACGAACAAACGGCCCCGTTATTCCTGGCTACGGTGGCGACCATGGTAACGGCGGGGCAGGGGGTGCTAAGAATCTCCGGTGGAGGTTCGGTTGCCACCTACGACGAATCGACCTGGCAACGTATAACGCACGCACCCTGAGGACTGACGAGAAGATACTGGAGCTGGAAGAAGAGGTAGACAAGTTGCGCTGGCATATTATTGGATTATCTGAGGTCCGAAGAGAGGGGGAGGACACGGTAATCCTCGAGTCAACAGGCAACTTGTTCTATCACCGGGAGGGCGACCATCTGTCCCAAGGAGGTGTCGTATTTATCGTTCACAATTCTCTTGTCAACAACGTTGTAAAGATTGAAAGTGTGTCGACGAGGGTTGCATACCTGATACTCAGAATCAACAAACGGTATTCGCTGAAGGTCATACAGGTTTACGCACCAACCTCGGCACATCCCGATGAGGAGGTGGAGGAAATGTATGAGGATATCTCTAAAGCCATGTATTCCTCCGAAACCCACTATACGGTGTTGATGGGAGACTTTAACGTAAAACTAGGCACTAGAGGAAACAGTGAGCTGAAGTTAGGGAAATTTGGAGTAGGGCAACGGAACCGTAGGGGCCAGTAGCTGGCCGACTTTATGGAGAAAGAGGGACTCTTTATAATGAACTCTTTCTTCCAGAAGAGGCCCCACAGGAGGTGGACCTGGTCGAGCCCCGACGGTTCGACAAAAAATGAGATTGAATTCATTATGAAAACCAGACGCCAACTCTTCAGTGATGTCTCAGTGATCGCAAAGGTGAAAACTGGCAGCGATCACCGAATGGTTAGAGGCACACTGAACCTAAATGTTAAGTTGGAGAGGTCTCGTCTAATGGAGTCAACGCTCCGTCCCCCCTCGTGCTCTGATCCAAAATCCCGAAACTTTTCAGCTCGAGTTACAAAACCACTTTCAGTGCCTAGATGACTGCAATACAGTGGACGATATGAATGACAAGCTCGTGGAAACTGTCCATGAGTTCGGAGCTAAGTTCTACAAGACCCGCCGCAGAAGAACACAAAAACTCTCCGATCACACTCTTAATTTCATGGATGTTAGACGGGAGATGAAGCTCCAGTCATCAGCAGATTTGACATGCATGCGGCAGGGCTTACGCAACTTCAATACAGCTCCTATTGAATAAGCGATTGAGCGGAACTAGGGATCCAAAGTCTTTGCCAGAGATCTGTCTGGCGGAAAGAGCCAACTGTCACATCTGAACTGAGTGTGGCGGCATCGTTTCTGGGACACCTGAGATTTTGAGTGAGATTGAGAGGTTCTATGGGCAGCTGTACACATCATCGTTGGAGCCACACGCAAGTGTGAGTAACGATCCAAGAGCAAGTCTTATCCGACATTATTCCGATGACATCTCGGACATCAGTCTGAGTGAGATTAGAATAGCTCTCCAGCACCTTAAAAACGGCAAGTCCCCGGGCGAGGATGGAATTACAGCGGAGCTTCTGAAAGCGGGTGGAACACCGGTACATAAAGTCCTTCAGAAGCTCTTTAATTCCGTCCACCATGGTGGCACTACTCCCGAGGCGTGGAGCAGAAGTGCGGTGGTCTTGTTCTTCAAGAAACGTGACAATGCTCTCTTGAAGAACTACAGACTGATATCCCTTCTTAGCCGCGTCTACGTGCTGTTTTCGAGAGTCATTACGAATCGTCTCGCACGAAGACGCGACGATTTCCAGCCTCCCGAACAAGCCGGTTTCCGAAAAGGCTTCAATACCATAGACCACATACATACCCTGCGGCAGATTGTACAGAAGACCGAAGAGTACAATCTGCCACTTTGCCTGGCGTATGTGGACTATGAGAAAGCCTTTGATTCTGTCAAAATTTGGGGGGTGCTACAGTCCCTTCAGCGGTGCCAAGTTGACTGTCGGTATATCCAAGTGCTGAAGTGTTTGTACAGTAGGGCTACGATGGCTATCCGAGTACAGAACCAGAGCTCGAAACCTATCCAACTGCAGGAGTGGGTGACGTTATATCCCCGAAACTCTTCACCGCTGCATTGGAAAACGTTTTCAAGCTACTGGACTGGAAACGATACGGTATTAACATCAATGGCGAGTACATCACTCACCTTTGATTTGCCGACGATATAGTCCTTATGGCAGAATCGCTGGAGGATGTAAGCGCTATGCTCAATGACCTCAATAGTGCCTCCCAACGGATAGGTCTTAAGATGAACATGGATAAAACAAAGATCATGTTTAATGTCCATGTCACACCTATGCCGGTAGTTGTTGGGAGCACTAAGCTCGAAGTTCCGACTAGGTAATTCCAACTTCAAGCGAGAGGTCAATCGACGGATTCAACTCGGCTGGGCAGCGTTCGGGAAATTACGTTACAACTTCTCGTCAGTACCTCTGAAACATGTACAACCGGTGCGTGTTGCCAGTGATGACACATGGAACTGAGACGCGGTCCTTTACTGCTGGCCGTATGAGCACTGAAAGTCGCGAGCAGCGAGCTATGGAGAGGGCTATGTTCGGGGTTTATTTGCGTGATAAACTTAGAAATGAGGATATCCGCAGTAGAATCAGAGTGACCGACATAGCCCAACGGATTAGTAAGCTGAAGTGGCAGTGGGTCGGCCATATAGCTCGAAGAAACGACAACCGTTGGGGAAAAAAGGTTCTCGAGTGGCAGCCCCGTACCGGTAGGCGTAGTGTAGGACGACCCCTCACTAGGTGGAGTGACGACCTGGTAAGACATGCAGGAAGTCGATGGATGCAGGTGGCTCAGGACCGTGCTTTGTAGCATACTTTGTGGGAGGCCTATGTTCAGCGGTGGACTTGTGAAAGGCTGTAATGATGATGAATGATGACATCCATATATCTACGCATACATGCTCGTTAGTTTAGGGTGCTTCTTATGTGGCCCATTTTCAAAATATAGGTAATTTGGTCGATAAAATTTCTTCTAGGGCGTCGCTTCCCGACTCTGCCGTTCACATCTGCCATATAAATTTGCTTTGTCACACTTTTCCTATTAATTCTTTCTACATAACCATACCATCGAAGCATTCCTTTTTTAATCCTGATAGTAACATCGTCTTGCATACCACATTTATTTTTTATCATACAATTTCTCACCATGTCATTCAAATTCAACCCTAGCATACTCCTTAAAGACCGCATTTCTACAGCATTTATTCTACTTTCGTGCTTATTCTGCCACACCCAACTTTCACTACCATACAATAAAGTAGGAATTAACACAGCATTATGAACTACATACGTGCCTTTTTGACACATTCTGATTTTTTATAATAGAGTGTAGTACCCCATTCACTCTATTCCCTACATTTACTCGTCGTTCTATATCCTGATCATATCTACCATCCCTGTTAAATACACATCCCAAATACACGAACTCATCTACTTGCTCAATCAACTCCCCTTCTATTCTTATTTCTAATAACGTTTTGCTTTCTTCTCTTTCAATAACCATCACCTTCGTCTTACTTGCGTTCACTCATATTCTTCTTTCTTTTAATGCCCAGTTCATTAATATAACCATCATTTGCAACTCAGCCACCGACGACGCAAATATGACTTGATCATCGGCGTACAAAAGGCATTTGATGGTTAACTCGCCCATTCTTAACCCACATTCTTCACCTCTCAAAGTTTGCAAACAACTGTGCAATAATAGGTTGAACAGCCAAGGGGAAAGAGGAAAGCTACACAGCCCTGTCTGACACCTTTTTGGATGCCAAACCAGTCAGGGTAGACCCCGTTGATCCTGACACAAACACTAGAGTCCATATAAAGATACCTTAATGCACGTATCAAACCAGCGCCCAACCCAAATGAGTTCAGTGTTTGCCATAACACAGTCCTGTCCACTCTGTCATAAGCCTTTTCTAAGTCCATGAACGCATAAAAAACTTTCAGGTTTTTGGTCAAAAACGTCTCCTTAATCACACGCATGGAAAAGACTTGATCTGTACACCCCATTCCCTTTCTAAATCCCGCTTTTACATCCCAAATTTTCCCATCAGTTGCGTTCATAACTCTTTCAATTAACACCTTAGCATACAGTTTACCCAAAGTAGCGACAGTAGCCTAATGGCAGGTATAAAAGATTAGCTTAGAGTGGTGGGGTTGTAAGTTTAGAGTTTGATATTCTTTTAAAAATCAAAATCAGTTTACCCAAAGTATTAAGTAAGCTAAGTAAGTAATATACCACGGTAGTTTCTGCAGTCCTATTGTGACCCCTTTCCTTTATATATTGGTACTATAACTGCTTTACACCAGTATTCCGGTACCCGTTTCAATTCCCAATATAAAATAAACAAAGTCTACAGCAGGCCTGCCACCACTCTCTCTCCAGCCCTTAGCATCTCGAATGATATTCTATCATATTCAGCTGCCTTACCTGCTTTCATTCTTCATTGCTCTCATTATTTCATCTACACTTATCTCCATACCCCTTTCCACTACTTTCGGAATTTCTAATTCATTTAATTCAAAAGACTCTTCACTCATAAACACGCTTTCAAAGTACTACTCCCATCTCTTTAAATTCGAAACTTCGTCACTCAGAATACATCCATTTTTGTCTCGTATCGAACGAATCTCGTAACAAACGAGTTTCCAGAACATTTGTATATTAGCCTGGAAGTTATCAGATATCCTTCTATCATTCTTATCTTTTCTTCTTATCATTCTTTCTTGCTTTTTCCTTTCAAATATTTCTTTTACTCGCTTGATTAGATGTCTAAATTCTGCCTTTTTTTCTTTCAATCTCATCGTTCATACCGCCAGAATTACCAGCTTTGGTTGGTAGTCAATCTAACTATGCTTTTTTCTTTGCTTTAACTTCCACCCGTACTTCATCATCCCATCACAACGTATTACTTTTTCTTTCATTTGTTCTCTTATTTACATCAAACACTTCGGTGGCTGACTTCACCAAACCTTTCGTAACATTATCCCACACAGTATTCAAGTCTAAATCATTCATACACAACTCATTCAAACACCTAGTATTTTCCCTCAGTCTACATTTATACTTCTTTTTCACATCTTCATCTTGTAACTTCTCTATTCTTATACGCTGTAACGCAGTGGTAGACACAGATGTCCGATGCCGCCAACGCTTGAATAGACCACTGATTCGACATAAGACCAAGTAATGATCTGTTCCTACGTTGGACCCTCGGTAAACCCTTGTATCTACAACTGCGCCCCTCATTCTTTCATTCACAATTATGAAATCTATCATGCTTCTATCATCACGTCTTTCCCATGTATACATTTGAATCTTCTTATGACAAAAAAGTGTTCGTCACAAAAAGATTTTTTTCACACATACGGTGAGGAGGTCTTCACCATTCTCATTTATACTTTCATCACCAAACGTTCCCAATATCCTTTCATAACCAGACCTCTTGACCCCCTCCCTTCCATTAAAGTCTCCTAACATAATAATATTTTCATTTTGCTTAGATTTCGTCAACACCATCCTTGCCATGTCCCAAAACTGCTTTCGGATGTAAGTGGGCTTATACCCCTAACAGAAACAGAAACAGTCTGGGGCGTATACCCCTAACAGAAACAGTTTCTTTTAGCCCACTTTCATTCGTATCCATAGCAGCCTCGGGTTTACACATTCATACTCTTTAACACATTGACCCATTCTTTCCGAAAGGATAAAACCGACTCCCTGGCATGCCCGCTTGGTCTCGTCTACACGAGACCAATACGCGGTATACATACCATGTGCAGTGGCATCTTTTCCCTTTCGTTTCGTCTCATTTACACATAATACATCTATTCCTCTGTCATTCATCATATTGCATTATCTTCATCCATCTTATCATTCATTGCTCTACGTACATTCAACGTAGCCAGACGGGCTCCGCAATTCACTTTTTGCTCCTCATTCTTTTATTTTCTTACAATTGTTAAAATGTAGTTCACAGTAGTTTCCTTCACCACCGAAAACATGGCCCCCTGGCCCACCAATGAAGAAGTATTTCGTTTCAGAAGCTGTATTATTTACAGCTTGAAGAATGGAATAAACGATTTCTATCTGTTTTCCTTTTAGTAATGTAGTGTAGTTTTTTCTTTCGGTAAGTTGATTAATGAAACTGGTCATCCCGTATATTGTTCAGCTAAAATTTTATTCAGCTAGAATTTTATATTGGTTATATTTTATGCATTGAATATGGTCATGCTCTACATAAATATAAGTATCCACTAAATATTGTTGAAATAATGGGCCCCCAAAATGCAGTGTATTAAATGGAAGTACCCGTACATCATCTTATGTTGATGGAGATTCTGTTAAAACTTTAACAAACTCTGGTCGAAACGAAAATCTGTGTTGTGCCAGTTTAGGCAAAGTTAAATGACTGCGGCTGGCATAAGGCGTTTGTAACTGCAAATCCAGGCTAAAACCATTTGTGCCGGCTGGGTAAAATAATGGGTAAGTATATGGTTCGACTCGCTTATCAACATTCTTCAAAAAGACAATGTTTTTATTGCGCTAGTGAACAATCATTTCATTTTCTGGAAAGCTTTGCTCAGCGTTTGGTGTAAAAACTGCACAAATCTCATTACACGCCGGTATATTAAACCTTCTGTGATCAGCTTGATCTGGAACTCTAAATAAAAGCTTTACGTATGGTGGGGTTACTCCCTTGGGAAGAAGTTAACCGATTTATTTCGTACTCTACTTCTCGCATCATTATATATCACTGTACATAACGATTTTGCGCTCGAATGATGAACTCCAATAACTTAATAGTTAAGGCAGTAATTCCAGTATTAAGTTGATGGTTAACTCTTTCATTAACGGCCTCATCACGATCCAAAAAGTATAGTTGCACGTACAGTGGTCGTTCAAAGGCACCAAAATTATCTTGCGTCTGGTGAGCTGTCATATTCATTTTATGTCCGCAAAGGATAAAACTATAAATATCATGGCTATATATTGTTGTGTCATCTTCTGCAAGGATGCTAGAGTTTTATCTTTCTTATTTTTTTTTACGAAATTCTGCCGAATGTGGGTGACGGTTTATAAAGAGACGTACTAATTCATTTGAAAATTTTGGTGGTTCCATTAAAATTCATCCATGTAAACAACAGTCACCAAAATAATTTCTATTTATACGATTAGAAACGCGTTTCTCTGTGAAATGCAATGCACCACAATGAATAAACAAAATTTCAAATGGTTCTAAGGCGTGATATTGCACAGCTGCAGTATATTGCCAAAGGTTATAATGTTAAAAAGGTGTTTTACCTCACGAATGTGAAATAAAACGAAAAACCTAAGCGTATCCACTACTGCATATCGTCCCGTGGGTGTCGTAAAAGGCGACAAAGGGAAACTAAAACAAGAAACGAGCAGCAGTTTCTTCCTGATAACAACTCAAAGTTGTAAAAAACTACAGTTGCCGACCTGCCTGCCATACGTGGCTACTACGGCAAAGTCATCCTAATGAAGCAATCTTTAGTTAAAGGCCGGCAACGGAGCTGCGATTCCCCAGGTGTTACAGTTGTTCATGGGCGGCGGTAGTCACTTAACCGTATGCTCGCTTGCCCTCTAACCCATAAAAAATAGTCTATGGGGAGACCTATATTCAGCAGTAGACTTTGATAGGCTATAATGGATAGAAACACTGACATTTTTGCAAGGACAATATATAACGCGACTTGAAGGAGCGGATTTATATCTTGGAGAGGTCATATAGACTGAAGACTTTTGTCGAACTTTATCATTCAAATAAAAACATATTTAAAACAGACATTACTAATTAAAACGAAAGAAGCCGCATATTATAATTATAATCCATAATCATATTTCATCATCATCATCATCATTACAGCCCTTCACAAGTCCACTGCTGAACATAGGAATCCCCCAAGGTATGCCACAAAGCACGTCCTGAGCCACCTGCATTCATCGACTTGCTGCATGTCTTACCAGGTCGTCACTCCGTCTAGTGGGGGGTCGCCCTAAACTACGCCTACCGGTACGAGGCTGCCACTCGAGAACATTTCTTCCCCATCGGTTATCGGTTCTTCGAGCTATATGGCCGGCCTATTGCCACTTCAGCTTACTAATCCGTTGGGCTATGACGGTTATTCTGGTTTTTCTGCGGATATCCTCATTTCCGAGTCTATCACGCGGAGAAACTCCGAGCATAGCCCTCTCCATAGCTCGCTGAGTGACCTTCGAAGCGAGCGAAGGACCACGTCTCAGATCCGTAAGTCATCACTGGCAACACGCACTAGTTGTACAATCTAGTTTTCAGAGATTGAGGTATACCTGACGAGAAGATGTGTCGTAATTTCCCGAACGCTGCCCAGCCGAGTTGAATCCGTCGATTGACCTCTCGGTCGAAGTTGGACTTACCTAGTCGGACTATTTGTCCCAGGTAAACATACTCGTCAACAACTTCAAGCATAGTGCTCCCAACAACTACCGGCGTAGGTGTGACATGGACATTAAACATGATCTTTGTTTTGTCCATGTTCATCTTAAGACCTATTCGCTGGGATACATCATTGAGGTCATTGAGCATAGTGCTTAGGTCCTCCAGCGATTCTGCCATAAGGACTATATCGTCGGCAAATCGAAGGTGAGTGATGTACTCGCCATTGATGTTAATACCGTATCCTTTCCAGTCCAGTAGCTTGAAAACGTCTTCCAATGCAGCGGTGAAGAGTTTCGGGGAAATAACGCCACCCTGTCTTACACCTCTCTGCAGTTGGATAAGTTTCGTACTTTGGTTCTGTACTCGGATAGCCATCGTAGTCCTACTGTACAAACACTTCAGCACTTCGATATAGCGACAGTCAACTTGGCACCGCTGAAGGGATTGTAGCACCGCCCAAATTTCGAGTTTCTACATACGCCAGACAAAGTGGCAGATTGTACTCTTCGGTCTTCTGTCCAATCTGCCGCAGGGTATGTATGTGGTCTATGGTACCGAAGCCTTTTCGGAAACCGGCTTGTTCGGGAGGCTGGAAGTCGTCGAGTCTGCGTGCGAGACGATTCGTAATGACTCTCGAAAACAGCACTTAGACGCAGCTCAGAAGGGAAATCGGTTTGTAGTTCTTCAAGAGAGCGTTGTTGCCTTTCTTAAAGAACAAGACCACCGCACTTCTGCTCCACGTCTCCGGAGTAGTGCCACCATGGAGGATGGAATTGAAGAGCTTCTGAAGGACTTCAAGTACCGGTCGGTTCCACCCGTTTTCAGAAGCTCCGCTGTAATTCCATCCTTGCCTGGGGCCCTGCCGTTTTTAAGGTGCTGGAGAGCCACTCTAATCTCGCTCAGACTGATGTCCAGGGTATCATCGGAATAGTTTCGGATAAGACTTGCTCTTGGATTGTTACTCACACTTGCGTGTGGCTCCAACGATGATGTGTACAGCTGCCCATAGAACCTCTCAATCTCACATAAAATCTCAGGTGTCCCGGAAACGATGCTGTCACACTTCAGTCTTCAGCTTTGACAGTTGGCCCTTTCTGGCAGACAGATCTCTGGCAAAGACTTTGGAGCCCTGGTTCCGCTCGATCATAGAATACTATAACTGTATATATTATAGTATTGTATGGCTATATATATAAGTTTATTTAACGATATATCGAAAATCCGATATTTTTAATATTAAGTTTGAACTGATCAGTTGGAATGATCAGTTGAACTGACCGTGTGTGTCGTCCATCAGTCACCTGTGCTATAATTTATACTGCTAGAACAAGTGGGAGACTGCAGTTCTACCTTAATTCATTCGTTTTTACTTTTCTTTTTTACCCACATTGCTAACACTATATTAAATTAAAAAAAATCTGTTTCTGTTTCAAACAATTAATATTATTGAAACGCAAACAGATTAAAATATCATTACAATTTCTTATATTCCTCTTTTTTATCTGATAGTGGATTTTATGACCTATGTATAGACGTCAATCCGACCCCGATTAAGAATATAAATGTAGTTGTGATATCACTATTAAAGGCTATGGAAGGCCTCATTTCCAATAAAATTACTGTAAACTCCTATTTAAAGATGTATTTTTGTACACCTCAAACGTAATGTGGAAAAGCCAAAAATCCCTATCGTTTTGCCTGTATTTTTTTTATAGAATTAAGGTGACACACAGTCCAGTTATAGGATAAGTGTGACGAACGAACATACAGTTCACCTGACGGTAAGTGGATGGTGTGGCCTATCGAAATCTACATCTATTCTCAATTAAGAATCTAAATGCACATGCGTTGCCACCCCTGGGTTTCCGGTTCTCTACACTCACCATACAAAACCCAGCAGCATTGAGCTGTTATTTTAGGCTGGTATTCTGTCTGTAAGATGTTCCTTGGTCCTTCCCCGGTCGAGCCCACCCATTCGTACTATAAGAGTTATATAGCTGCAGCATGGCTCTACCACGTATAATAAATAATATAGTCTGTATTATGTAAATAGGAATGAAAACAATATAAAGATGTACAGATTACCTAAATTTTCAGAGCTACAGTGTTCTCTATATTTTAATCAAAGTTGACTGTCTCGTTGAGTTAGTGGTGGAAAAAGCGACTGCTGCTCATGAAGTCTCGGGTTCAAATCACGGGTCGGGCCAAAACATTTTTATACAGCTATTGAGTTTTTCTGTCAAGTAATTTCAGTAGCAGCCAGGAGATAGAATGTTGGCGGTGTTTCACTAAAGTGCCTCGGAAAACACGTAAAGCTGTTGGTCTTGCTCCTGATCTCTCTTCAGTAGTATGAGATTGCCGACCCATCGGACAAAAAGAGTGCTCGTGCACTATTTAATCCTGTCTTCTTCGGTTGGCTAATGTTCGTCATCGAAATACAGTCTTGAGGACAATATAATAGTCAAAACTATTTAAGTATAATAGCATATCTTTGTTGGGATCTGGTTATGTTCAGCA
Source organism: Parnassius apollo (assembly GCA_907164705.1). Classification (NCBI taxonomy): domain Eukaryota; kingdom Metazoa; phylum Arthropoda; class Insecta; order Lepidoptera; family Papilionidae; genus Parnassius; species Parnassius apollo. Next base: position 10,178,084 of record CAJQZP010001449.1, on the reverse strand, counting down.
GTGGATTAATTGGGATAATGACGACGAAGTTATTAAATAGAGCAATATTCAGTTCATTTGAGATTTTTCGAGATTTTAAATGGCATCACTTGAATCCCTAAAATGCCGCCATCTAATCTTAATCTTAATAATTTTAATCGGGCTTATGATTTTCATACTGCACTAACACTTAATGAAAATCAAATTAATATTAAGGGCCCAACACCAATAAAATAAGCCTGAATGTTTAAGTTTTTAAATAGATAAAAGACCAATAAAAATGTTATCATCGCCGTCCGTTTGTGGTTGAAAATTAGTACGAAATATCTCGAAAACCACTTGACGACGACCTGCCGGATTTAAATGTAAACAAACCTTTTCAATTATACTGAAGTAATTTTTTGTTGACTGTTGTTGTTGATGTTCTACCGAACATTAACGTTACTAAAAAGCCTTGAATGAATTTTTTGTATCTTTTATAAATTTTTATTTTGTGTTTACGAGCAATAACAAAAATACTGTCATCAGTAGACAATAATGATATATTTTAGTAAAACGTTACTATTTCAAAACCAACAGTAAAATTTTACCTGACTAAAAAAGCAACAAAGAAACAAATATTTTAACAAAATAGCTCCTGAAGTCATATTGTATCGACATATTTAATGCTCGAATTCAGAAGCTATTAATATTATAAAAAGAAAGAAAAAAATAATTTCCACGTATGTAGGTGCTATCTATCTATTTTACAATTTTTTCTTTTTGAAATTGGTTTTACTTTCAATTGTAAGTTCAATTATTTCATCCTTTTGAGTGTCGTTTGCTGACAACTGCCCAAGTACGTAGGTAAACAATCCACAAATGTTACCGAAAACACAAAAAAGCATAAGCCGGGTATTCATTGGCGCGCGCGCCATGAATGACCGCGCCGACCAGGACGTTCCGCGGAACGCGTTCCAAATGTTCCAAGTATAGTTATATAGTTCCAGTGTAGCACCGTTCAATATGGATCTGATTTTATAATAGTGGTAGTGCCACGTTGCAGCTATATTATGGTTGTAGCACGAATAGGTCGGCTCGACCGGGGAAGGACCACGCTCTCACAGAATACCAGCGTAAAATAGCAGCTCAACGCTCCTGTGCTTAGTATGGTAAGTGTAGCGAACCGGAGAGACCTTTTTACTGGAAACGCGGCATTCCATCTTAGTCATCAGCGGTGCCAATGCATCTTCATTTTTATTATTAACCAAGGATAAATGTAGATGTCTATAGGCCATAGCATCTACTTACCATCAGATGGACTGTGTGCTCGTTTGTCACCCTTATTCTATAAAAAAGTCGATTGTGTACGAGCAGCTGCCGCTTTCATAGTTCTCTTCATGCATGTTCTCTGAGCGCTTTATTGTGATAAAAATAACCTTTGCTATTTCTACAGCAGTTCTTTTGAACGATATAACTTTATCAATTCAGGGCAACTTTGGTTATTCTTTTTTTTTTAAATAAAACGTTACCCCTACACTAGGATTTTCTTCTGTATCGTGGGGGCGTTATGCGGAGTGCTTTTTTTTTTACTGTTTTATGGAGATGTTTGGTGACTAACAAACATAAATTGCACAAGGACAAACATCCAGACCCGGAACAATTATTTGTAGGCCATACAAATACTTGTTCCGTGCGGGATTCGAACCCGCGACCCCCAGCGCAGCCACTCATTGCTATTTATAGAAACCAACCAGATGAGAAAACTATACAGATACCCCTAAAATAATAATAATAATAATAATGTCCTCCAGACCGAATTTCAGCCACGGCGGCCTGCATCAGCGGAGGCTAGCCATCGGCGCAGGACAGGATTATAGTGCCCAAGTGTATGCGCAAGCACAGGTGCACTCTCTATTCCCTCACTCTCATAATCCGACGGGACGGTAAACCGACACGACCGAAGAAATCAGGCGCAGAACCAACGGCTTTACGTGCTTTCCGAGGCACGGGGGTGAGACATCGCCAAGTTCCTGACTTCGGGCAACTACTGAGAATTTTTTGATGTAAAAACTCAATAATTATTTTTTTGATCCTACCCGGGACTCGAATCCAGGACCTCATGATCAGCAGTCGTACTACAACCACTAGACCAACGAGGTAGTCGATTAAAAAAAAACTGAGGTTACCAACCCGTCTTCCAACCGTCAACTATTGCAAATGTCTCCATGAAACAATATGTGAGAAAGGCTCATATTATATTATTTTATTTAGTAGATTTAGTATAAACTTTCTATACTATATCTTTTGGAAGGCCAATCAGTAGTGGAATTTTGATTGGCTGAAATGATGAAATACATGATTACACTGTGAGCATGCTCCAGTGTTATACAAGTCAGTCTTTCTGCCAGTGTTTCTTTATTTTAAGCCCCCAGGCTGATTGACATCCTTACTTTTTTATATGATAGGGTGACAAGCGAGCACACAGTCCACCTGATGGTAAATGGTTGCTGTGACCCATTGACATCTACATCTATCCTCGACTACAAATCAAAATGCAAATGCGTTGTCACCCGTGAGGACTAAGATGAAATGCCTCGTTTCCAGTAAAAAGGGTCGCCGGTTCTCTACACTCACCATACGAAATACAGTAGCATTAAGCTCCTATTTGACGCTGGTATTCTGTGAGAGCGTGGTCCTTCCCCGGTCGAACCAACCCATTCGTGCTACAACTATACTACTAATATAACTACAGCATGGCTATACCACGTATAAACTTTATCACTTACAAACCAACATCTTCAGTAAATTTTTAAGTTATTGTTATTGCCGTAGAGATTAGTAACATATTACGTCTTTCTCCATTATTTCAAAGAAATGTTTAGAAGTATTAGTATTTTTGTGATAATTTATTAATGAAAAACATCGTAAGGAAACCCAAAAAAATACTCAATGTCATGTGAAATACCCGCCATGACTCATGACACTATTTAACTCAGTTAAAATAGGATTAAAGTGACAATGAATTTTGTATATATATATATATATATATATATATATATATATATATATATATATTTATATATATATATATATTTATAATGTAGGCATAATACTCTATAGTTATTAAGTAAAATTGTTACTAATATACTTACACTCAATATGGACTAATTATGTTTGAAATAAAGTTATATTATTGTTATTATAAAAGAAACATTATTCAAAGTATTTAAAAGTGGTCTCCTCTGGCTTTGATACAGACCCCAAATCTCTCTTGCTAAGGAATTATAAAACTGTCTCCATGCAAATTTAAACCACTCCAAGCTCACTTCTTCAAAGTTTCAATATCAGTGAACAGGCCATGTCTTCTAGTACTACTACAATTTGTAGTCGAACGGGTTTAAATCTGGAGTGCACAAGGGCCAATCATCACCGACAAAAAATTACTCCTCTCTCGTCATAAAGCGACCCGCTATCACATGACATTTACTCATTTCACCTTGCAGAAACATCACATAAGTTTTTAACCTAGTGATTTGTGTAAGATATTGTAACCTTTGGTAACCGTACATTTTTTACGAGTTATAAAATGTGTACTAAGTATATGTATTTAAAAACAGGATATCAAATTAAACGTTTATCTGCGCGCCTTCCTTTTATATAAGTCAGTCATGTCATTCCACGAACCCATGTCGCCCCGTGTGTGTTATAAGAGAAAACAGAGGAATCAAACTAGAAAATTGGCAGCAGTGTTTAAGTCATTAAGATTTTTTTTAAAAACGTTACACGAGGATTTTCTCATGTATCGTGGGAGCAGTTTACAAACATCATTTGCACAAGGACAAACATCCAGACCCGGAACAATTATTTGTAGGCCATAAAAATACTTGTTCCGTGTGGGGTTCGAACCCGCGACCCAAGCGTAGCCACTCATTGCTAAGTCACTGCGCCACGAATGCATCTTGCTATTCTAATAAGAATTTATTAAAATTTTACTTTATTTTTAAATAAAACTGGCTGTCTACCCGCCAACCGTCATAAATCAGCACTTTGAAATACAATTAACAATCTCATTGCTGACAGAAGCCAGAAGGGATCAAATTATGGTGGATGGTGGCCAGGTATTTCTCTTATAATGTTTTTTATAGAATAGGGTGACAAACGAGCACACAGTCCATCTGATGGTAAGTGTTTGCTGCGGCCCAAAGACATCTACATCTATCCGCGATTGCAAACCAAAATGCGGATGCGTTGTCATACCTCTTCCTTTTTGAAGTCGGTAATAATAATGATATTGAAATGACTGTCGGTCACGAGGTCCTTGACATCTGTCTGATACACGCGACGGAAAAAATAAACGGCCTTCATCCTTAAAACCCTTTGCCTCTATTTTTTCAATTTTTATACCGATGACGTAAATGGAAAGTCCCAAATATTGTTTTTATTTTATTTATGTGGATTAAGTGCAAGAGCCGTGGTAGCTTAGATAACAGAACGCGAGTAACGCGGGTTCGATCCCCGCCGGCACCAATGAAATTGTTAATTGCAATTTTAAGTGCTGATTTACCACGTGCTCGGCGGTGAAGGAAAACATCGTGAGAAAACCTGCATATCTGAGGAATAAGAAAAAGAAATATTTCGAAGACATGTGATGAAGTTCGCCAACACGCATTGGGGCAGCGTGGCGGGCACTTCCTTGCCCTAAAACCCTCTCAGAAATGAGAGGCGGCCTGTGCCCAGTAGTGGGACATATATAAGCTGTAACTTTAAGTGCAAGCTGGCTAACAGGCACTGTATGAGTTCATAATATTATTTTTTATAAAACTAATATACGTATAATTTAGGATGACTAGGTATTTTTTATAGAATAAGAATGACAAACGAACACATAGTCCACTTGACGGCCTATTGACATCTATAGAAATAAAAATGCTGATGAGTTGCCACCCCCTGAGGACTAAGATGGAATGCCTCGTTTCCAATGAAAAGAGTCTCCGCCTCTCTTACACTCATTGCAGCATTCAGTTTCTATTTCACGTTGGTATTCTGTGAGAGCGTGGTTCTTCCCCCGTCAAGCCAAACCATTCATGCTACAATGATATAACTGCAGCACGGCTCTATCGCGTATAGTATACACGTATTGCAGTGGTTAAGGGTTTTCTTCGGCAATCTGGTCTAGATGTTTGTCCATGTGCAATATATGCATGTACACGCCTCCACATAGAAGAATTTCGTATTGTGGGTGATATTTTTTAAAAGATGAAGACATGATGACAAGATCTATGACAGAGTGGATAGGGATGTGCTATGGCAAACACTGAACTCATTTGGGTTGAGCGCTGGCTTGATACGGGCATTGGAGTCTTATAGGGACTCTAGTGCTTGTGTTAGGATCAACGGGGTCTACTCGGACTGGTTTGACATCCATAAAGGTGTCAGACAGGGCTGTGTGGCGTCCCCGTGGCTGTTCAACCTATTTATGGAGAGTTGTATGCAAAATTTGAAAGTTGAAAAATGCGGATTAAGAATGAGTGAGTTAACCGTCAAATGCCTTTTGTACGCCGATGATCAAGTTATCCTAGCGTCGTCGGCGGCCGAGTTGCAAATGATGGTTACATTAATGAATAGATCATTAAAAGAAAGGGACATACCCCTTTCTTTTAATGAAAGTGAACGCAAGTAAGACGAAGGTTATGGTTTTTGAAAGAGAAGAAAGTAAAACGATTTGTGAAATAAGAATAGCGAGTCATATGTCCCAAAAACAACGGTTAGACAACAATGTTTCGGTCTTTATAAGAGCTGAAGATTGGCCCTCGTGCACTCCAGATTTAAACCCGTTCGACTATAAATTGTAGTAGTACTAGAAGACATGGCCTGTTCACTGATATTGAATCTTTGAAGAAGCTTGGAGTGGTTTAAATTTGCATGGACAGTTTTATAATTCCTTAGCAAGAGAGATTTGGGGTCTGTATCAAATCCAGAGGAGGCCACTTTTAAATACTTTGAATAATATTTATTTTATAATAATAATAATAATAATAATAACATAACTTTATTTCAGACATAATTAGTCCATATTGAGTGTAAGTATATTAGTAACAATTTTACTTAATAACTATATTAGTAATGTTAGTATTTATTATGCCTACATTATAATATATATATATATATATATATATATATATATATATATATATATATATATATATATATATACAACATGTATTTATCATTGTTTTCATTAAAATTACTGTCGGGATGGCAATTTTTTTTTGCGTATATACACTCACGCGAAGTATATATATATATATATATATATATACACTCACGCCTGTTACCCAGAGGGGTAGGCGGAGAGTACAGACTTCCATTTGGCACGATCCTGACACACCTCTCTCGCCTCCTTCACATCCATACACCTACGCATACGTGCTCGTCGGTTAAGGGTACTCCTAATTTGGCCTGCTTTCAATAAATCGCCAATTTGGTCGATAAATTTTCGCCTAGGACGTCCCTTTCCGACTCTGCCATTCACTTTTGCAAAATAAATTTTCTTTGTCACTCTTTCCTCATTCATTATTTCCACATGACCAAACCACCGAAGCATTGCTTTCTTAATCCTGGTCACAACATCATCTTGCAAACAACACTTTTCTCTTATTACACAATTTCTTACCCTGTCGTTCAGATTCAGCCCTAACATAATCCTTAACGACCGCATTTCTACTGCGTTGATTCTACTCTCGTGCTTCTTCTGCCACACCCAACTTTCACTATCATACGTTAAAGTGGGGACCAACACAGCATTGTGAATTGCCATACGTGCCCTTTTTGATACATTTTGACTCTTCACAATAAAGTGCAGGGCCCCATTTACTCTATTTCCCGCATTCACTCGTCGTTCTATATCCTTATCATATCTCCCATCCCTGCTAAATACGCAGCCCAAATATACAAACTCACCTACTTGCTCGATCAACACCCTTTCTATTCTTATTTTACAAATCGTTTTACTTTCTTCTCTTTCAAAAACCATAACCTTCGTCTTACTTGCGTTCACTTTCATTAAAAGAAAGGGGTATGTCCCTTTCTTTTAATGATCTATTCATTAATGTAACCATCATTTGCAACTCGGCCGCCGACGACGCAAGGATAACTTGATCATCAGCGTACAAAAGGCATTTGACGGTTAACTCACTCATTCTTAATCCGCATTCTTCAACTTTCAAATTTTGCATACAATTCTCCATAAATAGGTTGAACAGCCACGGGGACGCCACACAGCCCTGTCTGACACCTTTATGGATGTCAAACCAGTCCGAGTAGACCCCGTTGATCCTAACACAAGCACTAGAGTCCCTATAAGACTCCAATGCCCGTATCAAGCCAGCGCTCAACCCAAATGAGTTCAGTGTTTGCCATAGGACATCCCTATTCACTCTGTCATAGATCTTGTCATCATGTCTTCATCTTTTAAAAAATATCACCCACAATACGAAATTCTTCTATGTGGAGGCGTGTACATGCATATATTGCACATGGACAAACATCTAGACCAGATTGCCGAAGAAAACCCTTAACCACTGCAATACGTGTATACTATACGCGATAGAGCCGTGCTGCAGTTATATCATTGTAGCATGAATGGTTTGGCTTGACGGGGGAAGAACCACGCTCTCACAGAATACCAACGTGAAATAGAAACTGAATGCTGCAATGAGTGTAAGAGAGGCGGAGACTCTTTTCATTGGAAACGAGGCATTCCATCTTAGTCCTCAGGGGTGGCAACTCATCAGCATTTTTATTTCTATAGATGTCAATAGGCCGTCAAGTGGACTATGTGTTCGTTTGTCATTCTTATTCTATAAAAAATACCTAGTCATCCTAAATTATACGTATATTAGTTTTATAAAAAATAATATTATGAACTCATACAGTGTCTGTTAGCCAGCTTGCACTTAAAGTTACAGCTTATATATGTCCCACTGCTGGGCACAGGCCGCCTCTCATTTCTGAGGGTTTTAGGGCAAGGAAGTGGCCACCGCGCTGCCAAAATGCGTGTTGGCGAACTTCACATGTCTTCGAAATATTTCTTTTTCTTATTCCTCAGACATGCAGGTTTTCTCACGATGTTTTCCTTCACCGCCGAGCACGTGGTAAATCAGCACTTAAAATTGCAATTAACAATTTCATTGGTGCCGGCGGGGATCGAACCCGCGTTACTCGCGTTCTGTTATCTGAGCTACCACGGCTCTTGCACTTAATCCACATAAATAAAATAAAAACAATATTTGGGACTTTCCATTTACGTCATCGGTATAAAAATTGAAAAAATAGAGGCAAAGGGTTTTAAGGATGAAGGCCGTTTATTTTTTCCGTCGCGTGTATCAGACAGATGTCAAGGACATCGTGACCGACAGTCATTTCAATATCATTATTATTACCGACTTCAAAAAGGAAGAGGTATGACAACGCATCCGCATTTTGGTTTGCAATCGAGGATAGATGTAGATGTCTATGGGCCGCAGCAAACACTTACCATCTGATGGACTGTGTGCTCGTTTGTCACCCTATTCTATAAAAAACATTATAAGAGAAATACCTGGCCACCATCCACCATAATTTGATCCCTTCTGGCTTCTGTCATCAATGAGATTGTTAATTGTATTTCAAAGTGCTGATTTATGACGGTTGGCGGGTAGACAGCCAGTTTTATTTAAAAATAAAGTAAAATTTTAATAAATTCTTATTAGAATAGCAAGATGCATCCGTGGCGCAGTGACTTAGCAATGAGTGGCTACGCTGGGGTCGCGGGTTCGAACCCCACACGGAACAAGTATTTGTATGGCCTACAAATAATTGTTCCGGGTCTGGATGTTTGTCCTTGTGCAAATGATGTTATTAACTGCTTCCTCGATACATGAGAAAATCCTCGTGTAACGTTTTTAAAAAAAATCTTAATAACTTAAACACTGCTGCCAATTTTCTAATTTGCTTCCTTTGTTTTCTCTTATGACACACACGGGGCGACATGGGTTCGTGGACTGACATATAAAAAGGGAGGCGCGCAGATAAACGTTTAATTTGATATCCTGTTTTTAAATACATATACTTAGTATACATTTTATAACTCGTAAAAAATGTACGGTCACCCAAGGTTGCAATATCTTACACAAATCACTAGGTTAAAAACTTATGTGATGTTTCTGCAAGGTGAAATGGGTAAATGTCATGTGATAGCGGGTCGCTTTATGACGAGAGAGGAGTAATTTTTTGTCGGTGATCATATTAATACATTTTATTTAAGAGTTATTAAGGCTGGCTGATAGACGTACAACCTTGCATAGAATGTAGACTTCCAGTCTTGTAAGCGAGGTTTTGGACAGGTATCAAGTTCCGTTGTATACGTTATTGCATAAAATAACGATTAAAATTGGTTTTTAACATGAGTAAAATTCTAAACATTCCAACATACATGTATTTAACTTAGTTTAAAAAACTTATCTACCTATATTAAAATTGTACATTTATTTTTAACGAAAATCAATATAAAATTTACCAGTTAGGTATTGTTACTTTTTATAATTTCTTTCTGTACGTCATTTCTGTATATCGTGTTCGGTAGATCGATTTGCTGCCATTGGGGCCTTAAAGGAGAGCTTTGATACCAACTTTGCAGAAATTGGATATCTATCAAAGACGGAATTAGATCAAACCAAGGAACAAAGAATATTATCGCGTGAAATGAAGATTCTAGGTTCTAGACTATGTTTTTTTTTTTTTTTTTTTTTATAGAAGAGGGGGCAAACGAGCATGTGGCTCACCTGATGTTAAGTGACTACCGCCGCCCATGATCAACCGCAACACCAGGGGGAATTGCAGGTGCGTTGCCGGCCCTTTAGAAAGGAGTAAGCTCTTTTCTTGAAGGTCCCCAGGTCGTATCGGTCCGGAAAAATCACCGGTGGTAAATTATTCCACAGAGAGGTTGTACGCGGAAGAAAACTCCTTTTGAAACGTACAGTGGTGGACCGCCAAGCATCCAGATGGTGTGGATGGTATCGGGACGTTTGCCGTGTAGTGCGTTCACGAAATTTGGCGGCTGGGATTAATCCGAACAATTCCTCAGAGCACTCCCCGTGATAGATGCGATAAAATACGCAAAGAGATGCAACATCTCTTCGCAGCGCCAGTGAATCGAGCCGATCGGAAAGCACTCGGTCGTCGACGATTCGAGCCGCTCTGCGTTGGATGCGGTCAAGTGGAAGGAGCTGGTACTGGGGAGCCCCAGCCCAGAGATGGGAACAGTATTCCATGAGCGGCCGAACCTGCGCCTTGTAAAGTTGCAGGCGGTGTGCCGGCATGAAATACTGTCCCGCTCTGCTGAGCACGCCAAGCTTTTTAGAGGCCAATTTGGCCTTCCCTTCCAAGTGACCACGAAACTGCACGTCACTCGATATGTCGACGCCGAGGATTCCGATACTGGCTGAGGCAACAAGGGGAGTGCCTTGAAACTGAGGGGATACGACAAAGGGGTTCTTTTTAGCGGTTAACGCGCAAACTTGTGTCTTCTGGGGGTTAAACTGGACTAGATTTAGTCGCCCCCAATCCGAGACTCTGTCCAGCAGAGACTCGACTTCAGACACAAGTTTGTCCCGGCACTCAGAGACGTTTTCCCGAGAAATATTTGCTCGGCCGGTGTAAAGAGCATCACCAGTGCTGTCATCTGCATAGCAATGAATGCTACGGGTTTGCAACATATCATTGATATGCAGAAGAAACAGCGTTGGCGATAGCACGCAGCCCTGTGGAACACCAGCATTAATAAGCTTGCAATCGGAGCTTGCACCGTCTACAACGACCTTGATGCTCCGATCTGCAAGAAAACTGGTGATCCAATCGCACAATTTCTCGGGAAGCCCATAGGAAGGGAGCTTCGAAAGAAGCGCTTTGTGCCAAACCCGATCGAAGGCCTTCGCAATGTCCAAACTAACGGCCAATGCCTCCCCCTTGGACTCTACTGCCTCCGCCCATCTGTGAGTTAGGTAGACCAGAAGATCACCAGCTGACCTACCACGGCGAAAACCGTATTGGCGGTCACTAATCAGCTGGTGATCCTCAAGGTACCTCATGAGCTGGCAGTTTACAATGGACTCCATTGTTTTGGAGAACAAGGAGGTGATGGCGATAGGCCGGTAGTTGGACGGGTCTGAGCGGTCGCCTTTTTTAGGGATCGGGTGGACGAAAGCCGTCTTCCATGATTTTGGGACTACGCCTAGGGAGTAGGAGTACCGGAAAAGACGCGTTAAAACCGGTGCCAACTCTGGAGCACACGTCCTCAGCACAATTGGGGGGATTCCATCAGGCCCACTCGACTTATGGATGTCCAGGGAGAGGAGTGCTTTGCGAACCGAGCGCTGAGTGAAGTGCACTTCCGGCATGGAGCACTCACACCGCGGGATGGTCGGCGGCGTACTCCCCCCCGTCATCGAGAGTCGAGTTAGACGCAAAGAAAGAGCCTAGAAGATCGGCTTTCTCCTTTGCGGTGTGGGCCAGTGAGTCGTCCTCCCTGTGCAGAGATGGAAGAGATGGCTGACAGAAATTCCCCTGGACAGCCTTGGCGAGAGACCAGAATGCACGGGTTCCAGAAGGAAGACGAACTAGTCTCTCGCCAATTCTGCCTATGTGCTCTGACTTTGCCTTGGCAATGACTCTTTTGAAGGACCTAGAGGCGGAATTATACTTCTTTTTTAGAGCGCTGGTGTTTACATCCCTGGACGCTGATGCGTCAGCCCAGGCTTGGTAGCACTCCTGCTTATAGCATGATGCTATTTTACAGGAGCGACCAAACCATGGCTGAGATTTGCCTCCAATGGGCACCACAGAGGAAGGAATAAAAAGTTCCATACCCTGAAGTACCACATCAGCGACAGAATCCGCAACAACGTTGGGATCATCCGGCGAGAAGCAAACCCGCCCCCAAGGGTAGGATGCAAAGAAAGACCGCATCCCATCCCAATCGGCTGACCTATAGTGCCAAACACGGCGGCAGCCTGCAGAATGCAATCGCGATTTCAGCGTGAGTGGCACCACACTCCGGACAAGACAATGGTCCGAGGAGCCTAAAGGGGCGTCGACGGAAATCTGATATCCGTCCGGGTGAGAGGTCAGCAGAAGGTCCAACAGGGAAGGTGCATGATCCTCCACATCTGGAATCCGCGTAGGCGAAGTAACCAGTTGTGTCAGACCATATGCCAAGGCAAAATCATGAACAGATCTCCCCGCATGATCGGTTAAACGTGAACCGAGCCATTCGGCGTGATGGGCGTTGAAGTCGCCGAGGATCACGATCTCTGCGGAGGGGATCTGCTGTAGCAACGAATCTGCAGCCATTTGGACGTGGTCGAAGAGTCGGTCTGTTTCGGCATTACCGCTATGGGACCTATAGAGGCACCCGTAGACGCGCGGATGGTCGTCGCTATCTACGCGTAGCCAAAGGATGGACAGGTCCGAACCTTCAAGTCTGCCGAGGCGTCGAGAACAGATGTCCTCTCTGACGTAAACGCAAACTCCAGCCCGAGGCACAAAGGAGTGTTCCAGTTTGTACCCCGGGCAGGAGAGATACGAGACATCAGCCGGAGAGGACACCTGCGTCTCGGTCAGAAAGAGCAGAGCCGGCCTCGCCGTCTCGAGATGGTAGTGGACGGCGTTTAGGTTAGAGTGAAGTCCCCTGATATTGCAGAAATTCACGGACAGCGTGGCAGGGGTCGCCTTGGTCTTGTTGCTCCGTTTGCCCCGAGCAGTTTTAGTCTTGAGCGGAATATTGCCCCCCCCAGAATACGCGGGGCAGCCTGAGCACCCACGCTCAGAAGTGGAGAAACATGGTCGTGGATGCTCAGCGAGGGATTCTCCAGGGGTGCTGGTACCCTCCTGGGGTAGTCTATCATTTAATTCCGCTACCATGTTGATGGGGGGGGGATTTGGGCCTCCGGCCACCTGCACTCACCAGACGAAACGCGGAAGCGGAGCTTCCACTTCACGCCGGTATTCTGTGAGGTCGTGGTACCACCCCGGTTTGAGCCGGCCCATACGTGCGACAGCAAAGCTGCCGCGTGGCTCTACCACTGTTAAAATGCTATGTTGCGAATTAATAAACAGAACCTGAAGCTATGTGCTTACTGTCAATAAACAGTATACCATGTACTAAATCAGTCTCTGCAGCTACGTAATTCTATTATTTATTCAATGCTGTAGCATAAGAGATTGGATCGACAAAAAACATTGTACGATGAAGGAACACTAAAAGTTGCAGCCTATATAAGTTCCACACCTGGGCACAGGCCTCCGCTCATTTCTGAGAGGGTTTTAGGGCATGGAATTGTCCGCCGCGCTGCTCCAATGCGTGTTGGCGAACTTCGTATGTTTTTGAAATATTTTTATTTCTTATTACTCAGAGATGCAGGTTTCCCCATGTATGATGTATTCCTTCACCGCCGAGCACGTGGTAAATCAGCACTGAAAATTTCATAGGTGCCGGCAGGGATCGAACCCGGTTTGCTCGCGTACTGTGAAATTTACAGCAAGCGCTAACCATCTGAGCTACCACGGCTTTTTAATTATCACAAAAACAAGCGAAATGTCAAAACTATACACTCACAGCTCACAGTAGCTGCCTAATTTGTGGAGTAAGTCAATATCGTCACCATAAAACATCGATCATAATTTGGGTGACCTCCCAAGGAGTTACGAGGTTACATGTTTGTAAGAAGAATTAAATAAATATTTCGGTATCGATTTATCAAGACATTTATACATAGTACATTTCAAGACAGCCCTGGTCATATGTCCCACAAACAACGGTTAGACAACAATGTTTCGGTCTTTATAAGAGCTGAAGATTGGCCCTTGTGCACTCCAGATTTAAACCCGTTCGACTACAAATTGTAGTAGTACTAGAAGATACGGCCTGTTCACTGATATTGAATCTTTGAAGAAGTGAGCTTGGAGTGGTTTAAATTTGCATGGAGACAGTTTTATAATTCCTTAGCAAGAGAGATTTGGGGTCTGTATCAAAGCCAGAGGAGACCACTTTTAAATACTTTGAATAAAATTTCTTTTATAATAATAATAATATAACTTTATTTCAGACATAATTAGTCCATATTGAGTGTAAGTATATTAGTATCATTGTCACTTTAATCCTATTTTAACTGAGTTAAATAGTGTAATGAGTCATGGCGGGTATTTCACATGACCTTCAGTATTTTTTGGGTTTTCTTACGATGTTTTTCATTAATAAATTATCACAAAAATACTAATCCTTTTAAACATTTCTTTGAAATAATGGAGAAAGACGTAATATGTTACTAATCTCTACGGCAATAACAATAACTTAAAAATTTACTGAAGATGTTGGTTTGTAAGTGATAAAGTTTATACGTGGTATAGCCATGCTGTAGTTATATTAGTAGTATAGTTGTAGCACGAATGGGTTGGTTCGACCGGGGAAGGACCACTCTCTCACAGAATACCAGCGTCAAATAGGAGCTTAAAGCTACTGTATTTCGTATGGTGAGTGTAGAGAACCGGAGACCCTTTTTACTGGAAACGAGGCATTTCATCTTAGTCCTCACGGGTGACAACGCATTTGCATTTTGATTTGTAGTCGAGGATAGATGTAGATGTCAATGGGTCACAGCAACCATTTACCATCAGGTGGACTGTGTGTCGCTTGTCACCCTATCATATAAAAAAGTAAGGATGTCAATCAGCCTGGGGACGTAAAATAAAGAAACACTGGCAGAAAGACTGGCTAGTATAACACTGGAGCATGCTCACAGTGTAATCATGTATTTCATCATTTCAGCCAATCAAAATTCCACTACTGATTGGCCTTCCAAAAGATATAGTATAGAAAGTTTACACTAAATCTATAAGCCTTTCTCATATATTGTTTCATGGAGACATTTGCAATAGTTGACGGTTGGAAGACGGGTTGGTAACGTCAGTTTTTTTTAATCGACTACCCCGTTGGTCTTGTGGTGGTAGTAGTACGACTGCTGATCATGAGGTCCTGGGTTCGAGTCCCGGGTCGGATCAAAAAAAAAATTAATTATTGAGTTTTTCTGTTAAGAAATTTTCAGTAGTTGCCCGGAGTCAGGAAGTTGGCGGTGTTTCACCCCCGTGCCTCGGAAACCACGTAAAGCCGTTGGTTCTGCGCCTGATTTCTTCGGTCGTGTCGGTTTACCGTCCCGTCGGATTATGAGAGTGAGGGAATAGAGAGTGCACCTGTGCTTGCGCATACACTTGGGTACTATAATCCTGTCCTGCGCCGATGGCTAGCCTCCGCTGATGCAGGCCGCCGTGGCTGAAATTCGGTCTGGAGGACATTATTATTATTATTGGGGTATCTATATAATTTTCTCACCTGGTTGGGTTCTATAAATATATAATTATAAATTAAAATGAAAAGATAAATATACATAAATATCAATAAAATAAAATAAACACAAAAACTACATAAATAAATAAGATCCAACCAGTTGGGAGCCCTCGGCAGGGGAGACCAAACGGCCTAGTTATTATTATTATTATTAGTTTTAATTATTTTGAGTTGTTATCAGGAAGATGCTGTGGTCCATCTCCTGTTTCATTTCCGTCTGTCGTGTCTTACAAATTCACAGGATGATACGGCGTAGTTCAATCTCTTAGGCTGCCACTTATGGAAATACTGTATTCAAACAAATATAAATATAAATGTATTAATAGGTTTACGTTTTTAATTATCTTTTTTCAACTAAGTTAAAAGTTATTGGAAAAAATTCTGCCCTATGATTATGACTCGAACTTTTCGTACTTTAGGCGCTTGAAGTGGTAGCGTGTTTATTTCGGCAATCAACCACAAACTACCCTCTTCGTCAGGTCTATATATTCTAGTGACTTTCTACGTATGTGAACAATTTTTAATAGTTATTATTATTATTCATATATAAACATTGCACAGGGCGGGGATAAAATTTCAATCTGATAGGATTATGAGCTGAGCATAGAGCTTGCTGCTCAGCTGACGAGAAGTGCGTAATTTTTTGTCAGTGGTCAAATTAAAAATATACGTGGTACATATGGAGAGAGTATGTAAATTAATAGGCCTGAGAGATTATAGGCAAAGCAAGTGGCGCCAACGTCAGTGCTGACATGTTATACGAGAGTTAAAACACCGACTTCAGTAGTTGTTTGGTAGAGATTACCGTTGCCATTATCGTTACAGTCTGTGGCGGCGCTGTCGTCGCGCCACAAGCGAAAAACCGAAGCCTAAATCGCGCTATCAAAGTTCTAAAACGTAAACAATATATATATATATATATATATATATATATATATATATATATTTTATATATTTTTTTTATAGAACAGCTTCGAATTATCACACGGAGCGTTGGCCGCTCCCCGGGCACAACATATTGCCCGGCGGGAGATCCTTCTACGGCCACAAGTCTATAAACTCCATTGAACATAGACCACTGCCATAGATTGCCAAGATTGGCAGGCGGGTTTAACTACCTGCATTTTTTATTATTTTTAAGTTGCTATAAGAAAGATGCTTCTGGTCAATACCACTCAGTTTCCCTCTGTCGCCTGTTACGACACTCACGGGACGATATGGGGTAGTGGATATTTCTACACCGCCACTGCACGGTAAAAGTTTTTAACTTTTACATATTAATCAATACCGGACAACGCCGATGTAACTTATCAGAGTCAAAATACTTTTATCGCGATCGCGGAGTTGCAATGCCAATGAATGACAATAATTTAGAGTCTAAATAAAAAAATCGTTATGGCCCGAAGGCTTCACAATTTGGAGACCTCTGATTCAGAGTGTTCATCCTTTAAATTTTGGAACGATTCATTGAAATATCATTTTCGAGAGATAATATCGCCTTAAGTAAAGTTAACGCTGTATAAACTTTCTTTATGCAACATGACAATTTAGATCTAATCTTTTTAATCCAAGTTTCATAGTAATTGTATGTACTTACTCTAAGATCAAAGTGAAGGGAAATGTCGTAATAACCTCCTAAATGACTGAATTTGTTAAAATTACTTATTTTGGAAAAAAGTATTAGGGTTATGTGTTTATTTTCCTTAATATTTTTGTTTAAATAAATTTATAAGTTACTGTTCAACGATGATTTTTTTATTAAAAAATGATTATACTAGAATTTGAAATCGTTAAAGCGGTTTTTCCGAGAATTGACCACACTCACAAATAGTACAAGCGCAAAATAGCGGCAACGCCAGAGGAATTGCAGGTGTTCTTTAGAAAGGATAAGACTCTTGTTGAAGGTCGCTGAGTCGTCTGTAGTCCGGAAAAACCGCTGGCGTTCGTAAATTCCATTGTGGTCGTGCGTGGCAGGAAACATATCGTAAAACATGTTATAGTTAGTGGACTGCCGACCATCGAGATAATGGACTTTCAATTTCTGTCGGTGATATATTTTTAATTTTATTTAGGTAATCATACAGAGTTTTTGTCATATTTATAATACATAAAATATATACAGTAAGGCAAATAGAGATTACATAATTTATTTTAACAAATAACTACTAAGCGTTCGTGTGTGGATGTATGCGAGTGCGTACGCATGTGCACGTACGTGCGTGCGTGAGTGTACATGTGTGATTTATTCACCATTTTTGTTTACAACATCGCGTTTGGTGCGACTTTTGTATAGGTGGAAAATATCCAAGTCAGCGTAATTAACACTTATTTTTGGTTTTGGGCAATACGCCATAAGGAAGATTTTTTTTGCGCAATTTGTATTTGCTTGTGGTACCTACGTGATAACAATGGCGTATGTCTAGTTAGGCATTTAGAAATGAGTAATGATATATTACATAAAAGATCTGAACAATCTAAATTATCAGATCATAAGCCGTGTAGTAAAAACAAAGTGTTCTGATTTTAAAGTTATCTAAACCGTAGAATTTGCAAGCGTCAGTGTATGTAGCAAAACTAATTATTGTTACCTTTTGATGAGAAAAATTTAATGAATAGTTTTTGAATTGGTTCTATTTTATGCTTATGCTAAGCATATTTTTGTGACTAGATAGTATTAGCGCATTCGCGAATACTTCTTTTGTATGCAAAAAATAGAGCTTTAATGCAACTAATGCTGGTGAAGTCGAAGCACGCACGCTCTATGAATCCATTTTGCTTGTAGGATTTGTCTATAATACCATCTATTTGCTTATGGAACGTTAATTGTGAGTCCGATCCTTACGATCCCTTTGAGCAACCTTTTTATATGAAGGGGGGGGGGACAGGCATGCGGCTGATCTTATTGTAAGTGACTACCGCCGCCCATGAACAACTTCAACACCGGGGGAACAGGGGGATTGCAGATGCGTTACCGGCCTTTTATAAAAAGTTTCTTTTGTATATATGCGATAAAAGATGCAGAGAGATGTAACTTCTCTTCGTAGAGCTAGTGGAAAGAACTTGGTCGTCGACAATTCAAACTCCACTATGTTAATTTTTTTAAAAATAAAACTGAAGTTAATAACAAACTTGCGGTCCACCTGATACTAAGTGGGTAGCTCCCAGCCCAGAGATGAAAACAATATTCCAATAGAGGCCGAACCTGCACTTTGTAAAGTTGCAAGTGGAGGGCTGGTATGAAATACCGCCTCACTCTACTGAGAACATCAAGCTTTTGGGAGGTCAATTTAGCCTTCTCCTCCCAGTGACTGCGGAACTGTGCGTTCTGAGGCAAGGTGAATGCCCTGAAATTGAAGAGATACGACTAAAGGAGTTATTTTTAGAAGTACATAATATATGTGTGATTATTTTCTTTTTTAAATTTTTATTTATTATAGATTACATGTTATTTTTATTGAGTCATTTTTTACTTTTACCACTGTTTCGAAAAAAAATCCTCTGTCCGGGGAAGAACCAGCAAGAAACGCAGCTGGACTTTTTTTTTAAATAAACTTATTGTTTATTAAGATGAATTGCTAGATATGGTAATAAGGCTGTGCATATTTTTCATGTACATACGCAGTTTATTTTAACGAATATACGAGTAAATTATTTACTAGCTTAATGTTAAAAACAATGACATATTTAAGAAAAAAGTCAAGCGACAGAACAATATAGATTGAGTTTGAGAGAGGGATTTTTTTACATGTGATCACATATAAATTGTCAAACAAGTCAATGAAAGACAATTTTATCAAATTAAAAAAACTTGTTAGGGTTATTTTATTGACTTCATGCACAATTTTACGCAGTTTACTATGCACTTTCCGTTAGAGTCCATAACGCGTAGGTTCGTATTTCCTTTATAATAACTATCACAAACTAAGGTAACTGTTAAAAATATTTATGGATATAAATTCAAAAACTACATGATATCATTTTGCATAGTATCTTGATTTAGAAAGAGCCACATATTGTTTGTAAAATTTATACGTGGTAGAGCCAAGCTGCATCTATTATGGTTGTAGCATGAATGGGTCTGCTTGGCCGGAGAAGGACAACGTTCTCACAGAATACCAGAGTACCAGCTTAACGTTGCTGTGTTTCGTATGGTGAATGTAGAGATCTGGAGACCATTTTTACTGGAAACGAGGCATTCAGTCTTAGTCCTCACGGGTGACAACACATCTGCATTTTGATTCGTAATCGAGGAATGATGTAGATGTCTATGGACCGCAGCAAGTACTTACCATCAGGTGGACTGTGTGTGCGTTTGTCACACTTTTCCTAAAAAAATACCGTGGACTTTGACTTTCCAGCAAGACATCGCCTAGTCGCGGTCGGTCGAGATGACCCATCCATGATGAAATCATAATTGGAGCGGAGCTCCCATGGCGCAAGAAAACGATTCTTTGAAATCTATCTCCTCCGTAACATGATATAATTTTTTCGGCAATATTTGTAGCTCAACGCAGTTTGTAAACAATAAAAATCTGAATTTGAATTTTTTTTCTTTTACTATCTAATCGATTCGCTAATTTACATCTGCGCAATATCACACCATTTGAATTGAATCTTTTGTTGAAATAAAGATAGTTATGACTTTCATTTACTCCGCTTCGTTTATGATGCTAACTAAAGGTTTTACCTTTGCATCTGCATCGTATACCCTAGTATAGTATAATACAGCATAGCTTTAGCACATGAACATTTCTTTTAGTATTCGTCTGTTACGATAACACACGTGTTGTCACGTCACACGTTTTCCGTTCTAACATTGAAAAAAAATAACTATAGTTATACACTATAGTATACTATATACATAACTATAGTATACACAAACGGATAAAGACTACATTAGTATTAATATAAAGCGAAAAATGAATATGGATGAAATGCAATGTATAATACCTTTTAAGGTTCTCAAATTGAAATCATTTACACAGATATCTACATCGATTATTTATGACTGTGATGTAGATATTATTTAAGCGATTGAAGATGATCATTAGTTTATGAGTGTGGAAGTAATGCCAAAAGGTAAAAAAATACGCAAGAGTACGCACCGGTACAACGATATGTCATGGCGTTGACTTGAGTGTTTTCGATCTGGAAATTTCCGTTTAGATAATAACATTTTGCGTTTGATCGAATACGAAGGTCATTTAATAAGCTGAAAGCGGATATAATAATGTAAAGTAAACGCGACCTGATATTTTAAGAATGTACAAAAACATGTTGCGTCTGTGCATTTCATGGGTGCAAAGTTTTCAATTTAGGTCAGTCAACGAACTTTTGCAAGTTAAAGGACACAAAATATATTATACATTATAATACTTATACAACAGATGGGGAAGTCTGAGGCCTATAGCACAGTTTTAACTAACGCAGGCTTCAGAGCTCAAAAATAATTGTAACTATAATGTAACGTATGTTAATAAATTTCAAAATTTCAAATTTCAATAATTTTATTTTATTTTATTTTATTTATTAAGAAACCAACAGTGTTCTATATAGTTTACATTAAACAATATTATTATTATAATAAGGCCAATAACAGGTTTCCTTTAATTACTATGGCATAGAATACAGTCGTAACAACAACTACATTACATTGTTGCACCTGTTCCACAAATTTATAGACCTATGTACATGCACACTAATGAAATTAGTACCAGTACATACTGTAATGCTAATAATATTAAAATTGTTTAGTAAATGCCAATTCTACATCCATACAAATAAAGACGTGAGTGGATGAAGGTGTTAAGTCACGTAATTCCAATTTTGAGTACCTAAGAACCTCTAGGTTAAAGTTTTACTTTTGTTTTTCGAGATAAGTTGCTTCGAAACTAGTTTTTGTTCGCATACTATGAATCAAAGTTTTGTAAATAACCTAAAATATTAACGGCATGATAGCAATTGAACCAATGTAATATTTTTGTTATATAATTTGAAAAAAGAATTAACAAAAGTAAAGTTTTCTGCATTTTTAGTTATTTAAAATTAAATGTTAAGTAAGAATATATTTTATAACTAAACGATATCAATTGAACTATAATAAAAATATTACTGTTGTCGCTCGCGTCCGTAGGCTTCGACCACCTAACCTTAGGCCCACCCTACACGTGTCCCCCGGGTGGTGCTAAACGAGCGACAAAGCCGAAAAAATAGACTCGGCTCCTCGCCGTATGGTAGCGGCGTAAAATCTACCACCACCCCTTGTTCGCACCATGACTCAGAAAATAAAAGAAATGGCCCCTAGTTCCCGGCGCCCCATTTAATGGGGCAGGGGTGCGAAGAATCTCCGGGAAAAAAACCGGCGACGAGGTTCGCCACCCGTCACGTTCTGTCTCCCGGAGGGGCGAAAAGTGGATTGCGGAAACCCGTCTGGCTACGCTGAATGTATGTGGAGGAATGAATGATAAGATGGATGAAGTATGCGAAATGATGAATGACAGAGGAATAGATGTGTTATGTGTGAATGACACGAAACGAAAGGGAAAGGATGCCACTGCACATGGCACGTATACCGCGTATTGGTCTGGTGTAGACGAGACCGAACGGACCGAACGCATGCCAGGGAGTCGGTTTCATCCTTTTAGAAATAATGGGTCAATGTGTGAAAGAATATGAATGTGTAAGCCCGAGGCTGCTATGGATACGAATGAAAGTGGGCTTAAAGAAGCTGTTCCTGCTAGGGGTGTACGCCCCAGACATATCTAACCCACTTACATCCGAGAGCAGTTTTGGAACATGGTAAGGATGGTGTTGACAAAATGTAAGGAAAATGAAAATATTATTATGTTAGGAGACTTTAACTTGGGGTGAAGAGGTCTGGTTATGAAAGGATATTGGGAACGTTTGGTGATGAAAGTATAAATGAAAATGGCGAAGACCTCCTCACCGCATGTGTGGAAAAGAATCTTTTTGTGACGAATACTTTTTTCGTCATAAGAAGATTCACATGTATACATGGGAAAAAGGTGAAGATAGAAGCATGATAGATTTCGTAATTGTGGATGAAAGAATGAGGAGCGCAGTCGTAGATACAAGGGTTTACCGGGGGTCCAACGTAGGGACGGATCATTACTTGGTCTTATGTCGAATTAATGGTCTTTTCAAGCGTTGGCGGCATCGGACATCTGTGTCTACCACTGCGTTACAGCGTATAAGAATAGAGAAGTTACAAGATGAAGATGTGAAAGAGAAGTATAAATGTAGAATGAGAGGAAATATTAGATGTTTGAACGAGTTGTGTATGAATGATTTAGACTTGAATACTGTGTGGGATAATATTAAGAAAGGTTTGGTGGATGCCGCCACTGAAGTATGTGGTGTAAGTAAGAGAACAAATGAAAGGAAAAGTAATACATTGTGGTGGGATGATGTGGTACGGGTGGAAGTTGAATCAAAGAAGAAAGCATGATTAGATTTACTAGCAACCAAAGCTGGTAATTCTTCTGGTATGAATGATGAGATTGAAAGAAAAAAAGGCAGAATTTAGACGTCTAAATAAGAGAGTAAAAGAACGAAAACTGCAAATTTAAGTGTCGCACAAAAATTAGTGAAGAAAAAAGACGAAAAGTATTTGATTTATTTTGGGGTCTGGGTAATCATGTTAAACAATGGGAATTCATTGGTAAATATACAAAACGTTACACAAAAAGAAGAATCACGAATGATAGAGAATCGAAACGTAATATGAGCGTTAATTATTTCCTACCCATACTATCAATAAATGAAAATGACATTGAGGTAAAAGTTGGCAAAGTTATGTTTAAAAATACTCTTTGTATAAGCAACCAGTTTATCCAAAGCGCAATCGATAAGTTTGATAAAACAACAGGTTTTTGTAAAGAGGATCAACGAGGTTTTCATGGCAATAAAACAAAATTGCTGACTGAAACAGTTATCCAAAGCGTATGCGATCATGTTAAAAGTTATCAACCGATAGAATCTCATTAGAAAGCAAAGATACTAATAAAATATATTTAGACAACTCATTAAACTTCAGTGTCATGTTCAAAATGTACAAAACATGGACTCAAAAAAAAAAACCAAACAGAAATTGTCAATACATTGAGACAATACAGGGATGTTGTTAATTCCCACATGAATGTAGACTTTTTGTGCCATAAAAGGATCAGTATGATCAGTGCACTGCTAATAAAAATAATCCACCAAATGAATCTCAAGATAAAATAACATACGAAAAACACATATAGAACAAAAATGTGGCCAGATCGTTGAAAACAGAAGATAAGCAACAATCCCAGAACAGTACCTCGAATATCGCAGCTGCAACATTTGATTTTCAAAAAATCTTAAACTCTCCACATGGTGAAGTTAATTCGTTTTATTACAAAAGAAAATTATCTGTTTATAACTTTACCGTCTTTGATATGGGATAAGATAACAGCTAGAAGGGGGTCAAATGAAGTATCCAGTTGCCTCTACAACTACATCAACTGAAAAAGCCAAGAGGGAGTAAAGGATATACGCTTATAGTCGGATAATTCCGGAGGCCAAAACCGTAACAGTATCGTTTTTGCTATGTATTTACACGTGGCCAAAAATTTTGGTGTTCGCATTTGTCATAGATTTTGAGAAAAGGGTCATACGCAGCAAAAGGGTGATAGCGTACACGCATTAATTGAACGATCCTCCAAAAATAAAATGATTTTCTCGCCGCAAGAGTGGTATACCTGTGTACGATGGAGTAAAACAAACGATATATCCTATGAAATTGTGGAGATAAATAAAAATGATATCTTGGATTTTAAGTCTACTACGACTAAGAGTCATCACAAATGGGTAAAATATGAAGATGGGAACAAAGTAAAAAGGAATCAAGTACGCGAAATAGTGGTGGAATACGGACAACCAGATAAGATATTTTATAAATACGATTTGAATGAGAGGTCAACCATGTGTATTGACAGTTCCAAGAGGACAAGCAGACGAGTTTTGTAAGTCGATAATAATACACAAGAACTTGGAAAAGTTTATAGTGAGACTTTACCCATTATTACAGCTAAATACAAGGATTTAATGTCTTTGTGACAACAACATTTAATCCCACAAAGATACCATGATTTTTACAAAAATATTAAACATAGTAATGCCATGGAAGAATCAGAAGCTGCTGATGGCACTGCATTCGAAGAATAACTTCGGTTTTCGTACCTAATCGTTAACATTTTCGTATCTGCTTCCTTACTTGAAGTAGTAAGAATAATTATAATGTTGATATTGCTAAGTTTAAATATTGATTCTTGTTTTGTGTTTCTTTTTAATTTTATATCAGTCAACATGCTAATGGTGCCTTTGATAATAAATAAAACATAGTAATATGTTGCATTTTTATTTAGAAAATTATATAGTTAGTATGGAATTATTATATATTCAACGTGGTTTGGGAACTAATTAATGAATTTAACTAATAACTAGAGACATAGACGGAGTTTAGTGGTAGATAACTCATTTATTGGTAATGTATAAAATGTAAAATGCAAATTAAATAAAGACATCTGCAAAATTTCGACAAAAAAAGGGAATAATGTTTGCGTGTTGCTTAGATTTTCTTTAAATATTCTTAAAAGGATGGAAATGGAGATATAGATATTATCTTAGTTTTTATTAGAAATTTAAATGAAATGGACGCTTTTTGATCACAAAGTATAAACGGATATCAGGCAGATGTCTTCTTCTACGTACAAGTTTTTTGAGAGTAAAAAAAAGACATCTAAATTATTTCATTAAAACAACGACATGGCGACAAAACTTGTTACATAATTCATAAAGAATGTTATTTTAATGAATCATATAAAATTTCGTGTCAATCGGTCCATAACTCTCAAAATGCACATAATTTTTTACTATATCTGCTCTCCTGTAAAATTGCGATTTTGAAGATGTCCGTTTCTACTTTGCTGCCATCGAAATATAATATAGTGTATTATAACTGTAACATGAATTGGGTTGGCTTGTTCGAGGAATGATCCCGTTCTTACGCAATTCATTCAAACAATACACAGATCCACTGCCGAACATAGGCCTCCCCCAAGGAATGCCACAAAGGACGGTTCTGAGTCATCTGCTTTCATCGACTTTTGGGTGGTGAGGATATATTTCTTTTTCTAATGAGAATAAAATGTTGCAAATATAGATTTCATGTAATTCTTATTTAGAGTCATTTTTTATTTTTACCACTGGTTCGGAAAGAACCTCTATCCTGAGAAGAACCAGCAAGAATATTTATTTCATATATTTATTTAAACAATTAGTATGAAAACATTTAAAAACAGCATGGTAGCGACCACCTCATCTCCAGAGGTTCATATATAGGTTTGGTTATTAATGTTTGCATAGTGGCGTATGATAATCCATTAAGGACTACATTTCCGTGGGCGTTGTAAGAGGCGACATAGGGCAACTTGAGAAAAACCGTTTTCCAAAGTCTCGTTTACTCCAGACGTATGTATATGTAGATCGGAGACGGAGAACAGTGTCAAGGATGCGATACGTCCGGTGCTGCGCTCGTTAATCCATCTGACAAGCGCGGTGATCAAGGCGAATCCACCTAACGCACCGAGCCATGTATTGCAGTGGACTCCTATTGAAAACAGATGATGAGGAATAATAACTAGAGGTATATATAAAATTATTTTCTATTTGATACCGCGTGCCCTCGTATTCGCAAAGTAGTCCACACTACATGACTGTACAATTTTATAATAAACTCCAAATCGACCACCTTACCCAACTCAATCAGCCAATTTTTAAGAGAAGGAAAAAAAGGTGAATAAAAAGAAAAATAATAAATAAAACAGTTTACATAATGATTTCTTATATTTACGCGAACGCGCTCTATAATCTGTCAAAACAAACTCTGGATGATGCAATAATTAGGGTTTTATCCAAAGGCCTCAACTTTGCAATTACACCCCGCAAATTACCGTACGAAGAAATTATCTGTAGTGTCGAGGACTGTTTATTTAAAAACAATATGCGGAAAGAAGATTTGGAGGCGATACGTCAAGACATCTCGTCTATGTTACGTCGATGTTCAGTGCCTAAATCGAATCTTCCCAAAGACGAATTTATAGCGTTAAAGAACCTACGCAATAAACACGAACTTACGATTCTCCGCGCAGATAAGGGAAACGCCACGGTAGTCATGGATACGTCAGATTATAATTCTAAAATACAACAACTTTTTTTCGGATGTAAGTACTTATAAAAAGGTTAAAAACGACCCAACAAATAGCACACTAAAAACAACTAGTGACCTCATAAAGAAACACTCGAAAAATTAAATCTGGACGTAAAATGGATAATACCTACGTGCGCCAAATCACCAAAATTGTATGGGTTACCAAAAATACACAAGCCCAATGCTCCATTAGGTCCCATAGTGAGCCAAGTCGATTCACCAACTTACAGATTGGCTCAACACTTAGCGAAAATACTCTCACCACTCAGGGGACATACAAGAGCACACATAAAGGATTCCTAACATTTTGTCAGCGAGATTAAAGACCTACATCTGGCAGACAATGAAACTATGGTCAGTTTTGATGTGCAGTCATTGTTTACATGCTTACCTGTTGAAGACTGCATCTCAATTGTAACTAGAAGGCTGGAAGAAAACAACATGCCCGTAGAATATGCAGTATTACTCCGAGACTGCCTTACATCTGGCTACCTATTGTGGAAGGAAGGAGTTCTACAAGCAAGTAGATGGTGTGGCGATGGGCTCTACCTGTATCTCCCATTGTCGCCGACATATTTATGGAAGACTTTGAGGAGAAAGCCCTGTTTAGTTCTCCCATAAATCCAAGATTCTACAAGCGGTACGTTGACGACACTTTCACAATTCTACCTTTAGATAAAGTAACTGCATTTTTAGACCATCTTAACTCTATAAATTCTAAAATTCAGTTCACAATGGAGTTAGAGGTAAACAATTCCTTAGCTTTTCTAGATGTGTTAGTAATTCGGAATCCTGATAACACCTTGAGCCATACTGTGTATAGAAAAAAGACCCATACGAATAGATATTTAAACGGTGATTCTCACCACCATCCTTCACAGTTAGCTACCGTGGGTAAGTCTTTGTTTCAGAGAGCACGAGGGATCTATGACAGTAAACACCTGGCTGCAGAGCTCCACCATGTCAAGCAAGTTTTGCATGACAACAAGCTTCGAGTCCCGCGCCTACGTCACAGTGAACGAGTGAAGCCGGCCACAGTCGAGCGTGTACCTGCTGTACTGCCATATGTTAGAGGAGTCACTGACAAGATTGGCTACATCTTGAAGCGCGCTTCCATCAAAACATACTTCAAGCCGCTGAAGAAGATTGGTCAGTTTTTACCATCGGTCAAGTGTAATGTCCCTCTGCAAGATGCAGGAGTGTACAAGCTTGATTGTGAATGTGGTCTCTGCTACATAGGACAAACTAAAAGATCAATAAAAACTCGCGTTAAAGAACATATAGCTGATGTGAAGAATCGATGCTCCGAGAAGTCTGCAGTCTGTGAACACGTACAGAATCGCCCCCGTCACTACATCAGATTTGATAGACCGCAGATCCTCGCTAAAGAACACCGATTCCTTCCAAGGATGATTCGCGAGGCTATTGAAATCAAAAAACATCCTAATTTCAATAGAGAAGATGGCTGGGTGCTACCATCTGCTTGGGATCCTATAATAAATAAAATTAAATCCCAACCCAAGCATACAACTGCAAGACTTCAAGATACCATAAGTTCATACTGCATAGATCGGAACAAAAGTTAAATTTTAATCTATGGTAACCGCGGTTAACTATGACATATGGACGTTGAACATCTCAGTCCTGCCCGTGACCATGAGTGCTGTAAAGCGTTCGAAACGTCGGGTATTTAAAAAGATAAATATACGCGAAAAATTCCGTAAAAACTAGTATTATTTCAATAAAACAGTTTACATAATTGATCCATAGTATTTTTATAAGATGATATTCTACCTCCTAAAATACTTTGAATTTATATGTTGAGTATTTTTGTCTTCAGTTAAAAATTTTCGTCTTATTAAAAATAATACTTATAATTACTGTTAATTAATTAATTTATACCCTTACCTTATAACGTAATCTGATGTTGCAGATGTTCATGGCTGATGGTGATCATTTACCATCAGGTTAGCGGTGAGCGTTTGTCTCCTCTTCCATAAAAAAACTGTAATGCACATACACATCTATCCTGAATACACATGCACTGTCACCACTAAGGACTAAGATGAAATTCCTCATTCATTTCTCAGAAAATTAGTACAGTTACAGTATACTAATTTTCTTACCCTTCAAACTAGAATATTCGATTTAACTATACTTTTTACTTAGCTTGATTTTGTTTAACATTAAATTTATAATAAAAACAATAACAATAATTACTTATTAACTTTCATGCTTTTCATGTGTGATTATTACCAACAGAGAAAGATGGACGGATCGCTGCGAACGTACATATCAAATGACGCCAATATCAAACCATACTCAACTACTGTAAGAACATGCACTCATACACATTCACAACCATCAACATGGTTTTAGATGCTTATATGTACGTCCGGTTGGGGACGTTTAGGGGCTGTTAAAGAAAGAAAGAAGAAAGATGTGTGCGTGAGTGGTGTCAAGCATAAATATCTGAGATATGTATGTTATTAATCCAACTCATACGTGGTAGAGCCACGCTGCATCTATATTATGGTTGTAGTACGAATGGGTCGGCTCGACTCTCACAGAATACCAACGTAAAATAGCAGCTTAATACTGCTGTGTTTCGTACGATGAATGTAGAGATCCGGAGATCCTTTTTTACTGGAAACAAGGCAATCCATCTTAGTCCTCAGGGGTGATAACGTTTCTGCGTTTTGATTTTTAATCGCGGATAAATGTAGATGTGTATGGGCCACAGCATCTACTTACTATCAGGTAGACTGTGTGCTCATTTGTCACCCTTTTTCTATAAAAAAAACTCAAAAGGGGTTAAGAAGTTGCTTGGTTTCACCATAGATAATTTTAATAAATACGTTTGAGCGTCATTTGAAATGTACGCAGCCCCGTCTACCTTTTGCCTCTAACTTTGTTTTATTTTAATTTTGTAATTTTTTAATTTACATTTTTGGCTTGGATGCTTGTCCTTTAAGTCATGTCGTCATTTCGTTTGGGATCTTCCTTTTTATAGATTTTTTTATTCAGAATATGCTTATGCGTCACATTGCATGGTTTTTGGGAGATTTTGATGACAGCTCCCAGCAGACAGTATATTATGACTGTCACTTAAGTTCATAAGGCGCCTAAGCCATCGAAATAATTTGAGGCTTATATTAATAAAATAATATCGAAGCACTTGTTTTGTTGTTTTCTCTTATAGTCTATATGCGCAGAAATTTAATATACAAAATTACCACAATCACGTTTACGTATCAAAATCCACTTCAAAACCATTATTTAAACGATAAAATATGGGCAACAATCCGTCGAAGGTCAAGTTCCCGCCAAAACTAGCCTCTATATTATGTTAGATTTATTTATCTACTTAAGACAATATAATAAATCGAGATGATGGCTTAAAGGACAGGCATCAAAAACCTTAATAAAAAAATTAAATTGAAAACACAGGTGAGATAGCAGTGCAGTGGTCTTTCAGGCACAATTCTCGTTTTAAAACTTAGTCACGATTGACCCGAAATCGATTCTACAAATTTTTTTAACAGTTGTTACCTATTATAAAATTATACTTTTTTACGATAGGTGTACCGTACCGTGTGCTATTACTGGACACAGTCTACCCGTGTACCCATAGACATTATACTGCGTATGGACCGGATCATTGAATCTCTAGAAATAGGGTATTATACCTATTTTCAAAAAGTGTTTTAAATAAATCCTAGAGTGATAATGTACCACTATAATTCTTATATAATTTTTTAAACCGAATAGTGCCATAAAAATTACTTTTAATTTTCGCGTGAAAACGCTAGCCAACATGCTGTTCTACTCCTGACGTCACTGTCTCGGAACCGATTTTGCAAAGAAATGAGGTGCTTTTTAATGCTTAATAATGAGTTATCATCTATATCATTATTGTGTTGTGCCTGAATAAATATATATATTTTTTACATGGTGTAAAATACCCTATTATTGACAAGGAAATAAGGCAACTTTAAAAACAAATGATAAACTTTCTTTATATTCCATCCAAAAATTGTTATTAGTGATCGTAATTATTCGTTGCAAGTTTGAATTAACGCCGCTCTTATTTTCGTATATATTTCATATTTGTTTTGTCATAGATAATATATCTTTAACGTACATATTATAGTAATAATAATAATAAATAATTGGAGCGACCAATGAGTGGAACGGGCCCAGCACCGGATCAGGCCGATACGGTCGCATTCTGGCGCAGCCTGTGGTCAGAGCCCGTAAACCACAACGAGGGCCCTTGGACGGAAGTTGTGACGAGTCAGTGTGCGGGTATTACCCCTATGGACCCCGTCATCATAACGCGGGATGACGTAGCTGAGGCGGTCCGTAGGGCCCCGAACTGGAAAAGTCCGGGGCTTGACGGGCTGCATCACTACTGGCTGAAGGGGTTTATGGTGTGTCACGCTGTTCTCGCCAAACAGTTTCAAGAGGCTCTCAACCAGAAGTCGCTCCCAAGCCTCTTCACTACTGGGATCACTCATTTGGTTCCTAAAGATCAGGGTGCCACAGACTCGAGCAAATACCGCCCCATCACGTGTCTACCGACCATATACAAGACACTAACATCCATTTTGAGCGCGAGAATTGCTCGTCACCTGGACTCAAATCAGGTGATGTCGCGCGCTCAAAATGGATGTCGGGGCGGTGGTCGTGGAACCAAGGAACCACTCTTCATTGACGCGGTCATTGGCAAAGTGGTGAAACGCAACCGTCGGAACTTCTCCGCCGCCTGGATAGATTACAGAAAGGCATTTGACTCGGTGCCCCATACATGGCTAAAGAGGGTCCTCGAGCTGTACAAGATTGACTGTACAGTTCGAGACTTCCTCGAGCAGTGTATGGGGCAGTGGAGTACGATCCTCTGTCATCTAGGCGAGCGGATGACGGCTGCGGAAAGCCGCATAAGGATAAGAAGGGGTATATTCCAGGGCGACTGTCTGAGTCCAATCTGGTTCTGTCTCTCTTTGAACCCTCTCAGTACTTTACTGGAGGGCTCCGGGAGGGGATTTCAGCTTCGGAAAGGAGGTACAAAAGTGACCCACCTTTTCTATATGGATGACCTCAAATTATTCGCCTCCAGTCGCTCCCATCTTATGGAATTGCTAAACATCACTTGTGAATTTAGCAATTCTATTAGAATGGAGCCGGGGACGGATAAGTGTGCGGTCCTCCATGTTGAAAGGGGTTGCTAACTCTGAGGGCATAGACTTATCTATGCTTGTTAACTTAAGGGCCCTTTCCGAGGCTGAAACATACCGATAACTGGGTATGTCACAGAACATCGGTATCGATGAGGCTGGTATGAAACAGTCAGTTTGCGACGTGTTTTATGCACGCTTGACCAAAGTGCTTAACAGCCTTTTGTCCGGTGTGAATAAGACACATGCATATAACGGTTGGGTCATGTCTGTCCTCATGTATACCTTTGGCATGCTCAGGTGGAGTCAGACTGAACTTAACGCCCTGGATAGAAAAGTCCGCACTACAATGACGTCCCATAGGATGCATCATCCGAGATCGTCGGTAATGAGGCTGTACTTGCCGCGAAAGTATGGTGGGCGTGGCTTCCTGAGCGCGCTCACCATTCATAATCGCGAAGTGTGCAGCCTCCCTCATTACGGAGATGGTATCCATTCTATAATGACGTCATTTCTAGTGATAAAGGACTTACCTCTCTATCCTTAGCCAACGAGCAATGGCAAGACCCGGCAGTACAGAGCATTTCCGACCGGGAGACCGTATGGAAGGAGAAGGAGCTCCACGGGAGTTACTATAGGGCTCTACATGAGCCTCACGTAGATACAGCCGCCTCCCTCAACTGGCTACGTTTTGGTGACCTCATCGGGGAAACCGAAGGTTTTGTCTGTGCAATACAGGATCAGGTTATTAAGACCAACAACTATCGAAGATACATCCTAAAGGATGGCACTGTCGACGTCTGTCGAGCTTGTCGCCATCCCGGGGAGTCACTTAGGCATGTCATCTCCGGTTGTTCGGCGCTTTCTAACTCTGAGTACTTGCACAGGCACAACCTAGTAGCCAGAATTCTACACCAGGAGCTCGCTCTGAAATACGGTCTCGTGGACCGGAAATTGCCGTATTACAAGTACTTGCCGGAAGCCGTGCTCGAAAATGACCGCGCCAGGCTCTACTGGGACCGGGCCATCATCACAGACAGGACTATTCTTGCGAATAAGCCTGATATTGTGCTGATGGACCGGGCACAGTCAAGGATATTTTTGATCGACATTACCATTCCGTATGACGAGAACCTCGTGAAAGCCGAAACAGAGAAACGAACAAAATATCTGGACCTGGCTACGAGGTGACCGACATGTGGGGTGGTATGCCGACCGAAATTATTCCTGTAGTCGTCTCTGCGAATGGGCTAATCCCAGTCAGCCTCTCGGGTCATCTGAGGACGGCTGGGACTCCGTGACGGACCGCTCCGGGCTCAAATGCAGAAGGCGGTGCTCCTCGATACCGCCCGCATCGTCCGCCGGTTTCTTTCCCGTTCCCCCTAACCCTCGGCCGTTTGGTCTCCCCTACCGAGGGATCCCATCTGGTTGGATCTTATTTATTTATGTAGTTTTTGTATTTATTTTATTTTATTGATATTTATGTATATTTTTCTTTTCATTTTAATTTATAATTATATATTTATAGAACCCAACCAGGTGAGAAAATTATATAGATTCCCCAATAATAATAATAAGTTCTTTATTTCCAAGAGGTTGTACATCAAGATATTTGCTTAAAATTTAATAAAGCTACATTGGTACATATACCTGAAAACATAGCATCTGCAGCCGAACTAGGAGACCTGTGCATCAGCTGTCAGCGCCATATCCCTACCGTTAATTTATAAAAATATTAGGATGCAAGCAAAAGTTACTCGTAAATGCAAGCAAAAATTAAAGTTACAATGAAATTAATTGGATCACATATTAAGTTTATGTACTATGTTACCACTTATTACTTATACTAAGGTACAAACAAGATAATAATTTATAATACTTATATCGTTCCTCTCTCATAAGATGTGTAATGTATGACTGTAAGAAGTAATTGTGTTATGAGTGTAATGTGTATGAGCAGTTATGGGAGAGGAGCATGTAAAATGTGCGTATTGAATAAAACTATTATTTACGGATTTTATCGCGTTTAATTACTTTAATTTATTTTTATTATTATCCCGACGTTTCGGGTACTTTACAGCACCCATGGTCACGGGGGGGACTGAGATGTTTGACGTCCCAATGTCATAGTTAGTCCGGCTACCTTCAGTTTTTTTAATATTAATTTTTGGTCCGATTTACGCAAAACGAGCTTATAGTATCATGAAGTCTTGCAGTGGTAAGCTTGGGTTTGGGTTTAATTTTGTTAATTATAGGATCCCAAGCAGATGGTAGCACCCAACCACCTTCTCTATTGAAATTTGGATGTTTTTTAATTTCAATAGCCTCGCGTATCATCCTTGGTAGGAATCGGTGTTCTTTTGCGAGAATTTGTGGTTTATCAAATCTAATGTAATGGTGGGGACGATCTTGAACATGTTCGCAGACTGCAGACTTCCCGGAGCGTCGGTGCTTTACATCAGCTATATGTTCCTTCATGCGGGTTTTTATAGATCTCTTCGTTTGACCTACTTGTCTCCTCTGACAAGACCTCGGACAAGATTGGCTACATCTTGAAGCGAGCGTCCATTAAGACATACTACAAGCTGCTGAAGAAGATTAGTCAATTTTTACCATCCATCAAATGTAATATTCCTCTACAAGATGCAGGTGTGTACAAGCTAGATTGTGAATGTGGTCTCCCTTACATAGGTCAAACAAAGAGATCTATAAAAACCCGCGTGAAGGAACATATAGCTGATGTAAAGCACCGACGCTCCGGGAAGTCTGCAGTCTGCGAACATGTTCAAGATCGTCCCCACCATTACATTAGATTTGATAAACCACAAATTCTCGTAAAAGAACACCGATTCCTACCAAGGATGATACGCGAGGCTATTGAAATTAAAAAACATCCAAATTTCAATAGAGAAGGTGGTTGGGTGCTACCATCTGCTTGGGATCCTATAATTAACAAAATTAAACCCAAACCCAAGCATACCACTGCAAGACTTCATGATACTATAAGCTCGTTTTGCGTAAATCGGAACAAAAATTAATATTAAAAAAACTGAAGGTAGCCGGACTAACTATTACATTGGGACGTCAAATATCTCAGTCCCCCCCGTGACCATGGGTGCTGTAAAGTACCCGAAACGTCGGGATAATAATAAAAATAAATTAAAGTAATTAAACGCGATAAAATCCGTAAATAATAGTTTTATTTAATGTGTAGTGTTCGCGTAAATTTAAGAAATCATTAAATGTGTGTATGTATACATGTATGTGCGCGCGCGCGCGCGTGTGTGTGTATGTGTGTGTGTGTGTGTGTGTGTGTGTGTTTGCTCATGTTTTTTTTTTTTATAGAAGAAGGGGCAAACGAGCATGTGGCTCACCTGATATTAAGTGACTACCGCCGCCCATGATCAACCGCAACACCAGGAGAATTGCGGGTGCGTTGCCGGCCCTTTAGAAAGGAGTAAGCTCTTTTCTTGAAGGTCCCCAGGTCGTATCGGTCCGGAAAAATCGCCGGTGGTAAACTATTCCACAGAGAGGTTGTACGTGGAAAAAAAACTCCTTGTGAAACGTACAGTGGTGGACCGCCAAGTATCCAGATGGTGTGGATGGTATCGGGACGTTTGACGTGTAGTGCGTTCACGAAATTTGGCGGCTGGGATTAATCCGAACAATTCCTCAGAGCACTCCCCGTGATAGATGCGATAAAATACGCAAAGAGATGCAACATCTCTTCGCAGCGCCAGTGAATCGAGCCGATCAGAAAGCACTCGGTCGTCGACGATTCGAGCCGCTCTGCGATAGATGCGGTCAAGTGGAAGAAGCTGGTACTGGGGGAGCCCCAGCCCAGAGATGGGAACAGTATTCCATGTGCGGCCGAACCTGCGCCTTGTAAAGTTGCAGGCGGTGTGCCGGCATGAAATACTGTCCCGCTCTGCTGAGCACGCCAAGCTTTTTAGAGGCCAATTTGGCCTTCCCTTCCAAGTGACCACGAAACTGCACGTCACTCGATATGTCGACACCGAGGATTCCGATACTGGCTGAGGCAACAAGGGGGAGTGCCTTGAAACTGAGGGGATACGACAAAGGGGTTCTTTTTAGCGGTCAACGCGCAAACTTGTGTCTTCTGGGGGTTAAACTGGACTAGATTTA
Source organism: Parnassius apollo (assembly GCA_907164705.1). Classification (NCBI taxonomy): domain Eukaryota; kingdom Metazoa; phylum Arthropoda; class Insecta; order Lepidoptera; family Papilionidae; genus Parnassius; species Parnassius apollo. The sequence continues at coordinate 10,142,107 of CAJQZP010001449.1, read as the reverse complement.
GTCGCCCCCAATCCGAGACTCTGTCCAGCAGAGACTCGACTTCAGACACAAGTTTGTCCCGGCACTCGGAGACGTTTTCCCGGGAAATATTGACTCGGCCGGTGTAAAGAGCATCACCAGTGCTGTCATCTGCATAGCAATGAATGTTACGGGTACGCAACATGTCATTGATATGCAGAAGAAACAGCGTTGGCGATAGCACACAGCCCTGTGGAACACCAGCATTAATAGGCTTGCAATCGGAGCTTGCACCGGCTACAACGACCTTGATGCTCCGATCTGCAAGAAAGCTGGTGATCCAATCGCACAATTCCTCGGGAAGCCCATAGGAAGGGAGCTTCGAAAGAAGCGCTTTGTGCCAAACCCGATCGAAGGCCTTCGCAATGTCCAAACTAACGGCCAATGCCTCCCCCTTGAACTCTACTGCCACCGCCCATCTGTGAGAGTGTACGTGTATGTGTCTGGTTATTATGATTTTATACGGGTAGTTTTACGGATGACAGTTATATAAGAATTTATGTTTAAGTCTGAATACTAAGAAGGTTTTCAGTTTCATTATAAGTTAATTTTTGTAGGTAATTATGTACAGTTTTTTTTACAATTTATTTTATTAAGGTGGTAAATATCTAATGTTTTATGTAGTTTATTATATAAGTGTGGTCCCAAAATGCAAAGAATTTTCTTATAAAAGTTGTTTTATAATTAGTTGTATCTACGGAAAATTTCCTGCGTTTATTTAAGTTCATTCGGCTGAATAACAATAAGCTATGTTGTTTCTGAATGATCGTTAATATAAACAGTTGTCTTACTGTAAGGACCTGACAGTTAGCATAAAGCTGTGATGTAGGATAAAGAAAAGGTTTAAATGTTGCAACTTTGAGTATAGCACGTTGAGAGATTTCTATCTTTTGTAGCACCGTTTTAGAGGCACCACCCCACGTTGATATGCAGTATGTTATAATAGAGTGTGTTAATATGTTGTTTAAAATTTAAATTACTATCTATTATAATCCCTAGATATTTAATATATTCAACAGACTCAAGTGAAAGGCAGGAATAGCTGTTATCTCTTGTTAAGCAATCATATGAATGAATCACTAAGTTAAAAATTTCAAAGTTGCGAAAAGGTTTTCTTAATGATTAAACTACATATTTTGTGTTCGTAATATTGATTGAAAGTTTATTACTGTAAAACCAATTAGTAACTGCATTTATACCTATTTGTGCAGACGAGAATACGTCTTTCCACGTACCTGCAGCAAATATCAAAACAGTGTCATCTGCGTATGAAATTATATGTCCCTGAGAGAGATGAAATTTTGTAAAATTATCAATATAAATAAGGTTGGGCCGAGTATACTCCCGTATTTATTCACACTAACGCATTGATATCTCTCAGAAAGATAACTTTTAAATAATTTGAGTTGAGTGCCTCTGATACCGACATTTTCCAGTCTTTTTAATAGTATTTTTATTGATACTGTGTCGAATGCTTTCGCCAAATCTAAGAAAACTGAAATACACTTTTTTCTACTGTCTAAATGCGATGAAAAAAATTTGTGAGAGTATGAACGGCATGCTTTGTTGATTTGCCATGTTTAAAACCAAACTGTGCATTTGACAATAAATTATTTTTCTCCAGATATTTTGTAAGTCTATTATTTATAATTTTCTCTAAAATTTTGGATAAAGCGGGTAATATAGAGATAAGTCTATAATTACCTACATAGGTTTTTTCACCATCTTTAAAAATAGGTCGAATTACGGACTTCTTAAGATATCTAGGTAATACTCCATCATTTAAACATTGATTAAATATACAAGTTAAAGGAGGTATTAACAAATACTTAAAATTTTTAATAAATTTATTCGAGATTCCATCCCAACCAACTGAGCAGTCAGTTTTCAAATTGTCATTTATTGTTCTACTTCACTTTCATCTGTGTCCAATAAAGCAAATGAATTTAAGTAATAGTTTGATTCTTCACCAATGTTAATATTAAAACTTTCACTATTATTATTTCCTACCTTAAAACTCTCTGCCAAACTTTTACCTACATTTACAAAATAATTATTAATAAGGTTAACAGATATTTGCGGCGTGCTGGATATATTTAACAGTTCTCTGTTATACCCTTTGTTTTTCATGTTACCTATAATATCAGTAAGTACTTCCCATAGCTTCTTATTATTATTTTTAGCCATATTCACTCGCTCTTTTTCATAATTTCTCTTTACCTTTTTTAACAATGCGTTACAGTGATAACGATATCGTCGGTATATAATTTGATCACTTTCACTATCTGGAAGTCGTCTAGCCAGTCGTAATCCAAGGTTTGATGATCTTTTTTGTCTTGGCAACTTTATTAATTTAGTATTAACGTCAATTACTGTTTTTGGATCTTTAATATTATAAGTAGGTAAAATGTCAATGTTTTGCATATCCGAATTAAGTTTATCGTGATCTATTTTTCTGATAGTAGTTGTATAAAACTGTTGACGTTGTTTTTTTTCATACATAAAATTACAGGTTTGTGATCAGTGATTGAAGTTTGAGGAACTATAGTAAGTGAAGGATTATTCGTTTTTAGCAGAACATGATCAATATACGAACCACTTGCGTCACGTGTTACTAAAGTATGAGTGGGTAATAACCCGCGGAATGCTGTCAGTTGTAAATACTTATCCGAATTAATATCTGTTTTACTGTTAATGTTAATATTTATATCTCCTATTATAATTATGTTTTTATGTTTCGAATATTTCTGTAGTACACTATCCAAATAAGGAAAAAAGTTTTCTAAGTTTTATATGACGGTGACCTATATATTGAGATTTTAATAATATCATTCAATGTTGTTATGATACAATTCCCTTCTTGAAAGTGAGGCTCCTCAGTCGTGAACAAATGTTTTTCTTTAACATATATTACTAATCCGTCATTTTGGTTGTTGTTAAAATTGGTGGAGCATAAATTATAATCATTAATTTTGGGTAAGTTGTCCTTATTAAGCAACCAGCATTCAGTTAGTACAATTATATCGAAATCTATTTTTAATCTAGTCAGTAATACTTCAAAATCTGTAATATTGCAGTTAATACTTCGTATATTCTGCGTAATAATTGTGAAGTTGGATTCACTAGGTGACAAATACTTATAACAATCTTCAACGTCACAGGCTGACGATCTTGATACCGTAACTTTATCTAAGTTAATAGTGAAGCTTAGAGCGTTATTATCGCCTTTTATTTATTACTTTAAATTTCTCTAACAAAATCTCGTTATTGACCAAATAATATCTTTTATTGGATAAATTGATTGAAAAATGTAACTGTAAGTTGTATATATGAAATGAATGAATATGATTCGTTATAAAATGCAAGTGTAATATAAAAGATGTAATTAAGCTGTGTGAACATAATGTTTGCTTTTTGATTAAGTATTGTGTGTAAATTGTGTTATGTGTATTATAAAGTATAGTGTTAGAATATACTTTATTCTTATTACGCTAGTTAAAAAGAAAAAAAAAGGATGCGAAAATATCTAATCTAAAGCTTAAAACTAGTCATTCGGTCTTCCGTAGATTTTCTAGATCTGTTTCATTATTTATTCTAATTTCAGAAGAATTTTCATTCTTGCGTAAGTATACAATGCTTCTAGATGTCCAGCAGAATAAATATTTATTACTTTTTTGGAAAATTCTGGCCTGATATATATATATATATATATATATATATATATATATATATATATAAGATGGTTTTGTTTTATTAAATTTTTTTACTTCATGTAACATTATTTCTTTAATAATGACTGAATTAAATTTCACTATTATCGGCCTAGGCCCCGTCTTAGAATTGGTTCTATACACACCTTTTATGTCTGAATCTCGCAAATTCACATTCAACCACTCCCCTAATTTTTTAACAGTGCTACATAGATTTTCCTTTGATTCTTCATTGTTTTTAGGTATCTTTCTTATTTCTATTCCTCAAAATCTAGACTTTCTTTCCATATTTTCTATTGTCTCCTGTAGTTGTTGTATAATATGTCTATCCTGGCTTTTCCCTGCCTCTAGAACGGATATCCGTGATAGAAGCTCATCATACTTGTTTGACATAGTATCGACGCTGTTTTTTAATTCATCGTTTTGTTCTTTTATATTTTATTTATTATATTAACTATAGTTTGTAAATCTTTGAAAAGCTTTGCTTGTTCATTCGTATAAACTGAAAACATTTCACTCATATAAGACATAATGTTAGGATTCACTCCGTCATGTTTCCTTTTTTTACGCTCAGTAACATATAACGTAAGCGATGGAATATCAGGCGCCGATTCACTGTGAAGTTTTGTCGTCCGTTCTAGCGCGTCGATTGCGCGCTTCTGCGATGTCTGCGATTGTGATGTATCATCAGAGCTCATATGCACGGGCGAAGCGGACGGCGGTGTGCGGTTGATCGGCATTGTATAACCGGTTTTGAAATAAAAAGACGCCTCAATGTTAAATTACCAGGACAATATGAGTTAGAAAGTGTGATCGCAGTATATTTGAGAACTCGTACCCCTAATGCAACCGTATGAGTAAAATATTATCGTCTCTCTTCTTATCGTTTTGCTAACGTGTGGTGTCTTATGCTGTGTCCTATTTATTTGTTGATTGTAAATGTGATGATTTTACTCACACATATAATTTAGTTTGTTGAATATTAATCACTGCCGCAGATGTCACTTGCACTTCGTAAACTGCCTCGGGCTTTATGCGCTCCTAATATTTTATCACTATTTTGTCACAGCATTTATTAAAATACAAGTAATAAAATAAACTATAAACCCGTCTTAACTCTATATATATATATATATATATATATATATATATATATATATATATATATATATATATATGTGTGTGTGTGTGTGTGTGTGTGTGTGTGTGTGTGTGTGTGTGTGAATATTAGGGGAGTTGGGGGAATTGGGAGTCACTTAAGGAAAACTCGTTATTATAATCACTAATAATCAGTCTTATAATTTGTTCACATTTACTTATCTTTAAAAACTATTCAGGTATCTAGTTACTTAAGTATTTTTGGTTATCGTTAACATAAACATAATTATAATTAAAAATTCAAAACGTCATTTTGGCTCCAATTACCCCACATGTAAGGGGGAATGAAAGTCGGTCTATGGGGGAATAAGAGTCAAAATTATGAAACAAAAAGTAACAAAACTCGTTTAACAAACAAATAAAAATTAACAAAATTAATTAATTAATGCAAAAATCACAGCGATAGCGACTTGGATCATCACATTCTGTACATGCCTCATGGGCCCATCCAGCACAGAGATGGCATCGGTACCAGATTTCTCTCGGTTTTCCCTCTTCGAGGCATATCGTGCACACAGACTGATCACGCTCTATCTGAGTGTTTTTCTGGATGTTTAGTGGGAGTTCAATATTTTCTAAGTCACTGTCACCACTCTCATACGGAACCTGTTCATCAGCCGATTCTTCAGACGAACTTGACTTAAATAAGTTCTTTTTTACTTCTTTTTTTCTCTTAATGGCTCTGCCTCCTGTATGCTTTTCTTTTTTCTTTCGTTTCTTAGCTTTTTCTTTAAAAACCGTTTTCAAAGGCGTGGCAGTAAGAATTTCTGATTGTTGTGTTCTTTTTCCCTTGCTTTTACCTTTTCCAATGCAAGGCATAGGTGTCAGTTGTGAAAGTACGCCAGCTAGAGGTTCACTGTCGGATTTATTATTCTCTTGATTTATACTATCATTTGTTTTATAATTTGTAATATCATCACTTGTGAAAGGTTGCGGTCCTATAACATTCCTACTGCTAGTTGATGCGGTTGCTTCTGAAATGTTGTTAATTAAATGGTTATTTGAAACTTCATTAATTCTTAAGTCTGTTATGGTGGCAGAAATGTTTTCAATACAGGGAACATCAGAGGCGTCTAAGAAGTCTTCGTCTTTGAACTTGTGAGGATTGAATGGGAATATTCCTGTTGATGCGAATCCACTGACTCCCTTCTCTACTGAGGCAACTCTCATATAGGCTTTGTTAAAAATCCCAGCGACTTCGTATGGCGTGATTTTTTGTAAATTATGTGATTTAATATATAAATCACACTCTCTGTTGTAAGCTTTCTTAAGAGGACCATAGAAAACCACGTCAAGAGGTTGTAGCATATGTGATGTATGAGGAGGAATGGACACCATTTTAATGAAATGTTCTCTGCAAAAATTGTATGATTCGAGGGTAGAATGACTGTAATGGTTGTCCAATATTAATAAAACCGGTTTCTCTTTACTCGGTTTAGCGGTTTTCACGAAAAGTTGTAACCATTTAATGAATAGTTCTTCATTCGTCCAACCATTCTTAGAATTTTCATATGCCGCACCTAATGGTCCATCTTTCTCAAGTTGTGGTGAATGTCTTTTGCGTGGGTAGATAAACATAGGAGGAATAAAAGTTCCAACAGCACTCATGCAACAAACGACGGTAATCGTTTTCCCTCTCTCCCAAGAAGTCAAAGAACCCACTCTTTTTTGACCTTTTGTAGCCAGGATTTTTTCGGTTTCCTGAACGGTAGTAATACCTGTCTCGTCAATATTATAAATATCTTGAGGTAAGAACGAAGTTTTTCTTAGTTGATTTGTCGTTAAACCGTGAAACATATTACTTAATTGTAAAACACGTTCTGTAAGTATATTTTCTTGCTCTTCGTTAAAAACGGCATGCCTTCCTAGTTTTGGAGGTTTAAATTCATCTTTCTTTATCCTTCTTTGTAATGTGCTGAAAGGAATACCAGTTTCCTCGGCAACTTTGCGCATTGACACTCCTTGTCTAATGCGTACAGCAGCTGCCTGCAAGTTGTCTACAGTCCAACTCGCTTTAGAGGTCTTTCTAGTCCAGTTCCTTGGCATCTGAAATGAACAAAAATGTTTTATCATAATGAAAAACGATGCGAGGAATGGGGGTCAACTAACTCTCATTACCCCAATGACGGTTTGTTTGCTAGATTTGAATTATTAAATAAAAACACCAGAAAATCTAATAAATTGCATTAATAAACATAAGTTTAGTCCCAGTACTACACCTTAAGGTTATTTTATATGCAAAAGTAACAAATATAAATACTCACGTTTTCTATCGAAATTTCTAAAATTTTACAACTGCTCCTCCCCTGTGACACGTGTGTCGCTCCCGGTGACGCGAGCGTGACTGGCGGGCCGGCGTATTGGCCAGTGCGGGAGGGGTGTGGAGCTACACTCCGTGCGACAGAGCTGTATTCTGTTAAGCTTTAGTTTCAACTCGTTTTGAACTGACCCGCATTGCCCACTGACTACCATTCCCCCCGGCTCCCCTATATTTTTTTATCCTTTCTATTTGATAATTGCTGCACCGGCTCTAAAATGTCTATATCTGTTCAGTCTAAAGCCCGGTTTATATTTTGAGAAGTGACAAGTGCGAGTGACAATGACAAGTGACAAATGACAAGTGCTTAGTGCGTGTGAACAGGCAGTGACAAGTGCGAGTGACAAGTGATAAGTTTGAAATGAAAAATTACAAGTGAATAGCAGCCTGCTCTATTGACAAGTATCTCTGCCCCGCGCTAACCCTGCTTTACCCTTAGTCGCCCACTGCCGCCCGGTTCTAGTTCTAGCTGCGATGTCAGAACATACACGTGTTGATGATAATAGTTATTAAATAAAATATACATATTTATAATAATTTTGGTTTATTACGCTATTGTTTTTACAATGGCGAAGTGGTCAGATAGCAATAACATTAAATTTGTTCAGGAATTATTGAAATACGAATGTTTATACAGTATTAATTTGCCGAATTTAAAAAATAAAATGATGCGAGAGGTTGCTATGCTCTCAATATCTCAAGCAATGGGAATGGCCGGTTTCGGCGCAAAAGTATATGCGAAGTTAAGAAGCATTAAGTCTACATTTTATCAAGAAAAGAAGAAAATTAAGGACTCCTGTAGGTCAGGGACTGGAGCAATATTCAGTCAGGCTTAAATTTTGTCCCTTTTATAGCTTTAAGACACATTTTTCTCACTTTAGCGTTTTTAGGAAATTGGTGTGCACCAATATCTTTTCAATAAGGCGCTTCACACGTCTTTGGTATTTCATCATACAATTTTACCTTTTTTTTATTAAAGTTTTAAACTTTAAAGCTATGCTAGCGCCACTTTGACAATTACCAACCCAATTTCACACTCGAAGATTTCACATAATAATGACATCCACTTGCCACATATGTGAACATCAACTTGCTATTTGTCACTTTTCATTGCCGCTCGCACTTGTCACTTCTCAAAATGTAAACCGGGCCTAATGGTTAACTGGGAGAGAATACCATATGGCATTAAGTCCGCCATATGTACTAGTTTATGCATGATAGTATAAATAAATAAATAAATTACCTATATATATATGCCAATTTGAAGTCTCAAATAATTAAGGTTGTAGGTATGCAACTTTAAAGCAAAAAGATAAATCCTCTTTATTGCCCATCTTGTGGGAATTAAAAAAAAACTTCGTTATTCCCTGTCTAAATATAAAGAAGACCTCTGTTCGAAATATCAGCTACGTCTACGTCTAGGGCTTAGGCTGGGCGTTGATGAGTTAGTGAGTGAGTGAATAAGTGAGTCGGGACTGTATTTTAGAACTACTGCCTCAAAATGTCCACAATTAGCAATATTAAGGCCCTCCTCACCGCCCTAAACCAAACTCTTGGTCTAAACCAAACTATTGGCAATTGCCTAAACCTCGATGAGACGGTCCTCGCCGCCATCGCCGCCCAAGTTACTCCCCCTGCCTCTAAGGCACTCCAACCGCCACCCGTAATCGCGACTTACTTAGACACACGGAACTCCTTTGCCCCTCTAGAAATGGAGTACGAACGTTCCGAGTCCTCCGCGACGGCCTCCCAGAAGAGGCCCGCCACCAATTCAGGTACCGGTTCATCGGAGTCCTGTGACTCCGACGGAACTATAGACTCTTCTTTCACCACGGTGACACCAGGCGCAGCGGTAAACGCGCCTCGAAAATACGCATCCTCCCTGCTTCAACGGCCCCTGCCGCCTCTACAACCTCCGCAGCCCCCGCTACCGCCTCTGCGCCCACAGCCCCAGCCGCTGCCGCGGTCCCACTTATGTCACTAGACATCCCCACTACGGCCAAGCCAGCCTCTCGTTGTGCTCCAGTCCTTGCCAAGAAGCAAGTCCCGCCCCCTGTCTTCCTAAAAGACAAGGCAAAATTTACCAAATTGTCTAAAACCTGCTACGGCGCAGGCATCAAATACGACCATGCCATCAACCACGGGGAGGCTATTAAAATCATCCCCAACTCGATCGAGGACTTCCGTCAACTCACCAGGCTATTCACAGCCGAACGAGTTTCATACCACACGTACGCTCTTCCGGAAGAGCGTAAAGTCATTGCCGTCATCCGAGGCGTCCCCTTCGAATTCTCCAACGAGGAAATCCTTAAAGACCTTAAGTCCCAAGGTTTCCCCGTAGAAGCCGTGCACAAAATGCACAGTAGAACGGGCAAGAGGTTCAATTTAGCCCTTGTCATCTTAACCAACGTGCCGGAGGCAAAAGCCATCTTCCGGCAGGTACGCACAGTGTGTAGGCGCGGATTCCCAGCGCAGTGCCACCACTGCCAGCTATATGGTTATGCGGCGGCCAACTGCTCCACCCCACCCAGGTGCGTTAAGTGCCTTGAACCCCACAACACCAAAGAGTGTCCTCGGCCCAAAGACGCCGAATCCCCATCCGCATGTGTCCTGTGTAAACAAACAGGCCACCCGGCTAACTACAGAGGCTGCCCCTGCGCACCTCAACCTCGCCCCAGTAGGCAAGCTCCACCGCCGGTCAATGATCGCTCATTCCCGGCTCTCTATCAACGGCCCCGTCAGGGCCTTCTCAGCCCATCCAGGGCTTCTCTTGGCCCCCTCAGGGTCCCCCTAGGCCCCCTCAGGGCATTATTCGGCCCCCTCCGTGCTTCTTAAAGCCTATGCAGCCTCCAGTCTTTTCCTGGGGCCCCAATAAGGCAGACCCACCGCAGACAACCTCCGCCCCACAGCAACAACAATCACAGCCCACTATTGAAGACCTAAAAACTATCTATTCCTCTATTAGGAACATCGAAGTTAGTGAAATCGCGGTGTTAGCACGCAAATTGCGCGCTGTGAGGTCCCCTCAGGACCGTCTCCTCGCTCTTACAGAGCATCATAATCTTTTTTTTCTCCTTATTATGAATAACAAACAATTGTACAATATAATCTTATTATTAAACACAATACTATATTTAAGCTTAATAATCATACAATCAACACCGTTATCCACATATTACCACTGGGTCTGTGTACGTAACAATTAAAAATTAAAATATAATATTCTATTAAAAATGACCCGTTCACCAATAAATACAGAGAAAAACAAGCTAATTTACACATATGCATGTACATGTGCACGCATATACATACACACACATATACAAACATTCATACACGCACATACACGTATATAGATAATACATAGATGTGAAAAATTAAATTTAACCTAAATAAGCAATTACATTAACTTGCATCAAATTCAGATAGAACCTCATACACATTTTTATATCTAGAAGAAGTTAATCCAAAGATATCTATGTCATTAAATTTGTTGTTGTATAATTCCATTATACGATTTATGGGTGCACGTGCACCTGCATTTGTTTTACTTGGTTTTGGAGCGAAAATTTGATGTGAATGGAGCTCACGTATACGCTTCGAGCGACTAGGTATACGAATGTATATTTGATTGGTGAGTTCATTACAATCAAATTTGTTATGGCAGATTTTGTAAAGCAAAGTTTGATCCAAGAGCATCCTTCTCGATTCTAAACAAAGAACACTAAATTTTTTTAATAAAAGTTCATAACATTCATTATAATTACTTTTAAAGCATTTGTACATTGTAGATTTTAAAAATTTTCGTTGAACACGCTCCAACTGTAAACGATATTTACTATATATTGGGCTCCATATAACTGATGCATATTCAACCTGTGATCTTATTAGAGATTTATATAAAGTTAAAAATGTGTTTTTGTGCTTGTGCTTTTGTGCTCGTTGTAAGTTAAGTTAACTTAATTAACTTAACTTCAGTGACAGAGCAGTTTGCTCTACCAAAGTCTCACGGTCGTATCAAACCTAAGGGTTTATCGCTTGTATCCTTTAATATTCACGGTTTGCGAAATAACCTCCCAGAGCTTAAGCTCTTTTTTCGGAATCGCGAAGGCGATTCCTCCTCCTACAGGAAACTAATCTCAAAACTAAGGACACTAAAGGCCTTTCTATTAAAAACTTCTCTCTTCTTCGTAATGACAGACCCGACCGCCGAGGCGGCGGAACGGCCATCTATTACAAGAAGACACTTCATTGCTCGCTCATTTCTACTCCGCAGCTTACCAACATGGAAGCCACGGTATGCAGGCTAGCTATGACTGGACATCAGTCCATCCTCATAGCCTCCTGTTACATCCCTTCAGGAACCCATCCCCTCAAAAAAGATTTTGAGGCTATTTTATCTTTAGGCAATTCAGTCATTATGTTTGGAGATTTTAACTCCAAGCAAACTGAATGGACATGCCGTACTACGTCCCCTAGTGGCAAGACACTGCTCGATATCACGCAGTCTTTTGATATTATCATATCCATAGTCCCATCGGTGTTATCGGTGATTTTGCGTTACTCCTAGGAGTTTCTCTCAACCTCAGAGCAATCGAGACACTAGACGATCTAGGATCCAATCACCGACCGGTCTCCCTCATTCTTGGCCATCAGCCACCTCCCCAAACACACACGAAAACCTTCACTAATTGGAAGGGATTCAAGGAGTCCCTAGCTAAAGCTCTGGACTCACAGGACTCTACCATCTCTCTACCGTCGGACTTAGAGAGTTCCGAAAAAATCGACACCGCGGTCGATTCACTCTCCACCCTTATTAAATCCTCCCTTAAGGAGAACGAAAGGGTCGTCCAGGTTGCTAACAAAAGTGGGCTTCTCCTACATATTAGCAAACTATTAAAAGCCAAAAAAGCTGCTTTCCGGAGAGCAGCAAAGTATCCCACCCCCGAATATAGGCGCACGGCCAATCGTCTTCAACGAGAACTCCGTTTCCGCCTCTCTGAATTTCGAGACCTCGAAAAGAGTAAACTCATGGGGAATATCTCTCCATCTCATACAGCGTACTATCAGATGGCTAGAGCCCTCCGCATAGACGCTATCACCCACACTCCCGTCCCGACGGCACGGTTGCCTTCGAGGACGAGGAAAAGGCTGAGTGCTTTGCAGATAGCATTGCCGCACAATGCTCTCCTAGCTCTCAACCCGTCGACTCCTCACACGTCCAGGCAGTGGAGGATGAGGTCCGCCGCCGGAACTCACCCACTACAGCCTCCGAACCTATCTCTGTGTCCAATGATGAGATTTCATCCCTCATCAAAGGACTTAAGCCTAAAAAGGCTCCGGGCGCGGTGGCATCTCCAAACAAGCCCTAAAACACGTTCCTGAGCAGGTGTTAACCTTTTTTATCTATTATCTTCAACGCCTGCTTCAACCTTAGTTACTTTCCCACTACGTGGAAAGAGGCAACTGTGATTGGTATTCCCAAGCCAGGCAAGCCTCTCAACCTCCCCTCCAGTCATCGCCCCATTAGCCTCCTCAAGGCAATGGGCAAGCTCTTCGAAAGAGTCATCCAAACTTGTATAAGGCGCTATCTGTTTCCCACAGACGGTGACCCTCTTATCATTCCCCATCAATTCGGTTTCCGAGCACAACACTCATGCCCCCAGCAAGTTTACCGTATAGTGGATGGGATACATCCTCAGTGGTTTTTATCCTCGTCGTCATAAGGCCATCGCGGTCTTTTTCGACATAGCTAAAGCCTCTGATAGAGTCTGGCATACAGGCTTTATCTACAAGCTGTACAAAATAGGACTCCCCAATCGTCTAGTACGCCTCGTGGCCTCTTACTTAAAGCATCGTACCTTTCGTTTTAGACACGAAGGCACGCTATCTTCACAAATCATCATATCAAAGCTGGTGTCCCTCAGGGCTCAGTACTTGCTCCTCTGCTGTACATCCTGTTCACCAACGACATTCCCATCCCGTCGAAAGGTTTTCAGCTCTCCCTCTTCGCAGACGACACTGCTATCTACTGTAAAGGTGTCTCGCTACTTTTCATACGGAACAAGGTTCAAAAGTCAGTTGACGACCTAGGAGCTTGGTTCAAAAAATGGCCCATCGATGTGAACCCGGAGAAGAGCTCCGCCGTTCACTTCGATTATAAACGACGCCGTCTCAAAAACACTCCACCAATACGTATGCTAGGGACCCCTGTCCCCTGGCATATGACTGCCAAATATTTAGGTGTCACTCTAGACACAAGGCTCACTTTCAGGCCCCACGTCAAAAGAGTAACCCGTCACGCACGTTTTTACCTGAGTAGGCTCAACAGTATGTTGGGCCGACACAGTAAAATGTCCCTTAGAAACAAGCGTACCCTTTATAAGGTCTGTATACGACCAGTCACGTCCTACGCGGGCCCCGTTTTTGCCCACGCCGACCCTAAAATTATTAGTGAACTCCAAATAGTTCAAAACCTTTTCTGTCGTCGAGTTGCGACCGCACCTTGGTACGTCCGTAATGCCGACCTTCATCGGGACCTAGAGCTCCCCACAATTCAACAATTTCTCAAAAAACTCTCTGAAAACTTCTTCAAAGCCTCAAAGTCGCACTCCAACCATTTTATTCGTGAGGCAGCTACTTATGCAGCCCCACCCCCCTCTCGCTATCGAGTCCGCAGGCCGAGAAACTCTCACCCGGACCCGCCAAATAAACTATCAAACGACCTGAACTGCCTCCTGGCGGCTCAGGCCAACTCTAATTAAATTTTTTCATAATTAATTTGCCTTCGTAGGCACTCCTCAGCGGCTCGTAGCCGCCTGGCCCTCTTTTCCCAAAAGAGGGTCCCTCACGATACGGCACAATAAAGCTTAATCAGCCAGTTGCCAGTCCCTAAAGGCGGTTTTTAGAGGGTATCACTTAGGTTCCCCGGTAGGATGTGAGTCCCTCATAACCACGATAGACCGGCTATCGTGGTATGCGAAATGCATTTTCCGCCTCCCTACGTATTCCGAGGGTATCCCTTTAATTGCTTCGGGCGCAAAAAAAAAACATACAAGTAGCGTCGCCAGGCGGCAGGAATGCACAATGCTTATCATGATAATATTATGTTTAAGAATCTATACAGAATACATTTTAACTTCTTATTAAATTAAAATCTATTTTATAATAAGAAATTAGATTACAAAAGTGAAATATTGACATATTGTCGTTTTAAATTACTTTAAAAGAAAAAGAATTAAACAAATCATTAAATTTACACTTAAATGTTAATATTTCTAATACAGCTCTTTATATTATGATAAGAGAAAGTTCTAATAAGTAACTAGACTTATATCTCGTTTCTAACATTCTAATTAAACCTAAATAAGCAATTAGATTCACATTTTCGTTGCAGACTTCTGTTACCGACTTTTGTTACTGACTTTCGTTACTAACTTTCGTTACGTAATTTTAGATTGCAAATAAGAATTGAAGCTAGTATAAGTAATTAATTAACTTAATGTTGTTAACACTATCAGTCTTTACACTTAGTTTTATATCACAAATAAGAATAAATTGAAATTAAATAATTAAATTCACTTGTCGTCGCTAACAGTAATATAATGACATGAATAAACATGTTATTAAAAATTCATAATTGGTAAGTTTTTAATATGACTACTTTACAAACATATATTTAAATTAGGTTAGGTTCCCCGGTTAAAACTTCGTGTCTTAGAGGAAAATGGCTACTTACGATTTTGACAGCGCTTACCGCTTACGATCGCCATTTTGCTTACAAGCGCTTGCTAGCGCTTTTTTCTGCCAAAACACCCATTGATGGTATAATATTCGATTTGGAAATACTTACTTACTCTTTATACTATTTAAACCGGTACGCAGCAGTATAAGGACTATTGTCGTTGTTAGTTATAGCTAAGAAGGTGGTAAGAATGCCATGCGGACTCCTATGCAGAAGAATCTTACTATCTATGAAAGGTAATTATTTATGTACAATTAAAAATAATAATAATCCACTTCATAATATCCTATCAGGGTCTACTGTTAAACAAAAGTCCCCCCATACCATACTCTTGGGTGGATATATGCCATATCTACCATGCTTTGGTAGGCTGGTCACATTTTTCTCTCTCTGTCCCTTATGACAACCACCGGACGATACGGGGTAGCAGATAGCGCTGATTCTCTTTTTGATATCCTATAATGAATGTTCATAGACATCTATATCTATCCTTAATTAAGAATCATAATTCATATACGTTTTCACCTCAGAAGGCTAAGATGCTTTGTCTCGTTTGCAGTAAAAAAGGTCTTCGGTTCTCTACACTGACCATACAAAATACAGCAGAAATTAGTTATTATTTTGATTAAAACTACTTTTACGGATTTTATCGCGTTTATTTTACTTTTAATTACTTTTATTTTTAATTTCCGACTTTTCGGGCGCTTTCCAGCACCCATGGTCACGGGGGACTGAGATGACTGACGTCCCGATGTCATTGTTAAACCCGGAGTACCTTCAGCTTTTTTAATTATTGTTTATGGTCCGATCTATGCAAAATGAACTATGTCCTGAGGTCTTGCAATGGTATGCTTGGGTTTAGGTTTAATTTTATTGATTATAGGATCCCAAGCAGGTGTCAGGCTCAAACCGCAGACTTCCCGGAACGTTGATGCTTCACATCAGCTATATGTTCTATTACGCGGGCGTAAAAGAATGTGTAGTGTTCGCGTAAATATAAGAAATCATTAGTTATTATTTTATTTGATTCTTCCCCAGCCGACCCACTCGCGCTACAACCATAATAAAGGTGCAGTGTGGACCTACCATTTATAAATCGTAGGATGGTAACACAAAAGTTTTCATATATGATATATGACAGATTTAGTGTCAGACATACAGAAATTACTACATCACAAATAAATTCAAATAATCCGGCAAGGTGTATGAATCAGTCACATGTTTCATATCAGAAAAACGTAAACAAATTTATGAAAGTAAAAATATATTATTTATAATGTAGAGAGAGATTTGGGTCAGGGTGAATGGCTTAATCACATTAATTTTAATGTACGTGAACCTGAAAGCAATATTATGCCTGGCCATCATTGCACTTAATATGTTATTATAAGTAGGTACGATACATCGTCTTTTTCTATCTTTATGTAAATGAAATTACTATCAAATCTTTGATTTTGAAAGACATCTGAATAATTCAGAATTGCTCTCACTCAGAATTGACAACAATAATTCAGTAAAAGAATATTTCAACAAATTAATTACAATATTTTTTTCTGACTACATAAAAAATAAACGAAATTTCAAACCATATTTTATACAACATAAGGACTTACCAATACCTTACCTTACCTTACTTACCAATCTCTAAAATTAAAATATTCAATTAAAATCTAAACTTCACGGCGATAAAATTATATAACAACAAAACCATCCCTCATCATTAAAGAAAAAATAAAAGAAAATCTTTAATAAAACTTCTACCAAAGAAGAAGGTTATAAGCGATTTAAGGCGTATATTTTTATGTATGTTCACTGATTTGACTTCTCCGTGGCGCAGTGGCTAAGCATTCAGTTTCAGCGCTGAGGTTCGAATCCCACACGGAAAAAGTATTTGTATGGCTTATAAATAATTGTTACGGGTCTGAATGTTTGTCCTTGTGCAATTTATGTCCGTAAACTGCCTCCACGATACGAAGAAAATCATAGGGTGTATCCTGGGAGTAACGATTAAAAAAAACTAAATGCTTTCTTGGAAAGAGCTTAATCGATTTTATTAATAAGTACTGGTAGATGAACCAAAAATCTAGTAGAACGGGCAAATACTTACTCGGATGGATATAGTTTGAATTGTGATGGAAGATAGAGAGTACTAACTTCTCCGAGATTGTTTAATTTCTACATTGATCCGCTGATTGGTGAACTCAGCCGCATGCAAGTCGGTTTGCAAAAAGATGGCATAAGAGGGAATGCTGAGTCCATTGATCATTGGATTAAGATATTCGTTATGGGTCTATGAGGTGTATGTGTATGTGTCTGTGTTAGTTGTGTCATCATCATCATCATCATTACAGCTCTTCACAAGTCCACTGCTGAACATAGGCCTCCTCCAAGGTATGCCACAAAGCACGGTCCTAAGCTAACTGCATCCATCGACTTCCTGCATGTCTTACCAGGTCGTCACTCCATCTAGTGGGGGGGTCGCCATACATTCATTTCATTTCTTCATTCATCATTTCATTTCTCTTTTTTGTACATCATTTCGAAGAAAAATGATGTACAAAAAGAGAAATGAAATTTGAAATGAAATTTTTTCTTTTTTTTAGCTCGAAGAACCGAGAACCGATGGGGAAGAAAGGTTCTCGAGTGGCAGCCTCGTACCGGTAGGCGTAGTGTAGGGCGACCCCCCACTAGATGGAGTGACGACCTGGTAAGACATGCAGGAAGTCGATGGATGCAGGTGGCTAAGAACCGTGCTTTGTGGCTGAATGATGATGACGATGATGACATCATTTTTCGTTAGTTCCATTTTTATGTGTTTTTCAATTGGCACGGGTAGATTTTGGCGTCCCATGGCGGCCATTTTGTTTTGGCGATATCTATCAAATCTTTTGTTTATTATTCAGCTACTTATGCTAAATCACCACGGCAAATTACACCATTGAACAGAAGGTCAAATGATAATTTTTTTTTATCAAAAAGCGTTTTCGTTAGTGCAAACGGTGCGCGTTTTGCGCCCATTGTACGGTAGACGTGATGGCGGGTAGAAATTTAAAACGACCGGTAAATAATCAGCCGTACGCTGATGGAATGCAAGAAGAGAAACTTTGTCGCGGTTCTTAAATGTGTACAGCAGAATCCGAGGAAGTCGATTCCTCGACGTGCACAAGAACTCGGCCTTTCGCAGACTTTAAATTGGCGAATTTTGCGTCGGAACTAAGGCCTATACCCGTACATGATCGAACTGACTCAAGAGCTCAAAGTTTATGACCATAGATTGTTCGCTGATTGGGCTTTGAATTTTTGGATGAATGGCTGGGTTAACAAGCAAATTTGCGTATATAAGACGACACTTTTCAAATTTTAAAAACACAATATAATAAAGCGCGAAACAATGCAAATAAATTAATTAGATCCTGCAAACATAAATACATTTACAATGAAATAAATAAATATAAAGATAATTTAAAAAACTCTGGTTTATTTTTAACAGAATTACAGGTAGGGTGCGTAAGACAGTAGATACAGTACTTTTAAATGCGTTTGGAGGCACGAACAAAAATAAAAATATAATTGCAAATAAATTTGCGAGTAAATTTCATAATGGCTTTCAAAACATAATACCTTTATGTAAAAATAATATTTTAGATAAAATATAATACATACAACCTGTTAACTTTGGAATGAATTTTTAAAAATCGACTCCCAAAGAGATCCTTAAAATTATAAAAACAATAAACGTTATCAAAGCTCCGGTACTTAACAGAATTCGGACGATAGATGTAAAACGAATTTGTGAAGATAAAGATATTGGTCCGGCTATTGCAAAATTGGTCAATGTCTGCATAAATACTAATAAATATCCTGAAGAATTGAAAACTGAAATCGTGAGACCTATAAACAAAAGGTGAAGCAAACAGGATTACGATAATTACTGTCCTATAACTATATTGCCAACAATAGATAAGATTGTAGAAAAATACACAACTAGACAAATTTACAACTGCACAACGCAACTACTTTTCCTATTTACTAATAACCTATATGAAAATCTTAATGAGAGAAAACATGTATTGCTGTTATTTATCGACTATAGTAGGACATTTGATACCTTACGTCATAATGTACTGCTAGAGCGACTAGATGACTGTGGAATTAGAGGGCCGATGCGTGACTGGTGTAGGGACTCATCACACTCATCTCAAAAATCGTTCTTACTATGTCAAGGTAGGGGATGCTTTAAGTAATAAAGTTTTGGTGAGTGAAGGAACAGCACAGGGTTCTGTATTAGGACCGCTACACTACATCACTTATGTGAATAATGTTACGCACTCAAGTCAACTAGCGCCATCTAGTGTCAGGAACGAGAGCGATTGGAGCATTGAGAAAATGACATCACAAATCACTTAACCGACAGCGCCTAGTCGAAACTCGAACGCTCGGTACCTTGCGCGTGTTTACTTGAACATTCTGAATATTTCTTTGCTAATTTAAATATATAGGCGCTGCAAGATGCGATCGGGGAAGTATTGAATTTGGCGAGACAAGCGAAGCTTCGGAGCGGAATAAAGTGAATCAGTGTGATTAATTATTAGTGTTTTAAGTTTAAATTTGTGTAAAGAAAATTAAAGTGTTAATTTAGGTAATTTTATCGGCAATTTTTATTGTCACGAACCTCAAGCTCGTAACAATTGGTGTCAGAAGTGGGATAAAAATCATGCCGATTTTACCTAAGGAAGAAACGGAGGGTGTCCGTACCCGCAGTCAACGCCAGCATGAGACGGACCAGCGGAGATTTGGTGGTGCAACGGCGCAGATGTCGGAGGGCCAACTGCCAGCCACGGAGGCTGCGGGCCCGTCATTAGCTCCTGCATCTGCAGCACCTGATTTAGGCGCCCTGATGGTGATGCTGCAGGAACAGGCTCGCCGACAGGAGGAACAGGTCCGTCGGTTGGAAGCGCAGCTGCGGGGCGGACAGGCAGAGCAGGTTCGCCGACAGGAGGAACAGGTCCGTCAGTTAAAAGAGCAGCTGCAGAGCGGACAAGAGGAACAGCTCCGCCGACAGGAGTAACAGGCCCGTCGGTTGGAAGATCAGCAGGCGGAACAGGCTCGTCGGTCGGAAGAGCACATGCTCCTCATGAAGGACCTTCACGCTACCTTTGGGAAAGAGATAAGGGAGGTGAAGGATAGGGTTGCTCAACATGACAACCGCCTGTCGGAAGCTGAAACACGAATCGAAGAACATGAAACCCGATTTGACCAAGTGAACAATCGGGTTGACAACGTAATGGCTGACATGAGGAAATCACTTGACGAACTCAAACTTGGAGATGGAGCTACAGCTCCCGTAGTAGCTACAACACCTTCGCTACGTGGGTTCAAGGTGCCACCATTCGACGGGACTTCTTCCTGGTCAGCCTACAAAATCCAGTTCGAGGCTGTTATGAAGGCGAACGGCTGGAATAAAAATCAGGCCATGACTGCTCTCACACTAGGCCTGCGTGACCAGGCCTTAACAGTTCTGGAAGCTCTCGGTGAGGAAGTGACTTATGAGCAACTCCTTGAGGCATTGGAGGCGAGATATGGCGATGCTCATCTGGAACACGTCTTTCGTGCGCAGCTTAAAGATCGTGTGCAGCGCATCAACGAAAACCTGCACCAGTGGGCTCTAGAAGGGGAGAAGCTGGTGCGAAAAGCATACCGGTCTGTACCTGCGCTCATTGAAGGGAACCTGGTGCAGACATTCATCGACGGCATCCGCGACCTGGAAGTCAGAGCTGCTGTGAGGCTCGGGCACCACGAGACGCTTAAGGACGCCTTGGCCCATGCACTGGAAGTGGAAGCCGTGCGGCAGGATCATCGTTCCCATCGCGTCAGGGAGGTTGCAGCAGCTACAGTCCGTGACCGCAGCAAAGGATACAGCCCTAGGTGCTATGGCTGTGGGGGAAAGGGCCATCTTCGATCCAGCTGCCCTAAACTAACCGTGGAAAGGAGAGTTGATCGATCTCGAGAGGGTAGTACAGCTAACGGCACTGCCTGGCGGCGACAGGATCATCGTTCACCTCACGCTAGGGAGGTTACAGCAGTTACGGTTCGCGACCACAATAAAAGATACAGCCCTAGGTGCTATGGCTGTGGGGAAAGGGGCCATCTTCGGTCCAGCTGCCATAAGCACACCCTAGGAAGGGAAGGTGAACGGTCTCAGAAAGGAAGTGCGACTAACAGCACCGCCCAGCAGCAGCAGGAATACGACTTTACTATCAGACACTGCAGCGGGAAATCTCACGGCAACGCAGATGCATTGACAAGAAGACCTTGTCCTGAAGATTGCAACCATTGTAGTAGGCAAGAGAGTAAGGAAGTGGTATCCGTGAGGATGCTCAGGACAGACCACCTCAGCAACGGGTGGAAGGACAGCCTACGACATGCACAGCAGGAAGATCCGGACATCAAGCCGATTCTGGGATGGATGAAGGCCCGTGCTACCAAGCCTAAGTGGAGGGACGTCTCAGCGATGAGTTCAACCACGAAAAGCTATTGGGCCCAATGGGACAGCTTGCTGATTCAGGATGGAGTCCTGTGCCGTAAATGGGACAATGGTCGAAGGGACAGCTGTCGTTCGCAAATGGTTGTCCCTAAAGCTAAAGTGCCGAATGTTCTACAGCTGTGCCATAATGGTCGTTCAAGAGTCCATCTGGGAGTTAAACGAACTCTACTGAAGGTCCGAGAACAGTTTTACTGGGTCCATTATCGTGACGATGTCGAGGATTGGTGTCGTACATGTACAAGTTGTGCGGCCGTGCGGGGACCTCAGACACGTAGTAGAGTAGCACCGAAATTGTACAATGTTGGTGCACCACGGGATAGAACAGCCCTTGACATTGCGGAGTCGTTACAGAAAGGCGCAAGAGGGACTCCTAAGATCGTCCATGTGAATCGCTTGGCGCGTTATTATGGGGCCGATAATGCTCGGGACGAGCATGTCTTAGGAGGGGGCAGTGTTACGCACTCAAGTCAACTAGCGCCATCTAGTGTCAGGAACGAGAGCGAGGGGAGCATTGAGAAAATGACATCACAAATCACTTAACCGACAGCGCCTAGTCGAAACTCGAACGCTCGGTACCTTGCGCGTGTTTACTTGAACATTCTGGATATTTCTTTGCTAATTTAAATATATAGGCGCTGCAAGATGCGATCGGGGAAGTATTGAATTTGGCGAGACAAGCGAAGCTTCGGAGCGGAATAAAGTGAATCAGTGTGATTAATTATTAGTGTTTTAAGTTTAAATTTGTGTAAAGAAAATTAAAGTGTTAATTTAGGTAATTTTATCGGCAATTTTTATTGTCACGAACCTCAAGCTCGTAACAATAATATCAACAAAGTGGTTAACAAGTCAAAAATTTTCCAATTTGCCTACGATACCTGTTTGATAATAACCCACCATAACAAAGATAAGGCGGTAAAACTGTTACAGGAGGACTTTGCGAGGCTCATGCAGTGGTCACATGACGCAGGTCTTGTACTTAATTTGAATAAAACTAAAATAATGTACGTTAGCCCGAGTCAAAAAAATTAAAACATAACATTACTCTTATATCACATAATCATACATATCTTCATAATATCCAAAGTTCAATCCAAAATAACAACTGTGAATGTCCCCAGATTGAAGAAGTAGAAAATTGCAGGTATTTAGGTTTAATAATCGATGACCGTATGAAATGGACTGATCACATTGAATATGCACGTGATAAGCTAGCTAAATTTTACCTCATCAAGCGTAAAGTATCTTACCAGAGGCTAATGTTACTATATAAAGCACTCGGCGAATCAACAGTTTCGTATGGGTTAAGCAGCTATGGACACATAAAAACGTATAAAACCCACCTTGAAAAAATATACGAGCTACAATTGCGCATCCTTAAATGTATTACTCCTCTCAAAATCAAAGATAAATATAAAAAAATCCTTATGGTCTTTTTCATCATTGCAAAATACTGCCAATACACGACAAAGTGTCACACACACGACAAAATACCAACTACTGCTTGAAAATTATAGCTAAATAAAATATAAAAATATGTATGAAAAATTTATGTTACAACATCAAGTTCCCGCTCTTTTGAACCAAATTCCAAAACCAATAAAAAATAAACAAACTGTAAAAAATATTAAATATATGCTTAAACAGTATGGTATAGACAAATTGTTAAGGACACCTACTAATCATTTATAATGAAAATAAAACTATGTTTACTAACACACATAGTATGCACAAACACAAATCTATTAATAAATATATACATAGATACACAAAATCCGTGATGAGCCGTGGTAGTTTGGATGGTTAAGGCTCGCTGTAAATATAAAAAAAACGCGAGTAACCCGGGTTCGATCCCTGCCGGCACCAATGAAACGCGCGACGGAATGCACTAATGAAAAGTGGTGAAGAAAAACATCGTGAAGAAACCGGCGTGTCTGAGGAATAAGGAAAAAATATATTTCGAAGACATGTGAAGTTCGCTACCGCATTGGGGCAGCGCAGCGATCACTTCCTTGTCCTTAAACCCTCTCAGAAATGAGGGGAGGCCTGTGCCCAGCAGTGGGACGTCTATAGGCTGTAACTTTACTATACACAAAATCGTAACATTATTTATTTATTATTAACATTTTTACATAACCCACACATGCTAATACTCATAACAGACACCAAACCAATCTTACAAACATACTATCCCTCATGCAACTACGCTTCGTGCTTATAATTATACCATACACCAAACACACCTTGTGGTAATCTTGCATATATTTCAATTTTGATTTGTATCTATCTACCTGCATGTTTTAATTTCAACTTTTGCTTGTAAATATTTTAAATATTGTCTGCAAAATATTTTGTATAAAAACTTACCTATTATGTAATATTATTTGAACACCCAGAGTGGAAGGCGCAGGCAGACGTGGCACACTGCCGACGTTAACTTTTCAATGTAATGAATGGAAACTTTTATTTATATAATTTAAGTAATGATGTAAAATTATTGGAGTGAATTAACAAATTTTTATTATTATCTCAATTGCTATTTTTATTTATCATACTCACTAATTATGCTTTGCTTTGGTACACAGCTAGTTTAACAAAATTGGTTGACCTTGCAAGCCATCCCTGGAACTTCCCGCTAATTTCAAATGCAAAGCGTTCCAAATTTACGAAATTATGTTGCAAAATCTCGAAGTTATGTTAAAAAAAACTTTTTTTCAAATTGTTTCTGCTTCCATATCTCACGAACGAATGAACCGATTTTTATTTTCCAAATGGCATTCGACGTCCTTTTTTGAGCTGATTAGTTTTGAAATCGATAAGTAAAGCTGTTTAAAAGTTATTACAAAAAACAAAAATCGTCCGAATCAGTTCATATTATCACCAAATCAATTCCACTATTTTTAGAACACCGCTAATCGCATCTCAATCGATCAAGACGTTCAAAAGTTATGAAAGGTTTACATACTTACACACACAGACACACAGACACACATACACACACAGACACACACAGACACACACACACACACACACATATACACAGACACACACAGACACACACAGACACACACAGACACACACAGACACACACAGACACACACAGACACACACAGACACACACACACACACACACATACACACAGACTCACACAGACACACACACACACACACACACACACACACACACACATACACACACACACACACACACACACACACACACACACAGACACACACAGACACACACAGACACACACACACACACACAGCACACACACACACACAGACACACACACACACACACACACACACACGCACACACACACACACACACACACACACACACACACACACACACACACACACACGCACACGCACACGGCGCGCACACGCACACACACACACACACACACACACACACACACACACACACACACGCACACGCACACCCACACACACACACACACACACACACACACACACACGCACACGCACACGCACGCACACAAATACGTACATCGTTCGGACGCCTCTGAATATCAGAATCCGGACTCATCGAGATCTAAAACTTGATTTTCGAAAATCGGAGTGAAACCAATAACTTGTGGTCATGTTCCACATCAGAATTTCGACGAGGCGTCCTAGATATAAACATTTGCAGCATGACATGCGTGCAAACGTAGCGTAATAATTGATGTAGCGTTTTAATTATCAATACGTTTAACGCTAATTTACCGTTAAATAAAATTACAGCTTGTAAACTTTCAAACAACACGCTCTGATTATGACCTGTGATGTTCTAAGTTAAAATACTAGATCATGGTCATGAAATTAAAATTAAATTTCCACACACATCAGTGAGACAAATACATGTAATGCACGGGAAGACAAAAGCGTTACTACGTCGATAAGATTTAGGAAAATTTCCCATTATTCAGACGTCCGTATAGGGTTCAGAAACTTAATTATAGAATAATTAATAGAATCAGGCGTCACTTTGCGTAAATCCATTATACTGAAGTTGTTAAGAATTTCTTCGCACATATCCGCTCAATAAAATAAAATGTGTCTTACCTAGTTTAAAGAGCACCTCCCGCCCTCCTTCAATTGCGCGCACTATCCCCGTCACCACTAATCCCAGCACCACTAATCCCAGCACCACCACTTAGTACTTAGTAGAGTAGTGGCAATTGAGGGAGGGCGAAGAGTGCTTTACGTGTAATTATTATTATTTTACGTGGTGTAGTCCAAGTTATCAAAATTTGTTTCAGATTTCATAAATTTAAGCCCCTTTAGCCAATATTTGATAGAAAGTTGTCACTTTTGACTGTTCGTATTTACATTAAAGATCCTTGGCTCTATGAGCCAGTTTTGGTGCTGGGAAAATGATCAAAATAATTGCACTTAATTTGCACTTGCCAACATTTTTGTTTTATTCTATTACTTTCAGGGTTGACTGGTAGAGAACGACATAAGGTGTTAAGTCCGTCCTTTCTAATAGATTTTTTTTATAGAATAGGGTGACAAACAAGCACACAGTCCACCTGATGGTAAATGGTTGCTATGGCCCATAGACATCTACATCTGTTCTTGATTACGATCAAAATGCAGACGCGTTGCCACCCCTGAGGACTAAGATGGAATGTCTCGTTTCCAGTAAAAAGGGTCAGATACTTAGTTAAATATATATCCTTCCATCCACCTTTTACCTCTTGTTGTTCGGAGCTTTCGGAGTACGGGAATTGCTTTATTAACTTTAATAAAATTCTAATTAAAATTTATACTACTTCTTCTTAACTTCAGTTAATACAAAGTTTTAATCGCCGATAACTACTTTTTTGATGCCAGCCTGAATCCAGCCAGCATGCCTGACATACCACTTTAGCATATGGTAATATTATATATATATATATATATATTTATATATATATATATATATATATATACCTTGTGACAACCTTGTGAAAACCGAGACACATAAGAAGCCAAAATATCTGGTGTGCCATGCCTTAGAATGTATTTTTTTTTTCTTACATAACATAATAAAATAACAAAAATAAATTTTGTTTCCCTAACTTATGAAATAAAAAACAATTTAATATTAAAAATATTTTTTTTATAAAATATTTTTTTTAAAAATGTTGAAAAATCCTTTGTTTAGTTTAACTTATATAATTGTATATTTATTTTTGGTAGGAGGGGAGGTGGGTTTGTGGTTTTTTTTCCACAAATATTATTTACAGTTTATCTGGTGCCCCTTGGGGGGGGTGTTTTTTTAAACGTGTGTTTTTTTTTTCTTTTTTGTTTCCCCGTGAGCTCTGATAATTGTTGGTCTGAATAACGTTCTACCTGAAAAAATAGTGATGATTAAGTACACTCTCTACTCTACCTTTTTAGGTAATGTAAATAAGTCTAAGTCTATTTCATTGAAAACAAATAATTGATAAAATAATTCGTCTTCGATTATCTTATTCTCATTAGTTGATCTATATCATATGTACATATTTTATACTAAATGGCTTTTTTTCGATAAATTGCAAACCTTTTTTGTAACATTACAATACATCAAGACTAGGTTGACGATTGCAGCATGTGCAAAGATCTTGCACACTGATTATTCCACCGCTGTCATGGTACAAAATCGCCGCAATATAAGTGTATGGATTCTTCCTGTATCGGGCTTTATAATTATAAATTTAATTTTCTGGGTTACGAATCAAAATTCAGATGCGTTGTCACCCGTGAGGACTAAGTTGGAATGCATCGTTTCCAGTAAAAAGGTTCTCCGGTTCTCTACACTCACCATACGAAACACAGCTGCATTAAGCTACAATTTTACGATGGTATTCTGTGAGAGCGTGGTCCTTCCCCGGTTGAGCCGACCCAATCGTGCTACAACTATACTACTAATATAACAGCAGCATGGCTCTACCACTTATAAAAGTGGTATTACAAAAATGTTGCATTAATTACTTTGTACGCAAATACAAGTATTAATTACCGATCTTGTTAGCAGTTAGGCGGTCAGAGTTAAGTATGACCCATCAAACGAATCAAACCAAAGTGGAAGGTTTTCGACCTTTTCGATGACACTGATTAATACGTGGCTTTATGCTGACTTCATGTATACGTGCCCACGAATATGTACTAGGCAATAGTAGCATCGTAACATAGTGATCAAAGCACCTGATTACTTAGTCCAGGACCCTATGTTTAACCACTCCAGCTAAGCTTATTGTTAGAAGTGGTTCACGAAAGCAGTCGAATGGCGGATTTGAACCCACGACTTTAAGTTTCATATTCAGTACCCTTAACCATTAAACTTCTATCGCTTCTTACTTAGAATAGGTGTGCTGTAATTATTTTGTTTTAAAACCACAAACTTAAAAACAAAACAAAACAATTCATACGATTTATAAGATTGTATTAATCTCGGGCAGGGGGTCATGGCTCCGGCCTACAGATTTTAGGAAGCGACATTTTGGAGAAAAAAAGACAGACCTAACTTAATTTTTGAATGATACCCCTAAAATAAAAAAAAGATATCAGAATAGTTCTTTTAAAGTAATTTTCCTTTACGTGAAATCTTGAGTGTCACACTACTTTAAATGCCTTTGTGTCGATACTATTTATTATTCACACTTGATTCCCTTTAGGTCGAGTGATTAACGTTGGAAAGAAAAGTTAAAAATGTATAATATTCAAGGAATAGAAAAAATATTAATCAGTCAGTTCCTACGAGGTAGAATCACGCTGCATCTTATAACTGGTAACCAGGCATTTCATAATAGTTCTCAGGGGTGGCAATGAATCTCCATTTTTATTCTTAATATTATAGCAGTTGAAGAACAAGCTGCTTTAAGACTAAAATTGAATGTTCTTATATGCACTAAGAGATCAAATTTAATAAGATTATTTATTGAAATTTTCTCTGATCCCTTTGAACATAGTTATAAATTGCTTTTATGGCTCTCTTACGTAAAATAGAAAAATCACTTAATTCATTGATAAATTGAAGAACTAGGACAGGTAGGTACAGAATAATAGCATAGTGTCTTTAGATACATAATTTCCGCTTCTGCGACCTTTAAAGTTACGATTTCGAGCGAGCAAATAACAATAAATGCCACATATAAAAGGAACGAGTGTGAGAGGCAAGAACTCAATAACATAAAATTATTGTGTCGTGATCATGAACTTATGTTATTGTTGCACGTAACTACCTTGCAACGTACGAGTTGGTTACGTGCGATGATCACGATGTCATCATTACAACTCTTCACAAGTCCACTGCTGAACATAGGCCTCCCCCAAGTAATGTCACAAAGCACGGTCCTGAGCCACTTGCATCCATCGACTTCCTGCATGTCTTACCAGGTCGTCACTCCATCTAGGGGAGGGGGGACGCCCTATACTACGCCTACCGGTTCGAGGCTGCCAAAACTACATATAGGGTAGACATTGGTGGAATAAAACATCAATAATTCGTAACTGCCCCTTGGAAATGTGATACTGAAATTTCACTAGTTTTACATTACTTTTCCTAGTTTCGTTATCTTACTTTATCTATAACTGGCCACTGTAGCTTATTCCGAACTATCCAAAACGAATTGAAAATTTTTTTCTTTTGCGCCCGAAGCAATTGGAAAGGGCTCGGAAAATGCATTACGCATACCACGATAGCCGGTGTATCGTGGTTATGACGGACTCACTGCCTACCGGGGGAACCTAAGTGATACCCTCTAAAAACTGCCTTTGGGGACTGGCAACTGGCTGTTTAAGCTTCTTATGCAGTATCGGGAGCGACCCTCTTTTGGGAAAAGAGGGCGCAGGTGGTTACGAGCCGCTGAGGGAGTGCCTACGAAGGCAAATTAATTATGAATAATTTAATTTAATTTGAGTTTGCCTGAGCAGCCAGGTGGTAATTCAGGTCGTTTGACAGTTTATTAGGCGGGTCCGAGTGAGAGATTCTCGGCCTGCTGACTCGATAGCGAGATATAGAATAGGATATAGAATAGGAAATAGAATAGAGGGGTGGGGCTGCATAATTAGCTGCCTCACGAATAAGATGATTGGAGTGCGACTCTGAGGCTTTGAAGAAGTTCTCAGAGAGTTTTTTAAGAAATTGTTGAATTGTAGGGAGCTCTAGGTCCCGATGAAGGTCGGCATTACGGACGTACCAAGGTGCGTTCGCAGCTCGACGACAGAAAAGGTTTTGAACTATTTGGAGTTCATTAATAATTTTAGGGTCGGCGTGGGCAAAAATGGGGCCTGCGTAGGACATGATTGGTCGTAGACCTTATAAAGGGTACGCTTGTTTCTGAGGGACATTTTACTCTGTCGGCCCAACATATTGTTGAGCCTACTCAGGTAAAAATGTGCGTGACGGGTTACTCTTTTGACGTGGGGCCTGAAAGTGACCCTTGTGTCTAGAGTGACACCTAAATATTTGGCAGACGTATGCCAGGGGACAGGGGTCCCTAGTATACGTATTGGTGGAGTGTTTTTGAGACGGCGACGTTTATAATCGAAGTGAACGGCGGAGCTCTTCTCCGGGTTCACATCGATGCGCCATTTTTTGAACCAAGCTCCTAGGTCGTCAACTGACTTTTGAACGTTGTTCCGTATGAGAGGTAGCGAGGTACCTTTACAGTAGATAGCAGTATCGTCTGCGAAGAGGGAGAGCTGAACACCTTTCGACGGGATGGGAATGTCGTTGGTGAACAGGATGTACAGCAGAGGAGCAAGTACTGAGCTCTGAGGGACACCAGCTTTGATAGGGCGCTGTGAAGATAGCGTGCGTTCGTGTCGCGCACGGAATGATAAGAGGGTCACCGACTGTGGGAAACAGATGGCGTCTCATGCGATTTTGGATGACTCTTTCGAAAAGCTTGCCCATGGCCTTGAGAAGGCTAATAGGGCGATGACTGGAGGGGAGATTGAGAGGCTTGTCTGGCTTGGGAATACCAATCACAGTTGCCTCTTTCCACGTAGTGGGAAAGTAACTAAGGTTGAAGCAGGCGTTGAAGATAATAGATAAAAAGGTTAGCAACTGCTCAGGAAAGTGTTTTAGGGGTTTTGTTGGAGATGCCATCCGCGCCCGGAGCCTTTTTGGGCTTAAGTCCTTTGATGAGGGATAAAATCTCATCATTAGACACAGAGATAGGTTCGGAGGCTGTAGGGGGTGAGTTCCGGCGGCGAACCTCATCCTCTACTGCCTGGACGTGTGAGGGGTCGACGGGTTGAGAGCTAGGAGAGCATTGTGCGGCAATGCTATCTGCACTCAGCCTTTTCTTCGTCCTCGAAGGCAACCGTACCGTCGGGACGGGAGAGAGTGTGAGTGTGGGTGATAGCGTCTATGCAGAGGGCTCTAGGCATCTGATAGTACGCTGTATGAGATGGAGAGATATTCTACGTGAGTTTACTCTTTTCGAGGTCTCGAATTTCAGAGAGGCGGAAAGGGAGTTCTCGTTGAAGACGATTGGCCGTGCGCCTATATTCGGGGGTGGGATATTTTGTTGCTCTCCTGAAAGCAGCTTTCTTGGCTTTTAATAGGTTGCGAATATGTAGGGGAAGCCCACTATTGTTAGCAACCGGGACGACCCTTTCTTTCCTCTTAAGGGAGGATTTAATAAGGGTGGAGAGTGAATCGACCGCGTCGTCGATTTTTTCGGGACTGTCTAAGTCCGACGGTAGGGAGATGGTAGAGCCCTGTGAGTCCAAAGCTTTAGGTAGGGACTCCTTGAATCCCTTCCAATTAGTGAAGGTTTTCGTGTGTGTTGGGGAGGCGGCTGATGGCCAAGAATGAGGGAGACCGGTCGGTGATCGGATCCTAGATCGTCTAGTGTCTCGATTGCCCTGAGGTTGAGAGAGACTCCTTTGAGTAACGCAAAATCTAGTACATCGGGGGCGTGATCGGTGTTATCGGGAAAGTGAGTAAAACCGAGAGGACTATGGACGGTAATATCAAGAGACTGCGTGATATCAAGCAGTATCTTGCCACTAGGGGAGGTAGTACGGCATGTCTATTCAGTATACTTGGAGTTAAAAACTTCAAACATAATGACTGAATTGCCTAAAGATAAAATAGCCTCAAAATCTTTTTTGAGGGGATGGGTTCCTGAAGGGATGTAACAGGAGGCTATGAAGATGGACTGATGTACAGTCATAGGTAGCCTGCATACCGTGGCTTCCATGTTGGTAAGCTGCGGAGTAGAAATGGGCGAGCAGTGAAGTGTCTTCTTGTAATAGATGGCCGTTCCGCCGCCTCGGCGGTCGGGTTTGTCATAACGAAGAAGAGAGAAGTTTTTAATAGAAAGGCCTTTAGTGTCCTTAGTTTTGAGATTAGTTTCCTGTGGGAGGAGGAAATCGGCTTCACGATTTCGAAGAAAGAGCTTAAGCTCTTGGAGGTTATTTTGTAAACCACGAATATTAAAGGATACAAGCGATAAACCCTTAGGTTTGATACGACCTTGAAACTTTGATAGAGCAAACTGCTCTGTCATTGTGAAGTTAAGTTAATTAAGTTAACTTAACTTATAACGAGCACAAAAGATTATGATGCTCTGTAAGAGCGAGGAGACGGTCCTGAGGGGACCTCGCAGCGCGCAATTTGCGTGCTAACACAGCGATTTCCCCCAACGTCGATGTTCCTAATAGCGGAATACAACGTTTTTAGGTCTTCAATTGACGCTGTGATTGTTGTTGTTGTGGGGCGGAGGTTTTCCGCGGTGGATCTGCCTTATTGGGGCCCCAGGGAAAGACTGGAGGCTGCATAGGCTTAGAGAAGCCCGGAGGGGGCCAAGGGCGCCTAGGGGGACCCTGAGAGGGCCGAGAGAAGTCCTGGATGGGCTGAGAAAGGCCCTGACGGGGCCGTTGGTAGAGAGCCGGGAATGAGCGGTCATTGACCGGCGGTGGAGCTTGTCTATTGGGGCGAGGATGAGGTGCGCAAGGGCAGCTTTTGTAGTTTGCCGGGTGGCCTGTTTGTTTACACAGGACACATGCGGGTGGGGATTCGGCGTCTTTGGGCCGAGGACACTCTTTAGTGTTGTGGGGTTCAAGGCACTTAACGCACCTGGGTGCGGGCGGAGCAGACTTAATTTGGCTAATTGTGGACATTTTGGGGCAGTAGTTCTACGAACAGTAAGGATTGGGACGGGTCCCTGTTCTCAGTAGAACAGGGACTTGAACACGAGCCGTACTACGATACAATATACACGTATAACAATAAAGAATAACAGAGAAATAACAAAAATCAACAATAAAACAATAATAATAAGAATAACAATAAAGTAATAGTATCAAGCGGAGGTCAGTCAAACCTCCCCGCCCGAAGACAGGGGGGCAAAAACTGTTAGCGGTAAATGACTCACCAATGCGTCGACGCTGTACAGCGCGAGCAGGACAGCGGAGGCGCGAGAGCGAGATAGCACTACCGTACAGGGACGAGAGCGTGGACTCCCTGGACACGACCGCTCGAGAGCGATGCCACAGGCGGAATGAGAATTGAACGCTGATATCTTCCGCAAGGACTGTGGGGTCCTGCAGGTCTCGGGCCTCGGGGTATGCCCCCATTACCCGGGTTTTCCTCGCGGTCCACCACTATTGACCGGTACTGGGAGCCTTATTTAGGCGTTGTAGGTCTCAAAATCGGATTATTCCGTAATCGGTAAATTTTTTCGTAGTCGGTTAAGACTACGAAAAAAAGAGGTTGTCCGGTAAAAAGTCAAGGTTGGCCTATCTGCGGCATTGAAGGTTGTTACTCGACTCTCTAATCGATATAGAGAGGAGTTCTCTTGGATACGGTCGCCCGTCCGGAGGGCGGGTGTGTAGCGGCGCTAGATGGTTGAGATGTATGTGTGGCCCGTTGTCTGCACGGTCGAACAGTCCGCGCGCCAACCGGGCCACAAACTCCTGGATAGTTTCTATCTTCAGGTTGGCCGCTATGACGTCATTCCGGACGTAGCGACCCGCACCGACAATGGTTCTTAACGTCAGATTTTGCTGGGCCTGCAGTCACCGCCTCAGAGGCTCGCTCAGAAGCGCGTACCAGGCCGGAGCAGCGTACGTGATGATTGGTCTGATGTACATCTTATAAATTCTCATTTTGGTTTTAAGTGGTAACTTGGATGCCAGGACCGGACGGAGCATCATCCGCGCACATCGTGCTCTGCGGACGACGAAGTCGACATGTGCAGTCATGCGCAGCGCCCGGTCGATCCGGCACCCAAGATAGGTCACGGCCTTCTCGTACGCGATCTTCTGGCCATTGAGGGTTAGCTGAGGTGGTAGGTTCCTGAGGCGGCGGGTGAGCAGAGCGGTCGTTTTACCAACGTTGACGACCATCCTCCACTCATCTGGTCATGGTGGCAGCAAGTCCAGCAGACGTTGCATCCTGGCAGTGGCAATGTGGGCTCTTCTGGACGAGGTGAAATAAGCGCTATCGTCCGCGTATAGCGCCAATTCCACGTCATCCTCCCACTCTTGCAGCCTTCCTGCCAGGGTTGGGATATCATTGGTATAAGCAGCGTACAGGACTGGGGACAAACAGCTGCCCTGAGGAACGCCGGCTCTGATGGTTCTGGTTGCGGACACGGCGTCTTCTATGCAGACGTAGAACTTCCTGTCTGCCAGGAAAGACGCCACTAGCCGCAACATAGCAGGAGGGACACTGGTCTGCTAATATCATATGCATAAAATCTGGTTCTAATTTATAAAATAGTCCAGAATGCCACACCCTGTCGAACGCCTTCTCGATATTGAGAAAGACGCCCAACGTAGTGCGGCCACGGTTGTAGTCGGCCGCAAGCAGGTGCAGCACTCTGGTCAGCTGTGTTGCTGTAGAGTGATCTCTCCTGAATCCATGCTGCTCCGCCCGAAGTTGGATGCACGGACGGAGGCGTCTTAGCAACAGTCTTTCAAGCAGTTTAGCTATGTGCGGTAGCAGCGTGATCGGTCTGTAGCTGGCAGCTCTACGCCTGTCCTTCCCGAGTTTCGGCAAGACGATGACTTTGCCTTTCTTCCAGTCCCCCGGGAAGTGGAATGTCCGCAATATCCCATTGTAGAGTCGCTCAAGCTCTACTAGGACTCTATGGGGCAGCTGTCGGAGTACAGTGTTGGTAATCCCATCGTGCCCCGGCGCCTTCCTTGGTTGCAGGCGGGAGTCCTCCGCAGTTCAGCGGGAGATGAACCACTCTCCAGCAAGAGGCGGTGCGGGCGACGACAGGAACTCCTGTACGCGACTCTCCTTTCGGGCATGAAGCTCCATGAACTCCGCACTTGCTGGGTTCAGCATAAATTGCTCCTCGAAGTGCTCTCCTAGGATATCCGCTCTACCCTTGGCATCGTAACGACGTTCGCCCGCGTTGTTGGTCAGCGGGCAAACGGGAGGTTTGGCTTTAGTTAACTGTCGGTTCAGTTTGTAGAGCGACGCATCATGCTCTTCCGCCTTCCATATGCGTCGCTCCCAGGCATCTCCTCTGTGTGCCTGGACTGCAACCGACAGTTCCTCCGATAAGGTGTTCAGTTGCGTCTTGATTCTCGGGCAGCGAGTACGCGCCCAGAGCCTCCTTAACGCCCTTTTTCTCCTGATCTGCACGCTTATCTGTAGCGGCAGATCGTCTCTCCTTGTTGACATCGGGACGATCGTAGAGGCAGCGTTGAGGGCCTCCTGTATCGCCTTTGTCATGTTGGTAGCAGCAGCCTCTACGTCGTCCCCTGTGTTTAAGGGGTGGTGTGCTGGAGGTCTCTCCTGCAGGTGTTGATAGTAGAGCCTCCAGTCGACACGTGTCTTAACTGTTCTGGGCGGCGTAGTCACCGCCTTTAGGCCAAGGGTAATCAAGATCGGGAGGTGCTGTGAATCCAGGTCGTACAGCACCTCTACCACTATCGGGTAGTTGATGTTCCTAGAGAGCACGATGTCCAATACATCCGGACGACTCCGTGGATCTGTCGGAACGTGTGTGGGTTCGTCGGGACCTAAGACGTCATAGCCGTATCTTTCGGCGTCTTCAAACAGTGCATGACCCGGCGGGTTGATCACTCTAGATCCCCACGCCGGGTGTTTGGCGTTTAGGTCTCCGGCGATGATGGTCGGTGTTTCGCCTTCCATCACCGTCCGGACGTCTGAGGAGCAGAATGGAGTCCCTGGCGGGCGGTATGCTGCGTAGATCCTAAGTTCCTCGCCCGCCGCCTCAATTTTTATACCGATAGAGCGCATCGTTTGGTATTCCGGTAGTTCGAGCTCTTGATGGACGATGTCCCTTCTCACTAGAACCGCCGTCCCTCTGTAGGCGGCCCCTTGAGAAGTGACCTCGTCCCTCCTGTAAAGATGGTAGTTGGGCAGCTTTATGTGCGTACTCGGGATTAATTTTGTCTTTCCCAGCAAGATGACCTGTATGTCTTGTTGTTGGGCGACAGTGCGGAGTTCATGTAGCTTCTGCTGGATTCCACTCGGGTTCTAGTAGAGGAGGCGCAGGTTAGACTACTCTATGGTGCTGAGCCAGGAGGTTTGCCAGCGCCTTCATCACCGCTGTAATGGGTCTGTCCCGGCTCTGATGTCTGCCAGGACCTGACTGCCGACTTCGATTGCTATGCCAACCAAGCGCTGGATGGCGTCAGCAGTCTCGAAGCCGGCTGATGGTGTTCTCGGGGCCTGAGAAGGCGTTGGCACTGGTCTCGGGTGTTGTTGAACTGCTCTTTGTGTATGGGTAGAGCGCGCTCTATATGTAGAGCGGGCTCTATTTTCCGATAGAGCTTTTTCTGGCACTCTACCCATTCTGGTTTTCTTTTCTTTGGTAACCTGCGCCTGGGCTATCGATACCGCTGGGGTTGGGGTAGAGGTTGCTGCCTGAGGAGGGGGCTGCACCTTCTCCTTCTTCTTCCTCCCCCGCTTACTCCTTTGCGAGGTTTGGCGCTCTGTTGCGTCGTTAGCGGGGGGCTGGAGAGTCACCCCGATGGTTGCCTTGGATGTGATGGTAATCGGCACCACCGTTTCTGTGGATACTGAGACGGGTGGAGGGTTGTCTTCCCTTTCCTCTTATTGTGGTCTACCCGTCTTCCTGGACCACGGCCCTGGGACGACTCTGGGGGACTCTTCTGGGCTCTTCTGGGAGTAGTATCGGTAGAACAATCCCCTGCTTCCTTGCAATCCTCCTCAGGACTGGGCAGCGGCGGTCATTGGCGGTGTGATTTTTGGCGCAATTTGCGCATCTCGGTTCTTCATCTCTACCCCTTGGGCAGTTGCTGGCGATATGATCTCCGGCGCAGCGAACACATTTCACTGGCCTGAAGCAATTTGTGGATGAATGGCCAAAGGCCTGGCAGCGGTGGCACTGTGATGGGCCCGCTCTTCCTTGCCAGGCCTCTATGACGACTCCTCTTATGAATAGGGGTTCGTCGATCTGATATAGCTCGTTAAGGCGCTCCAGGCTCAGGTGGTCCAGCTGCGCGAAGGCACAGTCTGCCTCTGGGGGGGGATCCCTTTCACGTACTTGATCGGGAACCCCTTTGCCCTGATAACCCCCTCTATCGCGGATGGATCCGTGCCCACTGGTAGTCCCCGTATGCCCACTTTTGTGGGCTTGTCCTCTTCGGGAGTATAACAGTACCAGGACATGGC